>JAOANR010000010.1:8111448-8711448 GCA_030278955.1 Hygrophila difformis
AAATAAATGAGAGAATAAGATGAATGAAGGAAATTCAAACCCACAATCAGGTGGATATAATACAAAATAAATTATTGTTACTCTTAAAAAACTATATTGGTTTGATTAATGGAATTGGATTTGGCTTGGGAGCTGAATCAGTAGGTGATGAAATGCTGAAGTATTGCTTTGTATGTGCTGAATGAATACTTTATACACACCTTGGGTATGGTGCGGACATGACATCTGTGTGGACGTGCGGACAGTGTCCACAGCCGTTGATCAATTCATGATCAAACGGTTGAAATAATTTGTAGGGTTAGTTTTGTAATTTTACTTTTTTTCGTATTTAATCTGTTGTATTTGCAGCATAGACTATACAATTCAGCGACATGGCATACACAATTCAGCGACGTAGCCAATACAATTCAGCGACATTGCCTATACAATTCAGCGACATTATTGTATTCATCTCAACGACGTTTGAAGTTAGAGCCGTTTGAAGTTCATTGTGATTTTAAACGCATCTCAGCGGCGGAGCCTTCACAATTCAGCGACATGGCCTATGTAATTCAGCGACATGGCCTATTCAATTCAGCGACATTATTGTATTAATTTCAACGACACAATTTTATACATTTCAACGACATATTTCTATGCATTTTAATGCATCTAAGTGACTGAGCCTACACAATTCAGCGACATGGCCTATGCAATTCAGCGACAATGCCTATACAATTCAGCGACTTGATATAGTACTTCTCGGAAATATGTTATAGTATATTTCAGCGACATATATGGTTATCTCAGTGACATGTTATGCATATCTCAGCGATATAATAGAGTATATTAAGCGACATGGTAAATGAAGAACCATTATACTTTTTTTTTTAATATTTTACCGCCGTTAGATTCAATTCAACGGATGAGATTGTTGTCTTGACCGTACTTCCAAATATTTGGAAGCACCGTAACTGTTCCCGCTTTGTATATGTTGATTGTTTTATACAGCTCAAACACTTTTAATTTCCCAGCACACGCCTCATTAATAACCAGCATACACCTCATTGGGTCAGCATGCCAGTATCTACTTAATTTCACCCATTCAGCAATCAGCACCCTATCCAAACACCAAACCCGAAGGATTTCACTATGAGTTTTATTGCAATGTGTGTTATTATTTGGGTTTTGTTGGACGATGATATAATACATTGAAGGCATTATAGAGTTGAGTCAATATGGGCAGACATACGCATCAAGTTTGAAAAATTTCTTTGCAAGACTCTTTTGCAATCAAAATCAAATATTCAGACACGAACATAACGTTTAATTTGGAGTAGGACTTGAGTTTATCTTTTACTCGAAGAAGGAAATTCAAACGACTTATCAACATTCATTATTTTGGGGATTGGGACTTAGCCCAAGTGGTTAAGCCCCTGGCTCTCAACCTTTAGGTTGAGGGTTCGATTCCCACCCGACCCCTATCCCTCCCCTTTTCCCCTTTGTAATTGTGTGGCATGGGCCCCCACCACTTCTCTAGCCTGTATAGGCTGTTCCGCAAAAAAAAAACATTCATTATTCTTACTTTTATTCATTATTTGTTGCTCATTAATATTTTATTTTTGTTTAGCATGCATTGTATATGCATTAATTTAAGCATTGTTCATTTTCTTCATTATTATTATTTTTTTCATATGTTCAATCTATTTATTTATTGGGAGTAAAACATAATTTTAAATTTGAAAAGTTGTTTTTATATTTATATATAAATAAAATACTTTTAAACTAAAAAATACTAATCAATTAAGAATCCGTGTATTGGAGGTAATTGGACGTACCTCATACATGGGCCGATAGCCTATAGACAATCATATGCAAGACATCATTTAAATTGAAAAAATTGTTATTTTAATTTTAAAAAATAAATTTAACTTGATTTTGCTTTGTGTAACTACTGATTTTTTTTGTTGATACACTATAATTAATTGTAACCTAGTTTTTTCTTTTCAATAATTTTTGTATATTGACTATCATCCTTAGTTTCAATATAGTTTCCATCACTTTTGTATACCACTAAAAAAATTTATGGATCCACCGCATTATACAATGTCGTTGTTTGTAAGTAAGTGAATCCGCTAACAGATCTACTACCTACTAGCTCCGAAACTGTCCAAATATATCACTGAAAAAGATATGCTAAAATTAATTTCACGATATATAAAACCCCCATGTGGATATATATATACCACAGGAAAACATAAATAAATAAATTACTCACGGTTATAGGGTTTCTTTTTTTTTTTTTTTTTTAAGAGCCGAAATCAGAGAAAGAGTGGTAAGAGCTCATACCACACAATTACAAATGAATAAAAAGAAGGGATAGGGGGCCAGGTGGGGAATCGAACCCCCAACCCTAAGGTTGGAAAGCATAGGCTTGACTGCTTGGGCAAGTCATCGGGACCTCGTCCTCTATAGGCTTTCGATATATTATTCAGTGGATATATATTTCCAAATTAAAATATTTTTTTTGCATTTAGGGCCCGTTTGGATGAGTTTTTAAAAAAAGCTGAAGCAAAAGTCAATAGCAAAAACAAGTAACTTTTGTGTTTGGATGGAAGTTTTGAAAAGTAATTTTTTTTAAAGTGTGTTTGGATGTGTAAAAATAAAAAATTCTTTTGGAATGTAATAATTACCAAAAATGACATGTTACTTATATGAGAATAATATATATTTATAGTGTATTTAAATATATTAGTGGGCGCATTTATGACTTTGTACATATGACTAGGTGCTTTTGGCTTCTGCTTTTGGAATAAGCACCCCTAAGGTGCTTCTCCCAAAAGCATTTTTTTTATTTTTCGATGTGCTTTTGGTTTTTTCAAAAAGCCCAAACAAACACCTATTTTTTTTTATCAGAATTGCTTTTGGCAAAAGCAAAAGGCAAAAGCACTCCTCCAAAAACTCATCCATATGGGGTCTTATAATAATTCAAATTCAGATATTAGGGCCCGTTTGGATGGACTTCTGAAAAAGTGAAACCAAAAGCAGAAGCAGGTAACTTTTGTGTTTGGATAGAACTTTTGAAAAGTACATGCTACTTATATGAGAATAGTATATTTATAGTGTAATTTAAATAAATTAGTGAGGATATTTAAGATTTTGAACACATTTCTAACTGCTTTTGGCTTTGACTTTTGGGAGAAGCACCCACTGAGCTGCTTATATGAGAATAGTATATTTATAGTGTAATTTAAATAAATTAGTGAGGATATTTAAGATTTTGAACACATTTCTAACTGCTTTTGGCTTTGACTTTTGGGAGAAGCACCCACTGAGCTGCTTCTCCCAAAAGCATTTTTTGCCTTTTTGATGTGTTTTTTTTTTCTTCCACAAGCCCAAACAAACATTTTTTTCTATCAGAAGTGTTTTTGGCAAAAGCAAAATCCAAAAGCACTCATCCAAAAGTCCATCCAAATGGGGCTTTATTTCAGGAAAAAAATTAACAAATTAGTCCTTTAAGTTTCAAATTTACCAAAATAGTTTTCTTCGTTTCAATTGGAAAAATTAGTGCTCTAGGTTTGATTTTTCTACAATTTTGTCTTTTGACATAAATAAATTTAATACATGTAATAAAGAGGATTAAACCATTAATATGAATTCAATAACCTTTAATTAATGGGTCCTCATAACGCTTAATTTTGTGGATTTTTGATAAATGATTATTTTTGTTTGAATAAAATTAATTTTAATAAAATGTAATTTTATTTGAATAAAATAATTTTTTCTTAATGAAATTGATTTTGATAAATGTGTTGTGGGTTGACCCATTTAACTAAGAGTTGTGGAACCGACATTAATGACTTAATTATTTTTCATTAGATATTAATTAGATTTATTATGCCCAAAGAACCAAATTGGAGAAAACATCAAACTTAGGGGACCAATTTTTTTAATTGAAAGGAAGAGGACAATTTTGATAAATTTTGAAACTTAAAGGACTAAAGTCTTATTTAAGCCACTAAAACTAATAACAATTCAAGTAAATGGTTAATATTATGCATGTAAACAAAACATGTGAATGTCTAGTGTTCAACATCCATGTTCATGCCTTGATCATAAGGTTAGACATGTGAAAGTCTTGAAATGTATATGCCTTGATTATGAGGTTAGTAAATAGTGAGAGGATAAAAAAGTTTATAAATAGCCTATGTAATGTATTGAGAAGTTAAGTTAGAAAAATTTTATGCAAGCTTAATACTTGTTTCATTTCATAGCCATAATTATTACACTTTATCCATTTTATTATCCCACCTTTAAACTTCCTTTCTTTCACCATTTAATCCCAATTTCCATTACAATACTTCCACTATAAACACAAGCTAATAAGCCATATACCATTTTATTGTACACATACATAAATAAAGATAGTTATTTCTATAACACGTTATCAGCACGAGGAGACTCTGTCCAGATTATCATTTGAGGTATAATATCTTATTTCTAAACTTTCAATAAGATTATGGCTAACCTTGCAAAGCAGGAATTTGCTCCCTTAACCGTTGAAGGAAGCAATTATATGTCCTGGGCCCGAGATGTAAAAATGCATCTTACTTCAATGGGTCTGGAAGATACTATTGCTGAAGGCAAAAATCCCAGCCATCAAAATCAGGCAAAAGCCATGATTTTCTTGTGCCATCATATCGAAGAGGCACTTAAAATGGAGTACGTGACTGTGGAATCCCCACTGGCATTGTGGGAAAAGCTGAAAGAAAGATATGATAATCTTAAAAAGACGGTGCTTCCAAAAGCCCTTGATGACTGGACAAACCTGAGACTTCAGGACTTCAAAACAGTCCGGGAATATAATTCCGCTGTGTTCAAAATTACGGCCCAATTGCAATTATGTGGGCAAAAGATATCTGAAGCAGAAATGCTTGAAAAAACGTATTCTACGTTTCATGCTAAAAACTCAGTATTGAGTGAGACATACCGTCAAAAAGGTTTTCAGAGATATTCTGATCTTATCACCTGCTTATTATTGGCTGAACAAAACAGCCTATTGTTATTGAGAAATCATGAATCTAGGCCCGCAGGTGCAAAACCATTCCCTGAGGTGAACGCGGCTCAATCATCGAAATACGTGCGTGATCGTGGGCACTTTAAAAATCAAAATGATGATCGTGGCCAAAATCGGTATCACAATCGAGGCAGAGGTGAATCATCTCGTCAAAATAATTATCGAAATAAGCCTCGATTTGAGCAAAATCGCAGATATGATACCAGAAGGCCTTACAAACCACAACAAAGAAATTATGCAAGAAAGCATAAACAAAATGATGAAATTTGTGATCGTTGTGGAATTAAAGGCCATGTGGCTCAAACATGCCACACAGCTAAACACTTAGCTGAATTGTATCAGGCCTCGAAACGAAAAGAAAGACCAGGTGTTGAAGCACACCATAATGCCCACGATGATACTTATGATGATATATTAAATGATAATATCACGCACCTGGAAGCTGATGATTTTGTTGAGCCAGATACTGTTACTAAATAATATATTATATAGCTATATATATATTTTACTTGTCTTTTATAATTCATGTTTAATATAAATAATGATATCTTGTACTTCCCTTTTATTATCCATGTATAATATAAATATGGTTTTGCATTAATAATATTTATATTGCTGATGTTTAATAACATTCTTATATTCTTGTAAAGAAATGGATGCTGGAAATTCAAAAGTCGGAGATGATATCTGCCTCATTGACAGTGCAACAACGCATAGCATTTTGAAAAGCAAAAGCTATTTCTCCAATTTAAAATTGGAAAAGACCGCAGTGAAAACTATAAGCGGTAATGCAAAATGCATTGAAGGCTCCGGTAGAGCTGTTATATTTCTCCCTGAAGGGACAAAAATGGCAATTGAAAATGCCTTGTTCTCACGCAAAGCTCGAAGAAATTTACTGAGCTTCAATGATATTCGAAAAAATGGATATCACATTGAAACTTCAAAAGAGGCAGATCACGAGTATCTTTTGATAACTCGAATTGAAAATGGCAAAAAATTTGTGAATGAAAAATTGCCATGTTACTCCTCTGGCTTATACTATACAAAAATATGTGCCGCAGAAATATATAACCTAGTAGGCTTGAAAGCTACTAGTGAATTTATTACCTGGCACGATAGACTTGAGCATCCTGGCAGTGTAATGCTGAGGCGAATTATTGAAAATTCAAATGGCCATACATTGAAAAGGCAAATGATATTGAACCCAAATGAGTTCAATTGTGCAGCCTGTTCACAAGGGAAATTGATAATCAGACCATCTCCAGTAAAAGTGGGAATTGAATCCCCTACATTCCTAGAAAGAATTCAAGGCGATATATGTGGACCTATTGATCCACCGTGTGGACCTTTCAAGTACTTTATGGTATTAATTGATGCGTCATCACGCTGGTCACACGTTTGTTTATTATCAACTCGCAATTTGGCATTCGCAAGATTACTTGCACAAATTATAAAATTGCGAGCACAGTTTCCAGATCATCCGATAAAGAAAATACGCCTTGATAATGCTGGAGAATATACATCACATGCATTTGATGATTTCTGCATGTCGATTGGAATTACTATTGAACATCCTGTGCCTCATGTGCACACGCAAAATGGTCTGGCAGAATCATTTATTAAGCGATTGCAATTAATTGCAAGACCCTTGTTAATGAAATCAAGACTCCCTGTTTCTGCTTGGGGACATGCTATATTGCATGCAGCCGCACTTGTGAAAATAAGGCCGACAAGCTATAATAGCTACTCCCCTACACAAATTGTGTTTGGAAAGGAGCCCAATATATCCCACTTGCGAATTTTTGGGTGTGCGGTTTATGTACCGATTGCGCCACCACAACGCACAAAAATGGGACCTCAAAGAAGGTTGGGCATATATGTCGGGTATGAATCACCCTCGATTATTAAATATCTTGAGCAAAAAACGGGTGATTTATTTACTGCAAGATTTGCAGACTGTCATTTTGATGAAACTCAATTCCCGACATTAGGGGGAGGAAATGATCAACTGAAAAAGGAAATATCTTGGCAAAGTCCATTTGATTTCCTTGATCCTCGTACAAGGCAATGCGAACTTGAAGTTCAAAGAATTGTGCATTTGCAGGGAATTGCAAATCAATTACCCGATGCTTTTAATGATGCTGCTAAAGTCACAAAATCATATATAAATGATGCAGCAAATGCACCAGCCAATATAAATGTCCCAGAAGGGCAAATTCCAAGTGCAAATGAACCTACTGCACGCATGAAGCGTGGTAGGCCTTTGGGTTCCAAGGATAAAAATCCATGAAAGAAGAAAATTATCCATATGGGTGATAAATCAATCACAGATGATACTCCCGAAGGAGAAATTGATTCAACCCCCGAAAAGGTTGAACCTGAAAATATTCACCCAGAAGAAAATGAAGTTATTGAAACTTCTTTCAATTATATCAATACTGGGAAATGTTGGAACCGAAAAGAAACAAACGTTGATAATGCCTTTGCATACAACGTTGCACTCGATGTAATGGAAAATAACGAGGATCCTGAACCAAGATCAGTTGAAGAATGTCGGAAAAGAAATGATTGGCCAAAATGGAAAGATGCGATTCAGTCTGAACTAGATTCACTGAATAAACGAAAAGTATTCGGCCCTATTGTCCAAACACCAAAAAATGTGAAGCCTGTTGGCTACAGATGGGTGTTTGTGAGAAAAAGAAATGAAAATAATGAAATTGCCAAATATAAGACAAGGCTTGTAGCCCAAGGTTTTTCACAACGACCGGGAATTGATTTTGAGGAAACATATTCCCCAGTTATGGATGGAATAACATTCAGGTATCTAATGAGTCTAGCAGTACGAGAAAATCTCGAAATGAGGCTGATGGATGTTGTTACTGCATATTTATATGGCTCATTGGAAAATGATATTTATATGAAAATACCTGAAGGGTTTAAATTACCTGAGTCTTGCAACTCAAAACCCAGAGAAAATTATTCCATCAAATTGCAAAAATCGTTGTATGGGCTCAAGCAATCTGGCCGAATGTGGTACAACCGCCTCAGTGAAAGTTTGGTAAAGGAATGCTATACAAATGACCCGATCAGCCCTTGTGTATTTATAAAGAAAAATGGGTCAGAATTTGTGATCGTCGCAGTCTATGTTGACGATTTAAATCTAATTGGAACTCCTGAAGAGTTGAAAAAGGCGGTCGAATATCTGAAAAAGGAGTTTGAAATCAAAGATTTCGGGAAAACGAAATTTTGCCTTGGCCTACAAATTGAGCATTTGGAAATGAGCATATTTGTTCATCAATCAGCTTATACCCAAAAGGTATTAAAGCAATTTCGAATGGATTATGCTCATCCGCTAAATAATCCAATGGTCGTTCGGACACTTGATCCTGCAAAGGATCCATTTAGGCCAAAAGAAGATAATGAAGAGCAACTTGGCCCAGAAATCCCATATTTAAGCGCAATTGGTGCGTTAATGTATCTTGCAAACAGCACGCGACCTGATATCTCGTTTGCAGTCAATCTACTCGCAAGATACAGCTCTTGCCCTACTCAACGACATTGGAAAGGCATAAAACATGTTTTTCGCTATCTCCAAGGAACAATTGACCTTGGGTTATTTTACCCAAAAGACTCTCGACATGAGTTAATTGGCTATGCCGATGCAGGTTATTTATTAGATCCACACAAAGCCAAATCTCAAATAGGCTATATCTTCACGTGTGGTGGAACTGCTATCTCTTGGAGGTCAATGAAGCAGACTATAACTGCTACTCTTCTAATCATGCCGAAATATTAGCAATCCATGAAGCAAGTCGAGAATGTGTTTGGTTGAGGTCAATGACTCAACATATATTGAAGAGTTGTGGTTTAATCATTGAACCACAAATGCCCCCAACAATTTTATTTGAAGATAATTCGGCTTGTGTAGCCCAGTTGAAAGGGGGTTATATCAAAGGAGATAGAACGAAGCATATTTCACCAAAATTCTTCTACACTCATGATCTTCAAAAGAATGGTGAAGTCGATGTGCAACAAATTCGATCAGAAAATAATTTAGCGGATCTATTTACCAAGACATTGCCGACTGCAACATTCGAGAAGCTCGTGAAGAAAATTGGAATGCGGCGGCTTCGAGATTTAAAATGATGTCCAAATCAGGGGGAGCATCTGATACAAGAATACTGTACTCTTTTTCCTTCACTTGGATTTTTTCCCACTGGGTTTTTTCCAAGTAAGGTTTTAACGAGGCATATTCTTCGTATTGACGACATTCAAGGGGGAGTATTATGCATGTAAACAAAACATGTGAATGTCTAGTGTTCAACATCCATGTTCATGCCTTGATCATAAGGTTAGACATGTGAAAGTCTTGAAATGTATATGCCTTGATTATGAGGTTAGTAAATAGTGAGAGGATAAAAAAGTTTATAAATAGCCTATGTAATGTATTGAGAAGTTAAGTTAGAAAAATTTTATGCAAGCTTAATACTTGTTTCATTTCATAGCCATAATTATTACACTTTATCCATTTTATTATCCCACCTTTAAACTTCCTTTCTTTCACCATTTAATCCCAATTTCCATTACAATACTTCCACTATAAACACAAGCTAATAAGCCATATACCATTTTATTGTACACATACATAAATAAAGATAGTTATTTCTATAACAGTTAATACATTTATTCTTATCTTTGTAATCGTATTATTAAAAAAAAAATATATTGTATTTATAATTATCATTCGATTACAAATTACAAAACCTCTCATCAATCGTTAAATTATAAGTGACAAAATATATTAAAATTCTGCAAGTTGAATTAAGCATTGAATATGTCTCGATATCATAACAAATACTACTACTAATTGATACCGGACTTGAAACACTGTTCTACTAGTGAATTGAATTATTATTATTATTATTATTATTATTATTATTATTATTAATTTATTTTTTTTTGAGAAGGGATTTATCATTCACAAAATCAAAAATGGAGTTCACAAACAACAGAAACATTCTCAACATGTTCTCAACATGTTCAAACTAAAATAAAAATACCCTATCCAGCCTACTGCATTCGAACTAAACTGTAAACTAATATAATACTGAACAAAAGCCATAAGGACACTTGAGCCATAGCCACGCTGCACCCCATCCATTCTTCAGGTATCGACCTTCAGAACTCCAAGGGCGGCCTCCACAGTAGCCTTGTAGGCAACATATGATATATCCTCTCCATTAAGGCGGTCTCAGTATGATCAGTAAACCAAACAGACAAACCTAGATCTTGCTACACAAACAAATATCACCTGCATCACCTACCAACTCCAGTGCAAAAATTCAGACAAAGGCAAAGGGAATACATGACGGATCCAGAGGCTTGAGGTAAAAATTAGGATTGGTCGTCAGGGTTAAAGGAAGCTGCTATATTATTTCTCCAAGCAACAACTCAAGTTTCACCGAATATGAAAATGGCAGAATACAAAATCATCAAACATCAACGAGGATCGCAAAACCATGGATACTTCAACCTCTCCAGACCCCTGCTCATTCCATTGCCAAAAAACAATCCCACCCAACCTATGAACAAACTCCTCCGCTTTATTCAAATCACAGAATATCTTTTTCTTCTTTTTTCGTCTTCTTTTTTTTTTCTCTTTTTTCTTTTTTCTTTTTTTTCTTTTTTTCTTTTTTTTTTCTTTTTTCTTTTTTTTTTCTTTCTTTTCTTTTTTCTATCTTTCTCCTTGTTATTTCTATTTTCTGCAGCATCTCCATATTTCAACTATTTAACAGCATTTCTTGTCATTCAGGATCTCATAACCAATCATCATAAAATTTCCTAAAGATTCCAAAACCAGGTAAAAAAACTGTGTTTTGATCGAAATAGAAGCTAGAAATTCGAAGGACAGGATTGATAGATAAGGGTAGATAGGATTAACAAAAATCTGAGTGCCTTGATCCTAAAGGATGTTGGAAGTGTAAGAAGAGAGCAAGGCAACGCGGGGTAGTTTTGATGCCCTTTTTCAGAACACAGCACTGGAGTGAAAGTAATGCAGTTCAATCTGTAAGATAAGCAATATCTAGATTTTCAATTTGATCACACAAAAGCATACCTCATTGGCCAGAAGGGTTCCCTGATGCTGTGACCACCCCAGTGTATGTCGGGTGACACTATACACCAGAAAAGCTCTCCAAAAATGATCTTGAGACTTCCACTATCAAATCTTTCTCCGAACCAGATTACCAGAAACTTGATGCCAACTGATATCTTCAATTTCAACCATCATCCATCCTTCGGCGATCAATCCACAGTAGCGTTTGTATTTTCGAACAACACCAGCAAAATCCCTTTGTGAGCTTTTTTGACTCCACTCAGAAAATCATTTACAAAATAGCGTCATAGAACCATTAATAAACAACATAAACAACTGATTCCTTCCCCACTCAAATCCTACACTACCCTTTGCACCACTGTCCCACCCTGACTGCTAACAGCCTCACCTACCCTATCCCCCCCAACTCGTCAGCATCCAAGGTATTTAGACAGAAAATTTGCTCTCTCAGACAACAACCAACCATCCCCACATGGTCTACCCTCCCACTCTCCCCAACGTACCAATTTGCTCTCACAGCCAGTACCCACCCAACCCCACTCAGCCCTCTCACTCAGAAATACACAGAAACTCACTAATGCCAGAACTCTTGTTAAACTCAGTCAATAACAACCCCTCACACAGAGCCGTGATCTTCTTGTTCCAGTCCCTGACACAAAGGTATATACTGTTAAAACCATCTCTCTATTGCATCCCCCCCATGCAGCCGCCTTCTTAGCCCATTCGTCTGCTAAAGAATTACACTCTCTATAAATGTGTTTGAATTTAACAATTCCCCCGCAATTCATAATACCCGAGATAGGTGCCATCAAGTTGCTGAATCTCCATGGAATTTTATCCGGTTCCTCCATCCACCTTATGACATTAATCGAGTCACATTCGAACACTAATTTAGGCAATGGAAAGCCTTGATCCCGTAAAATCGATGTGCACATTCTGCTCAATGCTGTCACTTCGACTTCGTTTGAATCCTTCCATCCAATATTATCCGATAAGACAAAAATGACCTTTCCTTCCTCATTTCTTATCACTCCACCAATTCCTGCGGGTCCGGGATTACCAAATGATGAACCGTCAGTATTAACTTTCCACCAACCCGATTCCGGGCGTTTCCAGACTAGCCCCCCCCCCCTCGGAGGACGATTTCTTACAGAAACCCTCAGCCCCACATCCCCAGGTAAATTCAATTCCAAATGGTCGACGAAAGCTACGTTAATTCCTGTAAATGCTTTCCACCATACTCCCAAGCGCCACCTTACCTCTGCCGTGGCCACATTAAGATCGAACTGTCTGCCCTGGAAGATAGCCCCGTTCCGATGCTTCCAAATCGACCACATGATGGACGCACCTGTTATCAGCCAAGCATCCTCACCTCCCTTTGTTGGATAACAATCAAGCCACCAGGATAGTAGCTGTTTCACTGTGCCTGGTAACACCCATTTAAACCCGAACCACCCCACTGCAGAATACCATAATGCTACAACCATCGGGCACTTACCGAAAAGATGGTCGACAGTCTCAATTTCAAGCTCACATAGTGGGCAATAAGCACTTGCCATGTCCAGACACCCCCTAGCAGACAACAGCTCCCGCACTGGTAGATTCTTCTTGATCACTTTCCACAACAGGAGTTTGACTTTACTAGGGCACTTAATTTTCCACAGTTTTCTCCAAAAACGCTGCCCTTCACTGTCCGTTCCATTATTAATCCTCTTCCAGCATGATTTAACTGTAAAGCCCCCACTTCCTTCATGCCTCCACCTAACCCCATCCCCCAAAAATCGATTCAAAATTTGTCCCCCTAACCGAGCCTGCAAGTGAAGCCACATTTCAACTTCCCAATCGAACAATTGTCTCCTCCATTCTATTTGCCATTCCCATTCCAATCCAACCCAACCCCCGAACTCCTTGATCATTCCCTGCTTGTTAGAAGCCAAGGCAAACAGCCTCGGATATGTTTCTTTTAGAATTTCACCGCCCTCTATCCACCGATCTAGCCAAAACTGCGTTCTTTCCCCATTCCCAACTTTAATGATGAAGTTGCTCTCGTCTCCAACTGCCCCCATGCTATCCCATGCCTTACAAATCGACCCCCACACAGAGCTTGACCGTATCACCTTTGGAACCATAGGACTTTCTCTTCCGTAATATTTAGCATCGATTACATCTTTCCAAAGAGCTTTATCCACCCCAAACCGCCACCTCCATTTCAGTAATAAGGCGCTGTTAAACTTTTGTATATTTTGAACTCCCAAACCCCCTTCCAACATTGGAGAGCAGATGAATTCCCAGCAACTTGTGTGTATCCTTCTCTGGCTATCCCACTCATTCCAATATAAGCGTCTCTTAATCCTTTCTAGCCTCTCTGCCACGCACCTCGGTACCTTAAATATCGACAGGAAGTATAAAGGTAGATTGCCCAGAACTGTCTTTATTAAACATAGGCGGCCTGCCTGAGACAGCAGACGCCCTTTCCACCCTGCCAGCTTCCTTTCCACCCTCTCAATCACCGGTTTCCAAATCTCAGTTCCATTAATGCGTCCCCCAATCGGAATCCCAAGGTAATTCATTGGCCATGAACCAATTTTGCACCCCATGACCGCAACTGCGTCCCCTATTAAAGCCTCATCACAATTAATGCCAAACAGCGAGCTCTTCCGAAAATTGATTCTTAATCCTGTCGTTAAAGAAAACACCGAAGGATTCTTTTTAAAACTGCCACCTGTCTCACTTCACCTTCGCAAAAGAGTAGCGTGTCGTCTGCATATTGTAGATGTGAGATGACCGGTCCTCCTTCCTTCGCCTCCAGCCCCCTGAACATCCCCATCTCTTGTGCTTTAGAAACCATCCTATTAAGTATTTCAGCTACCAACACAAACAAGTAGGGGGACAGTGGATCCCCCTGTCTAAGACCCTTATGTAGTTTGAAAAATCTCGTAGGCGATCCATTTATAAGAATAGCTGCCGCTGCTGAAGATATACAGGTCCTAATCCACTCTATCCATTTCTCGCCAAATTCCATACCCTCCAACAACCTGATTAGTGCCTCCCAGGAAACGTGATCGTAAGCCTTCGCGAAGTCGAGCTTAATCACAAATCCCCTTTTCCCCTTCTTTTGAATTGAATTGATCACTTCAGCAGCAATCATCACCCCATCAAGTATCTGCCTCCCCTTCACAAACGCCATTTGTTCTACCCCAACCACCTTCCCGAGAACCTGTTTCAACCTATTCGCTAACACTTTCGCCACGATTTTATATATACTACCCACAAGCGAAATTGGCCTAAACTCTCCAAATTCTTTTGGATTGTCCACCTTTGGGATCAACGCAATAAAAGATTCACCCACTTTTCTTGGCAAACTGCCCTCGTTCTCCAACTTCCCAAAAACTGCCATCACATCGCCCTTAAGCACATCCCAGTATTTTTTGTAAAAAGTTAGATTGTATCCATCCGGCCCCGGGGCCTTATTTCCATTACACTCCCAGACCACCGATCTTACCTCCTCAATATCAAACCTCCTTGTCAGCCATTCCCTGTCCAGATTCTCGATTTTACTCAGTCCCAGTCCATCTACCTTGAACACCACTTTCGTATCATTGTTGAATTGTGCCTTGAAGTACTCAAACGCCTTCTCTTTAACAAGTCTCGGTTCTTCAACCCATACCCCCTCAACCTTTACACCTCCAATGTAGTTCCTTCTCCTTTTAGCCCCTGTAACCGCGTGGAAAAATTTAGTGTTTTGATCCCCCTCCCTTGCCCACTGAATTCTAGCCTTCTGGAACCATCTCCGTTCCTCATCAAGAAGCAAGCACCTCAACTCTCTCTGCTTGGCTATCCACCCCTCTTTCACAGGTCCAACTGGAATTCTCCCCTGATAAGAGACCTCAATTTCACTTATTACTTCTTGAACCTTTTTAATGCGATCATCCAGTGACTTCGAACTATACCCCTCCCAAGCTCTAACCCTCTCCTTCAATCCGCGAAGCCGCCCACTTAGCCTACACTCCCATTGCGAACAATCCTCCTCCCATGTCTTCTTAACCAACTCGTTAAAGCCTTTGTCGTCCATCCAGTAGTTGAATAGACGAAAAGGTTTATATCCCCACTCCTTCCCCCCATTCTCTAAGCAAATTGGCGTGTGATCTGACAACACCGATTCGCATAGTCTCTGAGTAATTTCCCCATCCATGCATAACCAGTCGGAGGAAACCAAAAATCTATCCAATCTACTGCGTACATTACCACCCCTCCCAACCCAAGTGTACCTCCCCCCACCAAGGGTAAATCCACAAGCCCCACCCGATCAATAAAGTCCCTAAACTCTCTACAGGACCCCCCTATATCACTCTCCCCAATTCTCTCCTCCTCCCCAATCACCGCATTGAAATCACCTGTCAAACACCACGATTCGCCATTTCCTACATTACACTTCGCAGCCAGCGTCTCCCAAAATTCATTCCGCATCCTCCTGTCATTTGGGGCATGAATGCATAAAAAATTAAGCTCATCGCTCACACCACCCATCTTTCCCCTTAACCAAATGTACTGATGATCTTTCTCCACTACCCTAAATGATACACTGCTCTCGTCCCACATGACCAGTAAACCTCCCGCAGTACCCATTGAGGGTTGAAAGCAGAACCTGCATCCATTTGTTCCCCATAATCTGTCAACAAGTCTCTCTTTAATCTCCACCATCTTTGTCTCCTGGAAGCAAACAATCGAAGGTCTATATTTTCGACACATCCTCATAATCGCTCTCCTCCTCACCCCCCCGTTTAGACCCCTAACATTACATGATATAATCTTCATTTAGAAAAAGCTCCCACAATCAACAACTAACCCAGCCCGACCTAATCCTCTCTACCCAGCTCCTCTTCTATCCTCTCTAGTACCGCCTCCTTCTTCATCAGCAAACCCAGCCCTAACCTCCCGGCCAAACCCATAGTCTCCATTACCTCGGACCTATCAAGAAGCCGGACCCCCGATTCATTCCTAATCGTGGTGAATTGAAGAGGGGCAAACTCTTCAGCTGAAGGATATTGTACCAAATTGTCACTGTCCCTACCCCCATGCCGATGGATCCCAATTGTTTCCCCCTACGTTTTCCTTTGCGCTGCAACCCTTTCCTACCTCTGATTACTTTGGCCATGGCCTCCTTAACCGCCTTCAATTCTTCCATCCAGCCCGCCTCCTCTTCCTCCCTCATCAAATGAGCACTATTTTTCTCTTGCCCTGTTTCAGGAACCACTTCAACATACCCTAACTCCCCAGCCCCTGAAAAATTACCAACCTCCATCTCCGAATTAAAAACTTGTCTGATCAAATTCTCCTCTTCCCGACTCGCGCCTTCAACTCCTTTATTCTCCACTGAAATCCCCTCTTCTCGATTTTCTATTGCACTAACTTCTCTGCCCGAACTCTGATCAACCCTCGCCTCTATTTCAGCCTCTTCTGTATCCACTACCGAATTGTTATAGCCTCCGAGTATGGGCCTGCTGTCCACTATCCTAAATTCATCTCCTTTAAATGGGCCATCCGCACCATCTCCCGGCCCATCTAGCATTCTTGTCTCATTACCTACAATATCCTTATCCCTCACATTACTTTCCTCCAAGCCCACTTCCTCCGTTCCTCCCCATGAAGCCCTCTTTCCCCAACCAGGATTGCTCATACTGCCGTTGGGCACCCCAGCCAATGACTCATAATTGCAACGAGCCGCCAACTTTAACTCTACCCCCTCCCCATGCAAACTTACTTTAGTCCTTTGCCCTTCCCCATGCATCTTCTCCGGTGGACTTTCCCCGTCCCCTCTCGATGCAGCCACCGCCGGACTTGTCTTCTCACCCATTTCATCAGGTCCAAACGCCTCCACCACCACATCGCTGAAATTTGGAACAATCCTCACAGAGAACCTTCTGCCATTAACTGAGATCGCCATGCTAGATGGAACAATTACATTTTCTTTCAATGCAACCAACAATCGGGCTCGATCCATCCTTCTTTTCCCCTTTGTTTCGCTATCCATGCTCACTATTCTACCCCATGAACTGACTATCTTTTGAAAATTTTCTTCACACCATACCATAAATGGCAAACCTAATACATAAACCCACACCATATGATGTCGAACAATTGTTTCATGCGTCCACTTTCTTTTCCATTCCACAAAGAGACGGTCTCCTTGGTCTGTCAGGAATCTGTCCCTATCCTTCTCACAATTGAAGACTACCAACAAGATGAGGCCTCCTCCATATACCAGCTCCTCACACTCTTTAAAGTCCTTATATAACCAATCTTGAAATCCCATCAACACCTCCAGGCTTCTGAGATTAACCACCGCAGACCTTCCTAGCCAGATTTGATCTTCCTCAACCACCTTCAGATTCACCCCATGATAAAGCATGTTCGAATGTCCCGCCTTGCTTCCGGTATCGCCACCCCTAACCACTTCTGCATACGACCGGTCATCTCTCCAAGCTGCCGCGAACACCCTTCTCCCATCTCCAACCTTCCCATTTCCCATATTTCGTTGGATTCTATTAGCGCCATTTGGTCTAGCCAATCCCCCCTAACACCATGCCCGCCGAACTTCCTGCTAGTTGTGGCCCATCTCGCCACTAGTTTCCTACCCTCCATTGAATTCCCATTTATTTTTTCAATGACCTTAGCTGCATCCTCTTTACTAATAAATCTGAAAAAGCCAAACTTGCACCCCCTTACCTCCCATTTTCTCACTGGTATAAACCACTCCCTTACCTTAGCAACCTTTTCAATCTCTGTTATCAACTCTCGTATGTTTGTGTTCAGTGGGAAGTTTCCAATGTAAACCCCAACCAGATTCCTGCGCCTGTGCATGCCCTCGCCAATCCACCTGCTTTCCGACGATCCCCTCCCGTTCGACCACCCCCCATCCTTCGCCTGCCACCTTCCTCCGCGCCCTTGGAACCTCCGAGACATCCCCTCCCCACAGAAATTATGATCGAGATATGTAACACTTATTATTATTATTATTATTATTAATTTATACTCCAGTCATTTCTCTTCTGCGATGTACGCGGAGCTGAAATAATTAATTTAATTTGAAGAGTGAGAATAAAGGTGAAAGTGAATACGTTTAAGTATAGTTTTTTGTAATAAATTAAATATAAAATAAAATAGATTAATAATAACTTAAAAAATAAAACTAAAAAAAACATAATCAAATATCTAAGAATAAAGACGATGTCGGGGTTATTTGGGATTAGTTGTTAGCTATTAATTAATTATGTGAGTAATAATTAGTGAAAATTAGCTGTTTAATAATTTTGAGACCAACTTTTTGCCTAGAATAAGTTAAAATCCAAAATATTGCTATTTGCAGCGGTTTCAAAAAGAAATGATTGAATATTGTTTTAAGTTATTTTGTCTATCTAATTTTTTTTTTGAGGGCAAATGGTTATTCTTTATAATAATATCACGTCTTACAAAACAACCATATGCAGGTGGAAGCAGAAAATACAGCTATAAATAATCTAATTATCTCACATTGTTCACAAAAATAGCTGATTTAGCTAGCTGTTTTACCAAACAGGGCTGAGATGAGATCAAAATTATTTTGAATAAAATAATAATAAAGAAAAAATATTTAGAAAGAATAAGTAAATAAAATAAGTTAAATGACATGTTTTTTTTTTTCCCTCGACAGCCATTGAAGGCTAGGAAACAAAGGAAAAAAGAGAAAGGAAAAACAAAACAGCACTAACTAAATCATCTACGTGCCCGCGGGAACCAGGTTCCCATCGCGTCCGCCGATAGAAGAGGCTTGAGAAAATCGGGCGGGAAAGCCCAAGTCGTGAAGAAAAGCTCGTCCTCTGCACCTCTCTTAGCAAGGCAATCAGCTACGATATTTCCTTCCCGAAGCATATGTTGAATCCGACAGATATGGAAAGAACTCCGGAGCTCCCGAACACGTGCAAGATAATTAGCCAACTAGTGACTATTATTCCATGATGAGTTAACCAATCGAATGGCTTCCAAGGAATCGCAGCAACAAACGACCTCCAATATCCCCTGATCCGCTGCAAGTTGGAGTCCATAAGCCAGCCCCGCCAACTCGGCTTGCAACGCCGTAACTTCGCCAAGATAGCCCGACGCTCCCGCGACCCAGCTGCCATCTTGATTCCGCAATACAGCTCCAAAGCCTGCACGCTTGGAGCTCCCCAGGAACGATCCATCTGTGTGTAAGTAAACCCCCTCCCACTCCCCCATATTCCAGCAAGTGAGCCGCTGGACAGTAGAAGAACCTTGCTGCTGGGGATGAAGTCTCATCATTGAATCAGATAGGTGGAGAATGCGCCTTACAACAGCCTGCACACTAGAAGATTTATCTTGGAAAACCCTAGAGTTTCGCTCCCGCCATATGTGCCACAAACCCGCAAGGAAAATATCACCATACACCCGAGCCATGCCACGGAGCCAAAGGCGAATACTCGGCCTGTCAATGGTGTCAAGATCCGTGGGGATGTCCACCCTAATCAATCTCCACACCGCAGTTACCCAAGGGCAGGCGAAGAGACAATGACGCCAGTCTTCCACCCCATCCCCACAAACTTGGCAGAGCGGAGAGTTGGCGAGATGACGACTAAACCTAAGAAAGTTGCAAGGGAGAGCTTCCCAAGCCAACATCCAGATCAGAAAGCAGACCCTTTCAGGCCATTTAGAATTCCAAATCCAAGACCAATCCTTCTCTCGGGCCATATGCTCAACCAAGAGATAGTATCCTGACTTAGCCGAATAAATCCCATTGTTAGTCATCTTCAAACACCAACCATCCATAGAGCTATGGTGGAGGAAAGGCGGGGGGTGTTTTATAATCTCATCACACACAGCCTGTGGAAGGAGAGTCTGCACCGGTGATAAGTTCCACTTGCCCACAAATAATGTCACGGACCCGAAGATTAATATCACTAGTTTCAATCACATCCACCTTAGGTCCCAGGAGCTCACCGTTCAGCCATGGAGAAAACCAAAGGGAGCTACTCCCATCTCCAAGTTTATACGAAAAACCACCAAGTAGTTTCAAGGCCGCCCTTCGAAGGCTCCTCCAAGTGAAAGAGTCGGCTGTACGTAACTCGGCAAAAGAGACATCCGATGGCATATAAATGGTCCTGAGCTCACCGCTCCACCGTTTAGTACGACCAAGGAAGAATTCATGAACAAGCTTACCAAGCAAGGATATATTGGCATGGCGGGCTTGTCTAAATCCCAAACGCCCCAGCCGCTCTAGGGAGAGCAATTCTGTCCCAATTAACAAGGTTCAACCCATGCCCATGCCGATCTTTCCAAACAAAATTACGGATGCGTTGATCAATCAATCGACATGTAGAGGCTGGCAGCCACCCAATATAATAGTAGTAAGTAGTATGAGATTTAAATAGGCATGGGCAGTTCGGCCACCTTTACCACCGAAAAAAAATTAATTAAGGGCATTGTTATAAATTTATTGTGGAGACATTTTGTCACTAGCATAATACTCTCTCCTTCTCGTGAAATTTTGTTCATTTCTTTTGGACACAGTAATTTAGGTGGTAGACTTTACTAGTTAGGGCTTCGTTAGGATGCTGCGATTTGATATACTGCGGTGCATCACAGTCGTTCATTCAATTTATAAATTGATGGTTGAGATTAACTTGAAGGGTAAAATAGTAAATTTGATATATTACTCCCAAATATAGTTTAGTACATTTCAACGACAACTTAGGTACATTTCAGCGATATGTTGATTAATAACGACAAGCTATAATATATTTGAGCGAAATGCAAAGTGTTTTCAGTGACGACTTCTATGTATTTCAGCGACGTATTATAGTAAATTTCAGCGATGTGCTATTGTATTTTTCAGTGACTTGATAATGTGCATTTCAGCGACTTCGTAAAGTTGCATCCCCAATTCTTTCGTTTATCATATTTTAGCAACGGCTTCTATGTATTTCAGCGACGTATTATAATATATTTCAGCGACGTGCTATAGTATTTTTTAGCAACTTGATTATGTGCATTTCAGCGACTTCATAAAAGTTGCAATCCGAATTCTTTGGTTTAACATATTTCAGCGACGAGTTGCGTGTATTTCAGCATATACCATTTACAAACTTATACTCCCTCCGTCCCATACAAGATGTCTGGTTTGACTTTTTGGCACTGTTCATTGTTTAACTTTGACTCAATATTATTTCAAGTATATATTTGAAAAAAAATAGTCGAGTTGGATCTTGTTAGAATCGTATAATCATGTAGTTTTATAATATATATTTTACATAATTTTTTGTTGTATATATTTTGAGATATTAACGATTGAAAAAGTGCATTGGATTGTGTGCAGAAATGAAACAAAACATCTTAAATGGGACAGAGGGAGTATATTTCAGCGACTTGACCATTATATATATTTTTTCGACAACTTTATCATTTTCTATTTACAACCCTTGGATTTAAATGGACGGTTGTGATTATTGCCTTGATGTGCTACGGATTCCATTATTACACCATAACCGAATCCTTAGTTGTTAAAGTGGTGCGGGTATTTTAAGATTCTAATAAATTTTGATATTGTTTATTATTTAATTTTGACTTTTTTTTTGAGGGGAAAAATTTTATTAACCGAAGGATAGCAACTTCTCTGCTAGTACAACATCATAACTTTACAACCAAAGACTCGGCAGTTTGAGGGATATAGGAAATGAAGATCTATTCTACAGCCACACCTCCAAACACCTTTCTTTGCCCAGTAGTCCGCCAGACCATTGCGTCCTCTTAATACATGTCGAACCACTCCACCTCCGGATGATTTCAGTACAGCCATTATAGGTTTCATCAACTTATGCAACCTCCATGGCACCTGTTTTGGATCATTGAGCCACCTCACCACGTTAACACAGTCACATTCGAGGATGATTTGTTGGAGGGGGAAACCTTGATCTCTAAGAATTGCGTCACAAACTCGGTGGACCGCCGTCAACTCCGTCTCCGTCGAATCCGTGATGCCAATATAATCTGATAATATGTAGATTATCTCGCCCTTGCTGTTCCTAATCACCCCCCAATTCCCGCCGGGCCGGGATTCCCCAAGAAGAGCCATCCGTGTTTATTTTCCACCACCCAGTTTCCGGACACTCCCAAGTAAGATCACCTCGAGGCGCTTTGTTCCCCCTTCTGTCAGCAATGGTCAGATTCGCAGGATAATTATCTTCCAAGCTTAACAATTCCATATTTGCACCAGCCATCTCCGTCTTCCACCAAGTTCCAATCCTCCATTTTACTTCTTCCAAAGCAGCCTTACAGTTAAAACTCAACCCCTGGAAAATCGCCTTATTTCTCCAGCTCTAAATCATCCAGATTACTGCCATGCATTTCAGTTACCACACATCCCCTCGACCCTTATTTGGGGCAAAACCAATCCACCATAACAAAACAGATCTTGCCCGACCAGGTATAGCCCACATGATACCGAACCATCGAACCACAGAATACCACACCTTACATACCATTTTACACTTGCAAAATAAGTGGTCAATTGTTTCTGCTCCCGAGTCACATAATGGACAAGCAACGTTACTAACCTGAGCACATTTTCGGGCAACCAAAAAGTCTCGGACAGGTAGAGCATCATGTACCAATTTCCATGCCACCGTTTTCACCTTCATAGGACATTTAATCTTCCACAAGCGGCTCCAAAACACCCCAATTTCATCCTCCCTGCTACAAGTATACAACCCTAGGCATCCTCTCGTAGTGTACATTCCATTGCCAGCTTTATTCCACACAATTCTATCCTCCAACTGCCTGCATAATTGGACGCCATTTATCACCCTATGCAGATCATCCTACACTTCCCCCTCCCAATCAAATAGTGATTTTCTAAGTTGAATGTTCCATATCCAATTAAGGCCCTCCCATGATCCGAACTCCGCTATCATACCTGGTTATTAACAGCTAGGGTGAATATTCTGGGATACATTTTTCTAAGGGACCTGCCACCTTCAACCCATTTGTCCCACCAAAATCTTGTAGACTCCCCTTTTCCTACCTGGATAAAGAAACCAGCCCCAGCGTCTGCTAACCGTGAACACTCCCACACCTTACTGATGCTGCTCCATAGTGAATTGCCCTGTTTGGAACCTGGAATCAGTGGCACTCCATTCTCATAGTACTTAGCCCCTACAACATCTCTCCACAAATCTTTCTCACATCCAAACCTCCACTTCCATTTTAATAGCAATGCCTCATTTAACCTACTTACACCCCAGATTTGAAGGCCACCACTTTCCATCTGGGAGCACACTCTATCCCAACAAATCGTATGAATCTTTCTTTCCCCATCCCACTTATTCCAAAAGAACCGCCTTTTTAATTTTTCAAGATGTTCCGCCACCCCCTTGGGCACCTTAAACAATGACATAAAGTAGATAGGTAGACTATTCAACACCGCCTGATTAAACAAAGCCTACCCGCTTGGGATAACATCTGCCCCTTCCACCCTGCTAGCCTACTTTCCACAATCTCAATAACCGGACACCAAATCTCCCTACAGTTAATCCTCCCCCCGATAGGGACCCCTAAATACTTCATAGGCCACACAACCACCTGACATCCAAGTAATGTTGCTGCCTCCCGAACATAACTGTCATCACAATTTATTCCTAACAAGCAACTCTTACCATAGTTGATTCTTAGGCCGGTGGCTAACATTAGGCAAGTCATAATCCTCTTTATAGTAATAATTTGGTCCAGACTTCCTTCACAGAACAACAAGGTATAATCCGCATATTGTAGATGGGGAGATCCTCCGTCCATTTACACCAGCGTTAAGACCTGAATAAATTCCCAGAGCCGCTGCCTTACTTACTAACATGTTTAACATCTCAGCAACGAGTATAAATAGGTATGGGGATATCGAATCTCCTTGCCTCAAACCCTTTTGAAGTTTGAAAAATTTTGTTGTAGATCCATTTACTAGCACCGCTGCTGTGGCTTCGTCACACACTCCCTCATCCATCTAATCCATTTTTCCCCAAACCCCAAAGCCTCCATAATGCTAAACAATGAGTTCCACGAAATATTATCGTACGCTTTCTCAAAGTCTATTTTCCCGTCAAATCCCTTCTTTCCTGATACTTTAGTCGAATGGATTACCTCTGCCGCAATTAGGATCCCATCTAATATTTGCCTCCCCTTAAAAAAGGCCATTTGTGACTCCCCCACTACCCTCTCCACAACCTCCTTTAGTCTCCTTGCAAGAACCTTTGTAATGATTTTATGAACACAGCCCACCAGTGAGATAGGCCTATAATCTCCAAGATCCTTTGGAACGTCCACCTTAGAAACAAGTGTGATGAAAGAGCCACGTGTTTCCATCGGCAGTCTGCATTCATTTTCAAAAACTTGGAAAATATCCATGACATCTCTTTTTAGGATCCCCCAATATTTTTTAAAAAATCCCATGTTGAATCCGTCCGGTCCCGGTGCCTTGTTACCATCACAGCTCCAAATCGCTGATGAATCTCCTCCTGAGAAAAATTGTGCTCCAGGAAGCTCGTCTCTTCTGCTGATAATTTCGCCTCCCCAATGTCCACTAAGTCAAACAGTTCCTCATCTTTTTTTTGAAACAGATTCTGGAAGTGTTTGAATGCTATTTCTTTTAAACACCTTGGATCATCTATCATTCTACCATCCACATTAATTGCCCTGATGAAATTTCTTCGCCTATTTAGTGTCGCCACCGTATGGAAGAATCTAGTATTTGAGTCCCCTTCTTTAATCCACTTCAACCGTGGCTTCTGCGCCCATCGTCGTTCCTCGGCCAACAAAACCATTTTGAGTTCATGCTTCTTCCATCCCAAGTTTTTCCTTATTTCATCATCTGCCCGACCATCCAGTAGTTGCCCTTCAATTTCCTTGAGTTCTTCAGACAACTTTTCAATTTTCTTTTCTAAACCTTCCGCCCCATAACCCTCCCACCTTCTAATACCCTGCTTGAGCAACTTCAGCCTTCCAATAAACTTCCTACAGCCCCAGGCCCCCTGTCCCCCCACACCCCCCTAACTAAGTCCGAAAATCCCTTTTCCTCAATCCAATAGTTGTATAACCTAAAGGGTTTAGGTCCCCAAGACTCTTCTCCCACCTCAAGTACCACCGGATAATGGTCGGAAGTAATATTATCCCCCCTTTTCTGAGACACCGCTCCTCTGAGACTCAACCACCCTGTCGAGATAAGAAACCTATCTAACCTACTCCCTGCCCTCCCACCCCTCCCGAACCTAGTAAATTCCCCACCCTCCATAGGAAGATCAACCAACCCCACACGATTAATGAAGTCTCTAAAATCACCATTTTAGCCACTATCCACACTATCACCAAACCTCTCCCCCTCGTTGCAAACTGCATTAAAGTCCCCCACCACACACCACAACTCTCCATTATCAACTACGCACTTAGATACCAACCGATCCCACAAATCAACTCTCCCCCTCCTATTGTTTGGAGCATACGCACTTATAATGTTCACAACCCCTCAACACCCTTAATTTCTCCTTTAACCCATAAATAACTCTGTTCTCCTTCAACCAGGTTTAACTGCCCTCTGTCCCCATCCCATATAATGATCAGACCACCAGCATTCCTATTTGAAGGTTGGAAATAGAACTTCCCACTTTTCGATCCCCACAATCTGGCTATCAAACGATCCTTAACCACACTCATCTTTGATTCTTGTATACATACTATTGCTGGCTTCACCCTCCTACACATCCTCATCACCGCCCGCCTCCTCACCCCCCATTCAAGCCCCTCACATTACACGAAATAATCCTCATCACTCCCCTCTTCGCCCCAACAAAACCCCATCCCCCCTCCCACTGGCATCTTCTACCTTTCAATCTCTGATCTTACCCTAGCAATAGCCTCTGCCCTCCCCTTAGCCAGCTTAATCCCAATTTTGTTGCCAATTCTAGAATTTCTTCAGCTTCCGAAAAATCCATTAGCTTGACACCATCCTTTGATCGTACAGTAGTGAATTGGAGTTTTGCAAAGCTCTCGTCCACCAAGCTCTGTCCTGCCTCTTTCACAACTCGGCACACTGGTACAATAGGAACTGTCCTTTTCCCTCTTTTCCTACCCCTCCGCTGCCGCAATTCCTTCCCCTGAATTATCCTGGCCATCGCTTCCTCAGCTTTCCTTACCTCTTCCAATTTTCTATCCCAACCCTCCACTCGATCATTCGACGTCACCCCGACAGAGTTCTCAACCCTACCTTCAACTGCCTCTCCTGCACCTTCTTCCCCACCATATCGCGCAACCCCCGATGCCTCTACTACCCCACAATCTCCCATTTTTGAGTCCCTAACCGCTCCCTGTTTACTGCTAATCTCGACCACCCTTGTGCCCAAGGCGCCATCCTCAGCCACATCCAGACTTCTCTCATTATTATTTCCTTCTGACTCTACCACCACTAAGGCCCACTTATTATTTTCATTATAACATCCTCCCTCAACACTCCCCTTCCCAATTAAAGGCCCATCGACACCTCCCCAAGTTTCCAGGCCCAAATTATTCTTAAATTGTATATCCCCACTCTCACAGCCCTCACCACTTTTCGGCCCAGAAATACTAGGCCCAACTTCGACAGTTGTATCTCCTTGCGTTTTCCCACCTGCATGCCTGTCTTTTTCTTAGAATACATTCCCGCAGTCATCCATAATTATAGTGCCTTTAGCCGTCTCTATGCCAAACTGTTCCGCTCCCCCACACACACTCCCTCCAGGTTGTTCCGATTCCCCATATCTGTTGGTCACTGACCTCATGGCTACCATCCTCAATTCCTGAGAGCACCTTGCCGGAACTTCCTCCGGTTGATTCGCCGACCCCTCCACAACACTTGATTCATCTTCCTCCACCACCTTTTCACAATAGTTAGCAACAATCCAAATTTTTGACTCATAATCGCCAAATTTTACCTTTGTCACCGTTGGGATCGATTGATATCCATTTAGGGAAACCAATAATCGAACTCTATCCAACCGTTTTCTCTCTTTTGTATCCCGATCGATACTTATGATCTTGCCCCAGCCCGACACTACCCTTTGAAAGTTTTCCACACTCCATGCATTAATCGGGAAACCGAACAAGTAGATCCACACCAGAGGTTTAATCACCATGCCGCCAGACACCCACTCTCTCTTCCATGCTACCATCTTTCGATCCCTATGATCTTCAAGGGATTTCTCCCTCTGAGCATAGCACTTGAACACAACTATCACAATGAGGCCACCCCCATAGATTACGTTCTCACATGCATCATACTCTTTATATAACACTCTTGAAAATTCACCAATCCTTCGAGGTTATCTAGTTCTACCGCCGCCGCCCGTTCCAACCATTGGTTATCATTGTTAACAGCGTCTAATCTCACCGTCTCCCCTTCCCAAGTTTCCCCTCTGCATGTCTCCGTGCCCGGCCAACCCTTTGTTACCTCAGCATAAGATCGAGCATCGCGCCACCCTCCGCTTCCACCCACCTTTTGATCCACATTCTTCCAGTCCTTAGCGGTTCCTTGATTCTCCACCCATCTGTTATGAGCCTCCGATCGGCACCACTTCCTCTAACACCCCCTATGTAAGGATTCGCCCAGTTCACCTTCAGGTTTCTCCCCATCCACAACCTCCCGTTTAACCTCCTTATTACTACCCTTGCTTCCTCCGAACTACTAAACCTAAAGAACCCAAACTTATATCCATTTTCCGGCCAGTTCCTCTTCGGAAAGAACCACTCCCGGACCTTCGCTACCCTATCAATCTCCGCATATAACCCCCGAACATTTGCATTCACATGGATATTCCCTACGAAGACTCCAGCCAATCCTTTCCTCCTGTCCTCCCCTCTGCCACCCGTCCCCCTACGCTCCGGTGCCCATCGCCGCCAGCTCCCTTTTCTCTCCATCAAGCCAAAATCCCTCAAATCTTTTCGACTAACTTTGACTAAATATTATCGTAATAATGTAATTAGAGAAAAATATTCAAGTGTGGTCTTGTTAGGATTGTCTAATGGTGTAGTTTCATAATATATTTTATACAAATTTTATTTGTAGCAATTTTGTAATATAAAAATTAAAGAAATGCAAGGGACTTTGTGTAGAAAAGTAAAAGTGCATTAGAATTTGTGCAGAATAGTAAAAGTAAGCGCTTTTAATAGGATTAGACAACAATTAAGATTTTTAATCAAACTTGTATTAATTTAATTTATCTAAAAATGGAAAGTGGTCAAATTTCGTGGAATGCTCTAAAATAGAATATAGACCAAACTTCGTGGTTAATACAGTAATATATATCGACGCATACATTATTATATGCAAGTCAATAAAACACTACTGCTTTCGCAATTGATTTTTAGATTTTTCTTGTTAAACGAATCTGCAGAAAAAACGTGTACTATATCAATAATATAGTAGTATATATTATTAACCTTGCTAATAATTATACTGATTAAAAACAAAGACACGATGCCTAGGGTTTTCTCTCCAGCGGCGGCGCCAACTTCTTCTCCCTCTCACGATCCCGGCGGTAAGACGGCTTCTTACGCTCAAGTTCTGGCGGATGATAAGATGGAGACGGACGCACCCTCTGTGCGACCTGTGCGGCGGGACCTCCTCGCTGAGAAGCTAATTCGTTTAAGCTTCGTTGATGGGAACCCTTCCCTTCCCGATTTTATTATCGACGACGAGTTGGATAAAGAGGCTGCTTTGGCATGGGAAGATGCGCTTGTGGTTAAACTGTTAGGGGCACATGTAGGATACATGACTCTGAACGATCGCTTGAAGGGCATGTGGAAACCGCAAGGTCTCATGAACTTAATTGATGTAGGGTTTGGATGCTTTATTGTCAAATTCCACCTTGCCGCTGATAGAGAAAAGGTAGTGTCGGGCGGCCCTTGGATGTTGTTCGATCATTATCTCGCTGTTATGCCATGGTCACGAGAGTTCGATCCGAGTACTTCGAAAGTGGATAAGACAATTATATGGGCTCGCTTGAATGGTCTGCCTATGCACCGCTATCGGGAAGATATTCTTTGGGCGATTGCATCGGGCATTGGTGAAGTTATCAAATTCGACACGAGCACGGCTGACTTCTCTAAGGGACGCTTTGCGCGAGTTTGTGTCGCGCTAGACCTTACGCAACCGGTTAAGGGGAAACTGCGAGTGAATGGTAAGTGGATCCCTGTTGCCTACGAAGGTTTGCACCTTATATGTACGAAGTGTGGCCGTTATGGCCATTTTGAACGTAACTGCCCTCATGCATGCACCCATGCCAACAATGATGGAGATCAGGACCAGGAGGAGGTTGCTAATAATCATGAGGGTGATGAGCAGCATGAGGCTATGAAGAAGGAAGATGTCCACCCGGTTGAGGACCCTAACGTACATTCCCAGACTGCGGTGGCCGATGACCAGGTTTATGGGGACTGGATGATGGTTGTTCGTCGTCGTAATCGTCCTCGGAAACCAAGATTTGACACTCTCACGCCAAGAGAAGAGCAGCAGGACAAACCTGCTGATAAGTTTACAGGCAAGACTCATGCAAAATTTAAGGAACCGGTGCTGGCGGAAGGGCCGATCTCTAAGCCCCCTTATGAGCCGTCTAGCTCAGGAATTGTCAAAGACGCAACTCCGACAAGTTATGCAGACCCTGCCAAGATGGATGCTTTGGCCTTAGTCCCTGTGATTAAGGCTCGGACTAGGCGGCCTATCCAACTCCTGAAACGGCCACGTGTGGATGACCTTGAAGATAATTGCTCCCAATCTTCCGGGGACCATATAGATAATGGACGCTTCTCTCCTTTACTAGTCGATGAAGATACTAAGGACGATGATATCTGGGCGGATGCGGATGATGCCAGTGTTCAGTCACGCTGAATGGTTACATGTCATCTCCCCATCATTGTCATGGATTTTGCGGACTTCTCAATTATTGCTTGGAATGTCTGTGGGTTAATGAGTCGCACGGCTCAAAGATGGATGAGTGATCTCTTACGCGATCACAGGCCGGATATTTTGTGTGTCCTTGAGCCACGAGGTCCGTTTGATCGGTTGCGGGCATACTTCATTAATCAGGGATATGTGTCGGTTTTCATTCAAGAAGCAGTGGGCATGGGAGGGGGCCTTTGGATCTTGAGGGCACTTACTAGCTCATGCACTGCTACGGTTACTAAAATACATAGTCGCATGATCACGATGGAACTCCTTCAGGGTTCATGTTCCTGGTCATTTACAGCATTATATGCCAATCCCAACTATCAGAGACGTCGGCGGGATTGGGATGCTCTCAAGGACATAGCCAATTCTACCACTATGCCTTGGGTCGTACTGGGCGACTGGAATGAGATTGCTTGCAAGGCGAAGGTTACTGGTGGTGTCTACTTAGCTGACCGAGCGGCATAATTAAGGGATATTTTTATAGCTGCCATTTGATGGATATGAACACCGTTGGTCCGGAATCTACATGGACTCGGATGGCTGGAGCTGGGCGTAGGATCAGCAAAAGGCTAGACCGAGGAATGGCTAATATCGCATGGGAGCAGCTTTTTGAGGATGGCCGTATTATGCACTTGCCTCGATTGGGATCCGATCACTGTCCACTTAAACTCTTATGCGGCAATCCTAACGCTCAGCGAGTTCCAAGGCCTTTTCGGTGGGAATGTATGTGGAAGGAGAATACTTCTTATAAGGAGGTGATTCATAGCTGTGGTCAGGTTGCGACTGAAGGTCTTTTACCTCTACTTGACAACATTCGGGATAAGTCTGTGGTGTTTAATAAAGAAGTATTTGGCCATCTCCGTCAACGGAAAAGAACTCTTAAGAATCGACTTGCTGGGATAGAAAAACGCCTCGTCCATGTAGATTCTGCATGGCTTTGGCGTCTTTATGAAGAAGTTCGGGGAGAGCTGTCTGAGGTTCTCCAGCAGGAAGAGTTGATGTGGTTTCAAAAGGTGAGGGATTCCTGGGTCCATGTTGGTGATCGGAATACGAAATATTTCCACGCCAAGACCAAGGTTCGCAGGAAACGTAACAAAATCTATGGATTGGAAATGGAGGACGGACGTTGGGTGGAGGATCAAGTTGAGTTGCAGTCGCACGTCCTTGACTATTATGCTGCTATGTCTGCTCCAGACAGTGTCGATATTGGAGAGGCTCTTCCTCGCTTGTCGCCTATCCAGTCGGTCCACAAGCAAAAGCTGGAGGCTGATTTCACTCATAAAGAAGTTGAGGCGGCTTTATTCTCCATGAGATCTTATGCTGCTCCGGGTCCTGACGGTTTCCCTGCGGCTTTCTACAAGGAATATTGGGCCACTTTGCGGGACCATCTTATTAATTTTGTACTGAATGTCGCTGCTTCTCGGACTCTGCCACCTGGGCTCTCTCATGCATTCATGTGCCTTTTACCGAAGGTGGACGTCTGATAATGGCCAAAAATGACCATTATTTTCAATCCATTTCCGTGTCTTAAACGGGCATTTGATCGCATTCCGGTCTTACATTAAGTAAGAAAGCAGTCGAATTGGACTAATTTATGCATAATTGTAAAAATAATAAGCTGGTGTGAAAAAAGACATAAATATGTAATTTTATTACATATTTATGTTGGAAAAATCCAAAAACATGAGAAAAAGAAAAGGAAACAAAAAGATGGGAAAAAGATAGAAAAGCCCACAAAAAGAATATTTTCGGCCCATCTGGCCCAATCCAGCAGGCCCAGGAAGACCTTTGTCGCGGAAGCCCCTTGGCGCGATGCAGTGTTCCGCGACAAAGTCACGTTCCGCGACCAAATGGCACAAATGAAGAGGAGACCTGCCAAGCCCCTTGGCGCGATGACCTTTGTCGCGATGGCATGTTCCGCGACAAAGGCATGTTCCGCGACCAAGATGCACAAATAGAGACACAAGACCCAGTCGAGAAGCCTTGCCACATGCAGTGTGTTCCGCGACCAACTTGATGCTCCGAGACAAAGCTGTGATGTGTGTGATGTCTTAAGACACAATGGGCTAGAATCTAGGCCCATGGGCTTAGGGTTACACTTCTATAAATATGAGGTGTCTCCCATGAGCCAGAAAGGGGTTGAAATTTTGTTGAGTAGAAGTTCTTGCAGACAAGGCAGTGGGTGCTCTCTCTTAGGTAGTTTAGTTTAGTTTTTTATATTTTTCTGTATTATTTAATTCTTGTCCTTAGATTAGTTTAGTGTAGTATTTAGTTTGTGTTTTATGGTTTACAGCAGCTAGGTAGCCACTTTTACACAATGTTTTGGTTTCTAAACTCTTGTTTTAGGGTTTGTAATACCCAAATCATGGGTATTAACAACACCCACTTAATAATATGGGAAAACATTCATCATTTGTGTCCCAAATCATGAAATGGGTCTCACACCCCATGGATTTATGCTTTCTTTTTCATTTTTGGGTCATTTGACCCCCATTTTGTTATTTTCATGTTTACTGTTGGCATATTATGGATAATGTTGTGTGGATGTGTGATCAAACCCTAGATTAGGTCTCCTGCTTTATTTTAATATTCTGCCCTCCCTTGTTATTTTTGTTTAAGCATGTTCTTTATTTTGAATGTCTCTTGCTTATTTTTAGCTTAGAATAGCTTTTTGATCTGAAATAGGGTGAGATCACGCTGTTTGCATGCCACTGTTCATTTCTGCTTTTTCTGACTTTTGTCCTGAACCACCTTGGGCGTCAACCGCCTCTTGGCGCGGAGCCACGTTCCGCGACAAAATGGTTGTTCCGCGACCAAGGTGTTTCAAGACACTTGTCTCCATAATTTAAAACCCTTTGTCGCGGAATACCTTGTCGCGGAGCCACGTTCCGCGACAAAACTGTCCATGCATAGCGACAAAGGAGCCAAACTCTTGCATTTTGTCTCCATGGCTTCTTGTCGCGGAGTACCTTGTCGCGGAGCCACGTTCCGCGACAAAATCCCATTCTGAGACAGAAAAATTATGCCATGTTCCTTGATCTTTGAACACCTTGTCGCGGAACACCTTGTCGCGGAACCACGTTCCGCGACAAAATTTCCATGCATAGCGACAAGGGTTCAAATGCTTTAGAATTTTATGAAAACACTCTGTCGCGATGTCACACCTTGTCGCGGAACCACGTTCCGCGACAAAATCTTGCATAGCGACAAAGAGGCGTTATGCTGCCAAAAATTCTAAAAACTTGTCGGGATGTCCATGTCGCGGATCTTGGTCCGCGACAAAATTTATGATATCGCGACAAGGTTCCTCTCTCTCTATTTAATCTCAAACAAACTTCATTCTCTCCCAATTTTATATTGCAACACTCACATCATAGCCCCACGGGTTAGGATGTAACATTCTGGAATTGCAATATAGGGTGTTATGCTGCCCAAATTTTGATTCTCCATTTGCATCACTTAACTGATTGAACCCTTGACTCATTAATGATTAAAGATTGAGATTAGCAATAATCAAACTTCAATAATCATCTTGATTAAAGGACCTTTGTTCAATTGCCATTAAAACATTCTTGTATAAACAAAATCTTGATGGCTTAAACAGATAATCTGGACTGTAATTAATTATGGTAGGAAGGATTATTTAAGACCATCAATTGTGGACCCAATCCACAACCTTGCATGAGAAACCAATGTCTCTCATACAAGGGATCTTCTTTTGTTTCTTATTTATTTTGTCTTTGTGTGTTGTGTGGAACCATTAGTAAAGAATACATCAGAATAATGTTGGCGGGTACTCCCTCATGGATAACTAGCTCGTATTCTGGGTATTAGTTACTAATTGTTATTTTGCATGGTCTGGATGGCTGTCAGTGGAAGCCTTGGCGGTTCGCCCATCCGGGGTTATAATAGCTGCTCGGCTGACTCCCATCCAGATACAGTTTTATTTTTCTTATCTTAATCTCCAAACCCGAATTCCAATCTGTAGTGGGAGTCAGTTGGCATCAGTCAATGCCAACTGATGATCATTACAGAAGGGAAGCATGTAGGTTTTTATCCGAATTCACAGACAGTGGAGGCCCAACTGGTGTTGACACCACCATTATAGGGTCTACACTGTCTAAATTCGCTCCATCCGAGTGATTAGGAAATTGGACAGTAGATGTTTACAGTCCACCTGATTATTCTGCCATTACCTTGGTCCCTTGACCACTGCATTCTGTGTTTCACCTTCTGTCTAGACCCGCATCTATATTTTGGGTCAATTAATTTTACACTTCCCTATATCTTTATGCATGATAATATTATGTACTATTGTGGTCTGTAATTATTTTGGGATCCTTCCCTTGGACAATAGAAGTCTAGATCTTAAACAGATATTGCTTTATAAATTTCCAACAAAAACCTCTTTATAAAATCCGGATCTGAGTAAGGGACAAATTCTTCAGTTATGACTAATTCATATTCTGTCAAGGGTTGTATTTTGGGGAATTAAGAAGCAGATTCAGCGATTAGGTCTCACCTAGACTGAAAGGGTCTGTGTTTTAACTGAGAGTCTAGTACCTGACAGGGAATGATTTTCAAATCCATTATTTTCCAAAATTGCTGGCTGATGGAAATGTAAGATTAAGTGCTACACCGAGAAGGGGTCCACTTGGATTCAAATACAGTGTAGTGAATAATCTTAGAGGAACATCATCCAGGCCTTGGTTATTTTCCAAGATAGGGTTGAGTTTTCTTTCAACTGCTATCCTCTTCTGCCAAAGCCTACTTTTGAGTCCTGAGTGAGTGCATCCGGAACGAACTAATTCATTAGTTCGTTTCATTAGTTTGTATCTCATAATCACCTGGAAGGAAGTGAACGCACTAGTGGTTCACTGAGAGCCGGGAATTCTTGATCCATACTCCTTCATTCTGCTGGGGAGCTGTCTTTTACTACCAGGGTCAGATTTTCAAAACCTCCGAGTGATAGGTTTTAAATGCTTTCTCTACCGCTTTCTTTTAACCGCTTTCATTAGAGGTCCCTCGGTTGTATTGAGAGTTGTGTAACTGCTACTAGGATCGACAGTTAAGGGATAGTTTAGGGCTTGATTCAAATCTTTGGGTGTGACATGGGAGAATGATGGTGGTACTTGGCATTTCAATAAATGATGTGCCAGGTGTTGCTTTTCCACCACAGATGAAGTAACACACCCAGGCCAGGGCAGTTACGAATCTGTGGTATCTTAGAATTTGAGGTCTTAGGAACATGTAAACTCATATTGCAAGTACCTGTCTGTTAAAGGGAAAGCCTTATTGAGAGCATGAGAATTAGCTATCTGACAGAATTATCCCAAACAAAGATCTGCGTATGAAAATGGAAGTTTAATATTGCTGTATCTCACCCTTGTCCAATTTTCATTCTTTTCTTCCTGTCCTTTCTGTCTATATTGTGACTCAACTTCACGGTTGGCACAATGCACCTTTTCCCTGCTTTCGTAGATAATGTTTACTGCATTCCTAGAATAATTCTTATCCGCTTTCTAGAATAGATTTATTTGCTTTGTAGATTAATTTAACTGCTTTCTAGATCTAGTTTAAATTCATGATTAGTAGACATTAATCATCTTTCAAACCTATCGAGCAATACGAATGGAAAATCTAGTAAAACGACGCGGGACCTGCTTCTATCGCACATCCTCCAGTGAACGATCCGGTCTTACTATAAATTACTGCAATTTTTGACTCCGTGCGCTTTCGGGAGCACAGTTTCTTAACTACGAGCAATAAAAACATGACTATGTATAAATATATCCCTAATCACAACACCGCCATCATAAATTGGTTTCATTAAATAAAATCTAAACCAGGATCATGATTTTTCGGAAAACACTCATGTAGTGGGAATCTGTCAAAAGTTTCATGGCAGGAACTCTCATGGCAAGAATTGATGAAAAGTATCATGGCATACTTGCCGGGGATCCTCAGTGTGACAGGCTGGAGGTCAACCTATCCCGGCTATGCCATGAGATTTGTCAACATTTCATGACAGAGAGGACCACAGCGCCATTTGAAACCAAAGCACCATACTTGAGTAATAAAAAGACTAATAATCTTGATATCTCCCTAAACCCTTTCCCGTGAATCATAACTCTTTTCAGTTAATAAATCTAACCTGGTATAAGTTTAGCAAAAGCTCGGGTTAACGAAACTTGTCAAAAGTTTCATGGCGCCGCTGCCGGGGAGGATGCAGCGCCGTTTTATTTAGAGAATTACATTCCTCATTGCTCCTAGAGTAGCCTATACATATAATTAAAAATATTCACCTTCAGAACCACTTCTAACCTGGGGATTGTACAGGTACTGTCATTATTGAAGCCGTTGTTCTATGCAAAGGAGGAAGCAGACGCCAGCCGAGATCCCGTTTAATTCAGAGATAGAAAAGACAGCTCGACGTCTTAGGGCGGAGACTAAACGAAGAAGGGAACGGGAACGAATGGCATTACTTTCGCCAAGCACCAGCAGCGATATTTCCGAAATGGCAAACCCTGACATCCCACCAATCATTCAACCCAATCCCCCACTTCACAACATTGAGGAAGACCCCGAAGATGCTGATCATGATGATTTGGATGATCCCCCTCCCCAGATCATACAAGGAGGTGGGAATCCACCAAACATGGAGCAGCAGCACTTCGAGGCACCCCCTCCCAACCCGAACCAAAACCCACCAAACAACCAAAACCAACCAAATCAGCAAAATTTCCCAAACCAACAAAATCAGCAATACCATAACCCCCATCAGAATCCTCCGAATCCGAATGATTTCAATGATCCGAGGAACTATTTCATGCCTCAGAACTACTACCCACAGCAGTACCAAGGCGGGCCTGAGAACAATCATCAAGCAGCAGCTGCTGCTGATTACATGCAGCCGATTTTAGAGCCATATTTGAACATTCCTGGACAAGCTCCATTCCTGGCCAGGAATTTCGAACTGAAACCGGCCCTAATCAATCTAGTCCAGAGCAACTAGTTTGCCGGAGCAAGTCATGAAGATCCCCATGATCACCTGCAAACCTTCCTAGAATTGTGTGACACGATCAAGAATCGTGATGTACCCGCAAACACTATTCGACTAAGGCTATTCCCCTTCTCTCTGACAAGCGGAGCACGAACATGGTACAAGTCACTGCCCGTAAATCAGAAGTCTACATGGGAAGATGTGATCAGAAACTTCCTAGCAAAATACTTCCCGGAGTCCAAGGTGGATGAATGCCGCTCCAAAATTGCGGAATTCAAGATGAAACCAGACGAGTCCTTGTATGATGCAAAGGAAAGATTCTTCAACCTACTCAGAAAGTGTCCTCAACATGGATTCCATGACTGGGAGAGACTGAGAAAGTTCTACAGTGGTCTGACCCCAGCATGGAAATCCATGCTTGATGCTGCCGGTGGTCAACATCTGCTCTACATACCGATGGACCAAGCTTGGGCAAAGATTGAGGCCATGAGTGTAAACCGTTCTGTTCTAACTGATGATGGTAATCTCACTCCCCCTCGTAGTTTATGTGCTGTAGGTACAGTAGAGAAGTCAGACATTGAAAAGCTTCAAGAGCAAGTGGCAGCGTTGTCTGTAAATCAAGGAGTTGGAAGTTCTGCGCAGGGACAGCAAACTGACGTGATCTGTGGACTGTGTCAAGGTGCTCATGCAACTGACACATGCGAGCAAATCACAGCCGAGAGCTGTAATTATGCAGGAGCTTTTCCAAATAGACACCCGAATTTGTCTTATTCAAACAACAACGCCTTGAACTCACATCTCTTGAACAAGCCACAGCAACAGCAGTTCAACCCTCAGCAGAATCAGGGATTCAATCAGAACAGGGGCCAACATTTTCAGAATCCAGGTTTCCAACCTCAGATCCAGCAGAGGCCACCTCAGAATTTCCAGAACTTTCAGCCCAATCAGAGTTTCCAGCCTCAGTTTGTCCCAAACCAAGGCCAGTGGAATCAGAATCAGCATCAAAATCAGAATCAGAATCAAAAGCCTCCTTCAAGGCTTGAGAATCTGATGACTGATTTCATCACTAGTCAGAAAGAGATCAACAATCAACTGCAGGCCTCCATCAGAAATGTGGAGACCCAAGTTACACAGATGGCTAATGAGATGCAGAAAAGGGACAAAGGAACATTGCCTAGTACTGCGGAAAAGAACCCGCAATGCAAGGCAATAACCTTGAAATCTGGAAGAGTACTGGCTGGACCAAAAGGAGCAGATACTGGAGTGGAATTTGAAGAGGATGATATTGTTGACAATGCTGGTAAGGAAGCTGATAATGGGAACGAAGCAGAAAAAGAGACAGCCGAATTGCAGACTGAAGCTGCGCCCGAAACGGCTGAACCAGATAAGGGTACAGGTGAAGGTACAACTTCCTTCCCTTCACCACCAAAAATTGCTAATAACAAGTACATGCCCAGGATTCCTTATCCTGCGCGGCTTAAAAATAAAGAACATGATCTTAAATTCAAGAAATTTCTGCAACGATTAAAGTCTGTAGAGATAACTATTCCTCTCACAGAAATGATTTCCGAAATGCCCATCTATGCTAAGTTCTTGAAAGAATTGATTTCAGGAAAAAGGCAGGTTGAGCAGGAAGAGGTAATTATTCTCAACAGCACATGCAGTGCCATCGTTCAGAGGAGAATGCCTGAAAAGAAAGAGGACCCCGGATGTTGCACACTTCCAGTACAATTCGGAAAGGCCAAAGTGAGTATGGGGCTTTGTGATTTAGGATCAAGCATCAATGTGATGCCACTAGCTATGGCTGTTCGCCTTAAGCTTGGAGAAATTCAACCGGTCAAGATGAGACTGTAACTTGCAGACAGATCGATCACTCAGCCCGTAGCAATCCTCAAGGATGTTGTGGTCAAAACCGGGCAGGTTCTTTTCCCGGTCGACTTCATCGTCCTCGACATTGAAGAGGATTCTGAAATGCCGCTTATCCGGAAACGCCCATTTCTAGCCACTGGTGGTGCACTGATTGACGCTAAATCCGGAAAAGTCACCTTAAGGGTCGATGGCGAGGAGATCATCTTTGATATGGAGAAATTGCAGAAATTTCCGAATGACAGTTCTTATTTCTCATTTGAAAATGTAATAGTTAAGGAAGAGCCAGACTCTGAACTTGATTGTGAAATGATGCTGGATGAACCATCAAAGCAGGTACTGAAGCCTGCTGGCGTGGAGCATAAAGGATGCAAAGCCGTTCACTTCGCCGATCCCGAAACAGGGGATTTGGAGGAATTTGACGGCATCGACTTCCATGATGACGCCAACCAAGAGGAGGAAGAGGATCCTGTACTGATGCAGGATCCCGAAGGTAAATCTGTTCTTCCACTACCCAATTCTCGCAAACTACTCCCTTCCGTTGAATGTCCACCAGAGCTTGAACTTAAAACACTACCCGATCATCTCAAGTACGCGTTTCTCGCAGAACATAAAAAGTTACCCGTGATTGTTTCGGCTAAGCTCTCCCAAGAGCAAGAAAATGCTCTGGTGGTCGTTCTTAAGAAACATGTACATGCAATAGGTTGGACCATTTCTGATATAAAAGGAATAAGCCCTTCTATTTGCATGCACAGAATTCTAATGGAAGAAGAGTTTAAACCCTCCCGTCAACCTCAGAGGCGATTGAATCCCCTTATGCAAGAAGTGGTAAGGAAAGAAGTTATCAAGCTCTTAGATGCTGGGATAATCTATCCTATCTCTGATAGCAAATGGGTTAGCCCAGTGCAGGTCGTACCCAAACGAGGAGGGATGTGCATAACCAAGAATGAGCAAGGAGAAGAGGTTGCAACCAGGCCAGTGACCGGATGGAGAGTTTGTATCGATTACCGGAAGCTGAATGAGGCCACACGCAAGGACCATTTTCCATTGCCATTCATTGATCAGATGCTTGAGAGGTTGGCAGGGAGAGAGTTTTATTGCTTTTTGGATGGTTATTCTGGTTATAATCAGATTGTTATTTCCAGTGAAGACCATGATAAAACCACTTTTACTTGCCCGTACGGCACTTTTGCCTATCGACGGATGCCTTTTGGTTTGTGCAATGCACCTGCTACTTTTCAAAGATGCATGATGTATATTTTCTCTGAATTTATCGAAAAATGCATTGAGGTCTTTATGGATGACTTCTCTGTATATGGAGATACGTTCGAAGATTGTTTGACCAATCTTGCTAAGATTTTAAAGAGGTGTGAAGACACTAACTTGGTTTTAAATTGGGAAAAGTGCCATTTTATGGTCACTGAGGGAATAGTGTTAGGTCATCGCATTTCTCGTGCAGGCATTGAAGTTGATCCAGCCAAAGTTTCCATCATTTCCAATCTCCCTCTTCCTAACTCGATCAAATCAGTTAGGAGCTTCTTAGGGCATGCCGGTTTTTACCGGCGATTCATTAAGGATTTCTCTAAAATTGCCAAGCCGCTCACTAATCTGCTTTGTAAAGAAAATCCTTTCTTAATAAATGAAGCGTGTGTCCAAGCCTTTGACACGCTCAAGAAGATGTTGGTTTCTGCACCGATAGTGCAACCACCCGATTGGTCACTGCCTTTCGAGGTAATGTGCGATGCTAGTGGTCTCGCCGTGGGCGCAGTTCTTGGACAATATAAGGATGGGAGACATTGCGTAATTCATTACGCAAGTCACGCCCTGAATGAGGCCCAAGTCAACTACACCACAACGGAGAAAGAGATGTATGCTGTAGTCTTTGCGTTTGACAAATTCAGACAGTACCTGATAGGTACAAAGACCATAGTATACACCGATCATACAGCATTGAGATACTTGTTTAGCAAACAAGATGCAAAACCTCGATTAATCAGGTGGGTACTTCTGTTGCAAGAATTCGACATCATAATAAAAGATAGGCGAGGTCGAGATAATGGTGCTGCTGACCACTTATCTCGATTAGATAATGATAAAAAGGAAAAAGCCGTTAATGAAGATTTCCCGGACGAACAGTTGTTCGCGTTGCATCTGCATAATCAAGCTTGTCCATGGTTTTCCGACATCGCTAACTTCTTGGCATGCGGAGTAACCCCTCTGTTTTCGAACTATTATCAGAGGAATAAGTTCAAACGAGATGTATTAAGTTACTTCTGGGAAGAACCTTATCTCTTCAAACACTGCCCTGATTTAATAATCAGGCGATGTGTGACCGAGCATGAAGCTTATCAAATTGTCAGAAAATGCCATGAATCAGAATATGGAGGTCACCATGGTCCTGCTCGAACGGCCCACAAGGTCCTCGAATGTGGATTCTATTGGCCTCACATCTATGAGGATTGCAGGACATTTGTTAAGGGCTGTGACAGATGCCAAAGATTAGGAAACATCTCCAAGAGGGATGAGATGCCTCAAAAGGGGATTCTCACACTTGAGATCTTTGATGTATGGGGCATTGACTTCATGGGACCGTTCCCACCATCTGGTGGAAACTACTATATCTTGGTAGCCGTCGATTACGTATCCAAATGGGTCGAGGCTGTCGCACTACCGACCAATGATGGTAGCCAAGTCATCAAGTTCCTCAAGAACAACATTTTCAGTCGATTTGGCGTACCTAGGGTGGTGATATCTGATGGAGGAACACACTTTATTAATAAAGGTTTTGAAACTTTAATGAGTAAAAATGGGATCCTCCATAAGATAGGCACGCCTTACCATCCTCAGACTAGTGGTCAAGTCGAAGTATCCAATCGCGAAATCAAACACATACTCGAAGCCACTGTCGGGATAACCCGTAAGGATTGGGCACGTAAGCTCAATGATGCTCTATGGGCATACCGCACAGCATATAAGACTCCCATCGGGATGTCTCCATATAGGCTGGTCTTCGGAAAAGCCTGTCATTTACCCGTAGAGCTAGAGCATAAAGCTTACTGGGCCGTTAAAACGCTTAACTTCGATCCGAAAGTTGCTCAGAGCAAACGTAAGTTGGACCTCAATGAAATTGAGGAAATACGAGCGCAAGCTTATGAAAGCTCTCGAATTTACAAGGAGCGGACCCAGAAGTTGCACGATCGCCGGATCAAACCTAAGTATTTTTATGTTGGTCAACATGTGTTATTGTTCAATACTAGGTTGAAGCTGTTCCCCGGAAAGCTCAAATCTAGATGGGAGGGACCACATGAAGTACTAGAGGTGTTTAAAAATGGAGCTGTCAGGATTCGAACTGGCAGGGGCGATATAGTGGTGAATGGACAACGATTAAAAGAGTACCTTGGACAGTTCGATCCGGAGAAAGAAAGCCAAGCAGTGGCAGACCCGGCCTACGCTCAATAAGAAACAGCATTTAAAAAACACAAAAATTTCAGTTTATATATATATATATAGTATATATTTATAGTACTTATTTCATGACGAGCAAGTACCCAAAGATCAATTAAACATTTAGAGTACTAAGACTCTAAATGTGAGGATGTTGATATTTGGAGAAAATCTAATGCATTTCATTCATCTATCTTGCAGAAGTTCGGAACCCCCAAAAAAGAGGAGCAGATAAGAGTAACATGGAAAACCGGGTTCTTGGTTGGATTAGTTCTATAAATCTGAGAAAATGTTTTCGGGAATTGAAGAAATTCAATACCCGAAATAAAATTCACAGATAAAATGGAACTGACCCAACCTAATTTTATGCAAGTGGATTGTTTTAATTTTCAGCCCAGCATTTTGAATTTACTTGGACTGAATTTATTCAGCCCAAATCAAATGAAATGGACGCAGGCCCAATACCACACTCGGGCCCAGTCCAAGAAAATTTGAAAATTCAAAAATTCTTTGTCGCGGAAGGTCCTTTGTCGCGATGTCATACATCGCGACCAGGCCCTATTCCGCGACAAACCCCCTTTTTCCCTCTTGACCCTTCTTCGTTGATTGTCGCGATAACCTTGTCGCGGAGCATGACTCCGCGACCAAGCCCTGCTCCGCGACACAACCTGCGTTGACTGTCTCCATACTGAACTTTGTCGCGGTAGCCTTGTCGCGGAGCATGACTCCGCGACCAACTCTCAATTCCGCGACCCCTCTCATGTCGCTATGCCTTGTCGCGGAACCTTGTTCCGCGACAAAGTCTCGGATTCCGCGACAAAAGTTCAAGTATTTATACCCCCCCACCCCCTCCAGTTTCTTTTCACCTTCTCTTGTCATTTCAACTTCCCCCATCGTCTTCATCCTCTTTTCCCCCATTTTTCTCTCATCCGAACGAACACCACGTGTTCTTCGCACCTTAGCATTCCATTTTCAAGGGGAAACTATGGACCGATTTCATGGACTCCTTCCCAACCTTGGACCCGTGCCTAGACCCGAGCCAAGGAGGAGAGGGTAAAACCCTGTTTTCGCCATGTTCATAGCACCCATTCGGACCCCTTAGTTCTTTTATTTATTTTATTTTGTTGTGTTCTTGGTGTGGTGTTGTTAGTGTGCACATCTAACTTTAGATTTTTGGAGGTTTTGAGTGCTCTCGGCTTTGAGCACCATTTTGAAGTTTTTGAGAACTTGTTTTGAAAACTGACTAATGGCGTTAAAACTGTTAATGGATAAGTTTTTGAGGTTTAAAACTGGAAAGAACAAACTGATGAACATTTGGGTATTGTTTTGAATATCTTGATGTTATTGGTTTGATTGATCTTGATGTGACCTCTACAGTGTTGTTTTGGTGTAATAAAAGAGGTAAGATCTTTTTGGGCACATGTGTTCCCATGTTAGAAATCTCATGGGAATAAATGTTTGTTTGTTTATGGAAACATAGTACAAACACCCAATAAGGAGCTTCCACTTTTAATAAAAGCAACCTTTTAGAAAAAGACAAAAAGAGTTATTTTTGTTTAATGTTTGACTTGAGTATTTTGTTCCCAATGGAACACTAGTGTGAGTAAGATAGCAGTTTTTTTGTCACCCAACTGCTATCCTTTTCAAAAATCCAAAATGAGACCACTCACATCCCACCTTTGTTAAATAAAACAAGTCAACCATTTTTAAAATTAAAAACAATGTTTGCAAATTTCTGGATGCTTTAACTGTCCAAACAGTCCAAGCTATCCAGAAACAGCATATCCGTTCCGCCACGTCTCCATTGCACATTCCAATATTCGAGCATTCCATTTCCATCTATCCATCTCATTCCACTTCCAACAAGTGTCTCGGACTTGTTTAATAAAATTGAAAACTTTTGGGCCCAATGGCTCGTTAAAAAGATTTTAGGCCCAATGGCCAATTTTATTTTATTTTGGGCTCTTTAGCCCATTTAAAACCAAATATTATTTACATGTGCTTTAAATTAAAATTCAAGTCAGAAATTTAATAATCTCACATCTAGAGCAAAGCTCTAAATGTGAGGATGTTGGTTTCTGAACTTGAATAATTTCTGAAAATTACATAAAAATTGGATTCATCACTTCTTATCTTTTCAGGGGTAATCCTCCCATTCCAGACCCTGCTCCAGAGGGAACCAAGCTGCTGGACCTACCGCTCTAACTCCTTGGTGAGATTCTCTCCCGGATAGGAGAGGATGAAATCAGGGAGGTGTTTGCTGCACAACGGATATGCAAAAAGCTCAGGGAGGCTGGGAACCTGGCCATCGTATACAAGCGATGTGAGGTTGACTCCTCCACTGTGAAGAGAGGACAAGAAAGACTCCGTTGGGAGAAGGAGAGATTCCTGCAAACATGCACCGCGGCAGGAAATCTCAATCTCCAGATCATTCCAGCACTTATGGCGTTTGTAGAAGGGAATGAGGAGCACGCTTGTGAACTACTGCGCCCAGGAATCGAGGACAACCACAAGGCGTCAATCTTCACCCGGGGACTGATGCTTATGAGTAAGACGGATGAAAGGCAAGTTGAACAAGGAATTAGAATGATCGAAAGGATGGTAACGGATCGGTCAATCCTTCAGTACACGTCTACCAACGTCCTCGGATGGATGACGGATAACCCAAACACTCCGTACCTATGGGCAAACCAAGGGGACAGAATCTACTGCCCAAGGAGGAACGAGCCTATGATGATCCATAACGGCTGGTGTCTGCGGTGTGAGTTGACCAGTTACATCCACTGGGCCAGATTTCTATTCTGAAAGAAGAAGATGAATCCCAGTCCATTAGGTTTTATTTCATTTCCTTCTTAGTAGTAGTAATCTGCAAGGGATCCCTCCTTTTGTGTGTGCAGGTTTGTGTCAACTGCACGAGAATCCCTTGCATCGGTTGTATTTATTTGCTTTCCCTAAATTGGAACTCAGTTTTTGAGACCACTGAACAATTCTTTACTGCTTTCCTTTGAAAAGATGTCTGCACAGTCCGAGATGAATAAGTGACTGTCAGGCCAAAAATATGCTGTTGACATACTCAGTATGTCAGCAGTGCCTCTTTACTGCTTTCAATTAAATAACCAGCAAAAATATGCATAAACCTGCTCTAAATTCACATGTTGAATTTAGGCTTGTGATTAAATTTTCAAATTTTTAAATTGGGATAATATAATTGAAGACATGCATGAAATGAATTCCTGAGGTTTTGAGCTATAAAAATTTAATGATGCGATCAGCTTATTGGGTAATAAATTTGCATGTCAGAGATTTCGATTGAATAAATTGTTAGAATTAAGCTTTGATTAAATTTGAGAATATTGTATGACATGAATCAACCCAACCTTGTGAGATTTGAGCCATGAGTCACTTTTACTCATTCATTTTCTTTGATGTGTGAATCATTTTGATTAAAGGAAACTAGAACTTGCAATTGGGACCGATTCAAGACCATGCCATATTCCCGAAATCGAGCATATGATCAAGGCACCTAGAAAACCCAAATTTTTGGCCTTCGTTTGAAATCCAAACCCAAAAATATTTTCCCTTTAGGATCAACCAATTTGAGCCTATAAGCCTAATTTTTCTTTGAAGCCCTCTATATTATTCCTAGCCTTATAAAAAGACCAAGAAATTCAAACCCAAGTGTGTAAGGATGAATTCTATCAAGGCATTACAATTTTTGATCATCAATGAATGAAAACTATAAATCGGTATTCTATAAACCGAATCAAAAAAAAAAAAAAAGTTGAATGTCATTCAACACAAATAAATTGCAAATGATAAGCAATTAGACAATAGTCTAATGTCATGCAATGGAAAAAGAAAAACAAAAGAGAGAAACATTGATGATCATAAATTTTAAAGAAAAATATGCCAAGTTATGATAGAACAAATCTTTGCCACTTCTCAGCCCAATAATTTCCCTTTCCTACCTAATGTTACAACCGTACGCCCCGTTATAACCCTCAAATAAGACCTCGTGATCTCGATTTGAAGAAATGAGCCGGTGGCGAGTTGGTCTGATTGCAAGCTTATGGGATAATTTAATTAAATTTGATTTTGAGCGTTCATGATTAAACCCCAATTGAGAGTGAGTGAATTTTTCCGATTCTCTTATATGTGAGGCTTGTCTTATTACACATGTTCATGTCATCCTTTAATTCTCATCCCTAATCTTTGCATTTTTCAAACATGATATTCATGAAAGGTTGATGATGATGTTTGATTTGTAGGCCCGATATAGTGAGCAAGTATCATTTCATTAAACACTGCAATCAAGGGAGTTTAATACTTGTAGTTTTTGATTGTCTTATCCCAATCCAAAAAGGATGTGATTTATGAAGCCACGAAAATGAATTGAATATGTAGAGTCCGTGTTCTTACGAACATTGACTCTGACTGCTCGGGGACGATCAGTATTAAATGTGAGGATGTTGATAATGGCCAAAAATGACCATTATTTTCAATCCATTTCCGTGTCTTAAACGGGCATTTGATCGCATTCCGGTCTTACATTAAGTAAGAAAGCAGTCGAATTGGACTAATTTATGCATAATTGTAAAAATAATAAGCTGGTGTGAAAAAAGACATAAATATGTAATTTTATTACATATTTATGTTGGAAAAATCCAAAAACATGAGAAAAAGAAAAGGAAACAAAAAGATGGGAAAAAGATAGAAAAGCCCACAAAAAGAATATTTTCGGCCCATCTGGCCCAATCCAGCAGGCCCAGGAAGACCTTTGTCGCGGAAGCCCCTTGGCGCGATGCAGTGTTCCGCGACAAAGTCACGTTCCGCGACCAAATGGCACAAATGAAGAGGAGACCTGCCAAGCCCCTTGGCGCGATGACCTTTGTCGCGATGGCATGTTCCGCGACAAAGGCATGTTCCGCGACCAAGATGCACAAATAGAGACACAAGACCCAGTCGAGAAGCCTTGCCACATGCAGTGTGTTCCGCGACCAACTTGATGCTCCGAGACAAAGCTGTGATGTGTGTGATGTCTTAAGACACAATGGGCTAGAATCTAGGCCCATGGGCTTAGGGTTACACTTCTATAAATATGAGGTGTCTCCCATGAGCCAGAAAGGGGTTGAAATTTTGTTGAGTAGAAGTTCTTGCAGACAAGGCAGTGGGTGCTCTCTCTTAGGTAGTTTAGTTTAGTTTTTATATTTTTCTGTATTATTTAATTCTTGTCCTTAGATTAGTTTAGTGTAGTATTTAGTTTGTGTTTTATGGTTTACAGCAGCTAGGTAGCCACTTTTACACCATGTTTTGGTTTCTAAACTCTTGTTTTAGGGTTTGTAATACCCAAATCATGGGTATTAACAACACCCACTTAATAATATGGGAAAACATTCATCATTTGTGTCCCAAATCATGAAATGGGTCTCACACCCCATGGATTTATGCTTTCTTTTTCATTTTTGGGTCATTTGACCCCCATTTTGTTATTTTCATGTTTACTGTTGGCATATTATGGATAATGTTGTGTGGATGTGTGATCAAACCCTAGATTAGGTCTCCTGCTTTATTTTAATATTCTGCCCTCCCTTGTTATTTTTGTTTAAGCATGTTCTTCTTTATTTTGAATGTCTCTTGCTTATTTTTAGCTTAGAATAGCTTTTTGATCTGAAATAGGGTGAGATCACGCTGTTTGCATGCCACTGTTCATTTCTGCTTTTTCTGACTTTTGTCCTGAACCACCTTGGGCGCCAACCGCCTCTTGGCGCGGAGCCACGTTCCGCGACAAAATGGCTGTTCCGCGACCAAGGTGTTTCAAGACACTTGTCTCCATAATTTAAAACCCTTTGTCGCGGAATACCTTGTCGCGGAGCCACGTTCCGCGACAAAACTGTCCATGCATAGCGACAAAGGAGCCAAACTCTTGCATTTTGTCTCCATGGCTTCTTGTCGCGGAGTACCTTGTCGCGGAGCCACGTTCCGCGACAAAATCCCATTCTGAGACAGAAAAATTATGCCATGTTCCTTGATCTTTGAACACCTTGTCGCGGAACACCTTGTGGTTCCGCGACAAAATTTCCATGCATAGCGACAAGGGTTCAAATGCTTTAGAATTTTATGAAAACACTCTGTCGCGATGTCACACCTTGTCGCGGAACCACGTTCCGCGACAAAATCTTGCATAGCGACAAAGAGGCGTTATGCTGCCAAAAACTCTAAAAACTTGTCGGGATGTCCATGTCGCGGATCTTGGTCCGCGACAAAATTTATGATATCGCGACAAGGTTCCTCTCTCTCTATTTAATCTCAAACAAACTTCATTCTCTCCCAATTTTATATTGCAACACTCACATCATAGCCCCACGGGTTAGGATGTAACATTCTGGAATTGCAATATAGGGTGTTATGCTGCCCAAATTTTGATTCTCCATTTGCATCACTTAACTGATTGAACCCTTGACTCATTAATGATTAAAGATTGAGATTAGCAATAATCAAACTTCAATAATCATCTTGATTAAAGGACCTTTGTTCAATTGCCATTAAAACATTCTTGTATAAACAAAATCTTGATGGCTTAAACAGATAATCTGGACTGTAATTAATTATGGTAGGAAGGATTATTTAAGACCATCAATTGTGGACCCAATCCACAACCTTGCATGAGAAACCAATGTCTCTCATACAAGGGATCTTCTTTTGTTTCTTATTTATTTTGTCTTTGTGTGTTGTGTGGAACCATTAGTAAAGAATACATCAGAATAATGTTGGCGGGTACTCCCTCATGGATAACTAGCTCGTATTCTGGGTATTAGTTACTAATTGTTATTTTGCATGGTCTGGATGGCTGTCAGTGGAAGCCTTGGCGGTTCGCCCATCCGGGGTTATAATAGCTGCTCGGCTGACTCCCATCCAGATACAGTTTTATTTTTCTTATCTTAATCTCCAAACCCGAATTCCAATCTGTAGTGGGAGTCAGTTGGCATCAGTCAATGCCAACTGATGATCATTACAGAAGGGAAGCATGTAGGTTTTTATCCGAATTCACAGGCAGTGGAGGCCCAACTGGTGTTGACACCACCATTATAGGGTCTACACTGTCTAAATTCGCTCCATCCGAGTGATTAGGAAATTGGACAGTAGATGTTTACAGTCCACCTGATTATTCTGCCATTACCTTGGTCCCTTGACCACTGCATTCTGTGTTTCACCTTCTGTCTAGACCCGCATCTATATTTTGGGTCAATTAATTTTACACTTCCCTATATCTTTATGCATGATAATATTATGTACTATTGTGGTCTGTAATTATTTTGGGATCCTTCCCTTGGACAATAGAAGTCTAGATCTTAAACAGATATTGCTTTATAAATTTCCAACAAAAACCTCTTTATAAAATCCGGATCTGAGTAAGGGACAAATTCTTCAGTTATGACTAATTCATATTCTGTCAAGGGTTGTATTTTGGGGAATTAAGAAGCAGATTCAGCGATTAGGTCTCACCTAGACTGAAAGGGTCTGTGTTTTAACTGAGAGTCTAGTACCTGACAGGGAATGATTTTCAAATCCATTATTTTCCAAAATTGCTGGCTGATGGAAATGTAAGATTAAGTGCTACACCGAGAAGGGGTCCACTTGGATTCAAATACAGTGTAGTGAATAATCTTAGAGGAACATCATCCAGGCCTTGGTTATTTTCCAAGATAGGGTTGAGTTTTCTTTCAACTGCTATCCTCTTCTGCCAAAGCCTACTTTTGAGTCCTGAGTGAGTGCATCCGGAACGAACTAATTCATTAGTTCGTTTCATTAGTTTGTATCTCATAATCACCTGGAAGGAAGTGAACGCACTAGTGGTTCACTGAGAGCCGGGAATTCTTGATCCATACTCCTTCATTCTGCTGGGGAGCTGTCTTTTACTACCAGGGTCAGATTTTCAAAACCTCCGAGTGATAGGTTTTAAATGCTTTCTCTACCGCTTTCTTTTAACCGCTTTCATTAGAGGTCCCTCGGTTGTATTGAGAGTTGTGTAACTGCTACTAGGATCGACAGTTAAGGGATAGTTTAGGGCTTGATTCAAATCTTTGGGTGTGACATGGGAGAATGATGGTGGTACTTGGCATTTCAATAAATGATGTGCCAGGTGTTGCTTTTCCACCACAGATGAAGTAACACACCCAGGCCAGGGCAGTTACGAATCTGTGGTATCTTAGAATTTGAGGTCTTAGGAACATGTAAACTCATATTGCAAGTACCTGTCTGTTAAAGGGAAAGCCTTATTGAGAGCATGAGAATTAGCTATCTGACAGAATTATCCCAAACAAAGATCTGCGTATGAAAATGGAAGTTTAATATTGCTGTATCTCACCCTTGTCCAATTTTCATTCTTTTCTTCCTGTCCTTTCTGTCTATATTGTGACTCAACTTCACGGTTGGCACAATGCACCTTTTCCCTGCTTTCGTAGATAATGTTTACTGCATTCCTAGAATAATTCTTATCCGCTTTCTAGAATAGATTTATTTGCTTTGTAGATTAATTTAACTGCTTTCTAGATCTAGTTTAAATTCATGATTAGTAGACATTAATCATCTTTCAAACCTATCGAGCAATACGAATGGAAAATCTAGTAAAACGACGCGGGACCTGCTTCTATCGCACATCCTCCAGTGAACGATCCGGTCTTACTATAAATTACTGCAATTTTTGACTCCGTGCGCTTTCGGGAGCACAGTTTCTTAACTACGAGCAATAAAAACATGACTATGTATAAATATATCCCTAATCACAACACCGCCATCATAAATTGGTTTCATTAAATAAAATCTAAACCAGGATCATGATTTTTCGGAAAACACTCATGTAGTGGGAATCTGTCAAAAGTTTCATGGCAGGAACTCTCATGGCAAGAATTGATGAAAAGTATCATGGCATACTTGCCGGGGATCCTCAGTGTGACAGGCTGGAGGTCAACCTATCCCGGCTATGCCATGAGATTTGTCAACATTTCATGACAGAGAGGACCACAGCGCCATTTGAAACCAAAGCACCATACTTGAGTAATAAAAAGACTAATAATCTTGATATCTCCCTAAACCCTTTCCCGTGAATCATAACTCTTTTCAGTTAATAAATCTAACCTGGTATAAGTTTAGCAAAAGCTCGGGTTAACGAAACTTGTCAAAAGTTTCAACGTCCCTCGCTCCATTAAGCAATTCCGGCCGTTGACTCTATGTAATGTTGTTTTTAAAGTAATTACTAAGATCTTGGTGCGGCGTTTGCGGCCTATCCTTTGTGATATCGTTGGTCCTCATCAATCCGCGTTCCTTCCGGGTCGGGGAACGTCTGACAATGGCATTCTTCTCCAAGAAATTGTTGCTTCCCTTGAGAGTCCGCGCTCAGTTGAGAAGGCTGTGGTTCTTAAAATTGATCTCATGAAAGCCTTTGATATGGTGAGTTGGAAGTTTTTGGAAAATTGCCTTATTGATCTTGATTTGCCTGTGGCTTGTAGGGAGCTTATTATGACATGTGTGACATCCTCAAGCTTTTCTATACTTTGGAATGGTTCTCCCATCGGGCACATTCAAGCACATCGAGGACTTCGACAGGGTGATCCTCTATCACCGTATTTGTTTGTAATTGTGATGGAGAAGCTCTCTAAAACCATTGTGGAGGCTACTACCGCTGGCCAATGGAACCCCCTCAGGTTAAGTCATGGCGGACTGGGGATCTCCCATCTCATGTTCGCCGATGACTTGATATTTTGCGCTCACTTGGATGCTCGTAGCATCATGTGCATGGCAGAGATCCTTGCTCGATTTGGTAGCCGTTCTGGCCTTTTCATGAATGCAGGTAAATCCACTGCTTTCTGCTCGCCTAACACTTCACTCCAGGATAAAGCTTTGTTGATGGAGCTTCTCGGAGTCACGGTCACGCCTGAGCTCGGTGCTTATTTGGGCTTCCCTATCATTCATGGTAGATTAAAGATCTCCCATTTTGATTACCTAGTTCGTAAGATCGAGACTAAGTTGAGCTCTTGGTCGGCCTTTCTTTTGAATAAAGCTGGTCGTGTTACTCTTGCACGGTCCGTTTTGAATGCACTCCCTATTTATGCCATGTAAGTCCACATGCTTCCTGTGGGGGTTTGTAATACCATTGACAAGATTGTGCGCCGGTGGATATGGAAGGGCGCTGATGGCCGAGGATTGCATCTAATCAATTGGGATGTCGTTACTCGGAAGCGGATGCATGGTGGTCTTGGTATTAAAAAATGTCGGGAGATGAATCTCGCTTTGCTTGGGAAGTTGTTATGGCACTTCACTATGGCTTCGAACAAACTTGGGTTGCTGTGATGCTTGAAAAATACAGTATAGGGCCCGGGTCCATGCCGCAGCCCCATAGCCGTGGAACTAAAGTGTGGCGAGCCCTGGTTAAAGTTGCTACCATTTTCCGACATGGATATGGCGTGAGGATTGGTAATGGTCTTAGTCCGCTTTGGTACGTCCCTTGGTGGGAAGGTCAGTGCATGTCTCAACGCGTCCCATTTATTGATGTTCATGACCTTCACCTCCGAATCAAGGATGTCATTTTCGATGGAAAGTGGCAATTGAACAGTATCTACTCTTGGCTCCCATTAGATCTTAAGAATGCCATTGAGTCTACGCCTGCACCTTTTCTGAACCCTGAGGCAGCTGACATTCTGCATTGGCGGGTTAACTCTTCTGGGATCTACACAGTTAGCTCTGGTTACTCATGGCTACTCAGTTCTTCTCCATCGGATGCTAGTTGGGCGTGGGTCTGGAAACGCTGCATACCAGAAAAGGTTGGTGTCTTGCTTTGGTTGCTCGGACATGGTGCTCTCCCTTGCAATAGGCTTCGGTTCCAACGGCGTCTGGCTTCCAGTCCCTTGTGTTCGGTTTGTGGTGAGCATGAGGACGATTGGCGCCACGCATTATTTACTTGTGCATGGGTAGATCAAGTTTGGAAGCAGGCTGGGTTCACCTTCGGCTCCACGCTGATGAACCTTCATTTGGATGACTGTAGGCATTGGATAGAGTGGGCATGGCATTCTTGGGGTCTAAGGTTTATTGCTATCCTTTGGACTGTGTGGTGTGAACGGAACAATAGAATTTTTCGTGGGAAGAACTCGACTAGAGAAAGGGTGTTGGCTAAAGCTGGTGTCTTCCATGGCTATCTCTGCAAAAAGGTGGATAGCGCCCCTGGTACCCGTTCTCCTCGACAAGTTGGCTGGATCGAGCCGGACATTGAGGGTCCTGTTTTGCACACTGATGGCTGTCTCTTGCAAACCAACAAGTCAGGCTTTGGGGCTGTGGTGAGATCTCGTAGTGGTGTCTGGATGGGAGGATGTGGCGGCAGTCTTGGAGCTCGGCCGATAGTTGAAGTGGAACTTCTGGGACTGAGATTTGGGCTCCTCCTTGCGCTGCAACTTGGAGTGGTGCTTACTAATTGCTATGTTGATTCACTCGAAATGATAAGGCTGGTGACTGGGGTGGTGCAACAGCATCATGTTTTATGTCCTGTGATTAAGGAAGTTCGGAGGTTGCTTCAGCAAATGAATGGTTGTGTCATTCGACATGTGTTCCGGGAAGGTAACCAGGTGGCGGATTGGATGGCGAGGCGGGCTGCTGACTCGGAAGAATTCTACACGACGTGGACTTTCCCCCCGGACGGCCTCATGGCATTGCTCGATCGAGACGCTTGTGGAGTTTTCTACATGCGTAGTTAGTTGATTTTGTTATTTTGCTTTGTTAATTTGCTTTGTTATTTTCTTTTTTTCTTTCTCTTTCGCTCGCCTCTTTAGGCTGTTTCACCAAAAAAAATAAAAAAATATAGTAGTATAAGGATAAGAATTATAGTTTCTTTATAATTTTTGTGGTATGGACTACCACCACTAATTTATAGCAGTTATAAATTGTACAGAAAAAAATATAATAATATAGGATTATAGTAATATTTAATTAGTACCAATAATATTATTTGTTAAGTGAGCATCGAATTTTATTATACTTATATATTTTTAATAATATACTTCCTCCGTTCTCATTTGTTTTTTACATTTGAAAAAAAGTTACTGTTCACACACAGACTTTTACTTAAAGTTTTATCATAGTTATACAAGTTAAAATATAGTCAAGTGAGATCTTGTTAGATTCGTCTCGTCGTGTAGTTTTTAAATCTCGAACTTCTAGAATTTTTACTTGTACCGTACTTGAGTTATTAATAGATTAAAATGTGCATTGGACTGCGTGAAAAGTTGGTTTGTAATAAACATTTGAGAACGGAGGAAGTAAATTTACTTTTACACAAAAAAAGTAATTGAATTGTCCTCTCCCATTGGGAATGAGGACCTAAATAAATGGGGTTTGTGGTTTGAGGGGCCGGCTTCAATGGGGTTTGTGGTTCTCATAGCTTAATATTATTAACCCATTTCACTGTATTTATTGAGCAATACCACAGTATTAGTGTTTCGAGAATCTCATGGATCCGGATTCCTGAAACAACAGTTTAGAATTCAATAATAATTGCGATATAGAATTAAGCCATACTATGAAATCAGTGTGGCTAAACCTACAAGTTAATAATAATAATAATAATAATAATAATAATAATAATAATAATAATAATATATAAAAGTAATATAGTCTAATTTCCCCCCACTTCCCCACCCCCTTTTTCAACACCTCATCCGACTATCTTCTCCAATTTCAACAATCATATATACTCACTGAATCTAATATATATATATATATAATCTAATTCAACTACCTCAATTATATATACTCCCTAAATCCATAATATATAATCTAATATTTAATTTCAACAAACTCAATCATATCATATATACTCCCTAAATCTATAATCTATAATATTCTTAAAATTTTAAATTATTTCCATTAAATACGCATATTTGAATTAACTATAAATACATCCGATAATCCTTATTCGTTTCATTCATCTCTATTCCAAATCTCATATTTTGCAATTTTTCTTATTGCTTATAATTTTTAGTAATTTTTCTCTAATATAATGTTTATTCATCTTTTGGTTTTTGTAGCGTGTACGCGATTGACTCATGTGAATCGGTATGTATATGGTTGTAGCATGTCTTATGAATACTTTTTTTCTATTTGTATTTTAGATTTTTTTTCCTATTTCTTTGATATCATCTTATGATACTTTATGTTTTATAGGTGATTTTAATCATTTAACAAGTTTCTTTCACCACTTTTTTAAGGAAAAGTGTATCTTCCGTACAGCATATGTGCGTTTATCAAAGATTCTCTTCATATAAAATGAGACAGTTCGGGGAAGGAGGAAAATTCAAATATTGTCTCTTTTATTTATCTTGATTTTTTTTTGCCTTTATAATTGCAGGGATATCCATTGATAATGTTGAATGGTAGAGTGGATTAAAGGCATGTACATCAATTTTCTTCCCAAAAAGAAAATTTGGCAAGGGTGTGATCGAATGCTTTTATAATCTACATTCGGGGACAAGAAAAATGTGAACTGGGATGAAGACGGCTTTGAGATTCTCTTAACATGACAGTGGATTTTCTACAATCACATACATTGTTGTTCAAATTCAGAATTTTTTAAATATAATTTATGATGTACTTTTCTGTGATTCTATCCCTTATGTGGCTTGATTAGAAGAACTTAAGTTCGAAAATATTATGCATAACCTTCACAACATAGTGGCAAACTTTGCTCCTATTGTTATTAATTCTGATCTAATGTTTGGTTGTGATGAGTTAAAAAAAATTATATTTTATTTGAATGTATCTTCATTTTTTTAATGTATTTTGTATATTGTTTCTGTCAATTATATATGTTTGTATGATTTACTTTTATGCTTTAGTCTTTCTCTATATTTTACTGTCAATACATATAGAGAATACTTAATTATTTCACAAGCACAATAAATTACATATACAACAAGAAATAATTGATTCAAAATGATTTATACCATTTAATTAATAGATTATTGTGTACAAAATGATTTTACTTCATTTATATTATAATTAATAATTTTAGATTATCTTTCATTCAACATTATATGTATTTCGTGATTATTTTTCTGTGACAAAGTATAATTATTACTAATCAAGTCGACCTTAATAATCTATATATATAATATTTTTGAAAATTTATTATAGTGTGGAATTAGGATATATGATATATAGATCTATTAGTTTATTTATTTATACAAGATTTAGATTTTTCTTATACCTTGATTTCAAAAGATTTAATTGGCTTTTTTAATTAGGCAAATGGTGTTTTCGAAAATTTAGTATTAGAAAATTTTGTTTTATTTATTTATAGAGGATAAAGATTAATTAATTTTATTTATTTATAAAATGTTAATTATACACTCCCTCCCATAAACTTTTATGTGCACTTTTGATTAGTACAGTATTAATTTACGAATAAATCGAATGTATTACACTATTTATTATAGTATTAAATTAGACTGTAGAAGATATAGATTTAATTGTTTTATTTATTTATAGAAGATATAGATTTTTCATATTCTTTCATTTCAAAAGATTTAGTTCGCTTTTCTTAAATTAGTAGGGGTGAAAGCGGTACGGTAAATATCCGACCTATCCGATGCCGTATTCGATTATATTCGAATCCGAATCCGCATCCGACTATCCGGCCAAATATTTCAATATTCGTATCTGAATCTGAATCCGTATTTTAATATTCGCATTCATATTCATATCCGAAAATATCTGACTGTATCCGAAAATATCCGACCGTATCCGAAAATTGATAGGATATTATCTGAATTTTAAATATGGATATCCGAATATATTGATATATAATTATTTATTAATTAAAAATTATCAATAATTATAAAAAATACTAAATTATCAGGTAATTTTAATTAAAATTATCAAATTTTCAAAAAAGAATATAAAAATTTACCCAATATTCTGTATCTGATTGAATCTGTATCCGTTATATATTCGTCATGTATCCGTACCGTGTCTGTAACCCGAAATATTCAAAATTGTATTCATATCCGTCTTATACATATTAGATTCCGAATTTAAAATAAATATATGGATAATATCAGTATCCGATACTATCCGACTGTATCCATACCGATTTCATCCCTATAAATTAGGTATTCAAAATAATTTTTTTGAAGATTTAGGGGGGTGTATTCAATTTAGACTTTCATGGATTTTAAAAAGTTGATCGATTTGGAAAATACATAAACTCCACGTAGAGTTGATTGATTTGTGTAGACTCTCCATTTTCTCATTTATCCCTTTATTTTTCTCCTTTTTTTAAATCTATATTTTGTCGACATCGAGGTGCCAAACGACTCCATCGATAAGAGCTCTTGGGAGTCATCAATGAACATGGCCATATGGAGTGGATGCCCCCTACTATCCGTATATAGAAATCTTGGATTGTTTGGATAGATTTTGTTTAGTTATATTTTTTAAAAGAATCCATTAAAATCTATAAAGATTTAAAATCCATGACCTGTTGAATACCTCAAAATTTTTAAAGATTTTTTAAAATCTGTATTGAATACACTTAGATTTTTAAAGAGTTTTTTTTTAATCTGAATTGAATACCTCAAAATTTTTAAAGACTCTTTAAAATCTAAATTGAATACACCCCAATTTTAAAAGTATTTAAAAATCTTATAGAGTCCAGATTGAATACACCCCCTTAGTATTATAAGATTTCATTTTATTTATTTATAGAAGATAAAGATTTGTTAATTTTATTTAAGTAATGTAAAACTAAATTAATTATGGTCTAAATTAATTTTTTTAATGAGCCATTGAAGGTCTGGGAAAGGGGTGGTGGAAGCCCATGCCATACAAATTACAAAGGGCAATAAAAGGGAGGGATAGAGGGCCAGTGGGAATCGAACCTCCAACCTTCCGTTGGAAGTCAAGGGACTTAACAAAATTAGGAAAATATATTGGCCTGCATGTCATAAATTTTATGTTGAATTTTTAAGGTGAAATACATTCATCCTATATAATATAAAGTGTGTTCTAACAATTTGTTTATCTCATGTAAATTACTGTGAATAATTATCAGTCTTTTATTTTATGAACGTTTTGATAGGGATATTTCAATATAATTAGCGTGCGGACAATATACTGCTTGCATGTGCAGGCGTAATGGGAAGTATAATTTTTGTGATGTTTGAGAGTATTATTGTGTTGTCATTACTCAATTATGACATAATTGTGTAATCCATCACCCATTATCTAAAAAACATCACATAAACCATCGCGCGCATCACATAAAAGCTCATACACACCATTCTGCATGTGCAGTTAACAACACCATATTCACTTCCGGAAAATTTTACTTTACATTTTTATGGTACGATCTCTCTATTTTATCATCGTTTTTCTCACCTTTTTTCTTAATAATATGTGGTCGGAAATGGACATGACCAAATTAAGTTTATAAAATAGAATATTTGAATTTTTAAATTATTATACTATTTTTTTCTAAAAAAATGTAAATTTTACTTCCCGCGCATTGTACGGGCGGGTGTGCTAGTAATAATAATAATGAAAATCTTTCTCCTATAATAGGCAATTAGGCACATGGCCATGGGGCTGGGGCAGTTAATCTCTTTAAGTTGTCTTAGGGAGTGACTAGGATGTAGACTCTGCACATGGAGAATGTGATGTAATTGTATTTTTTTTTTTTTAATGGTAGAGGTGAGAAAGTGATGTCACGGTGGATTTTGTGATATTTAAGATGGCGATTTCATGATATGGTTTTGTGATGACGCTTTTAATCCATCACAGCATTACATAATTTTACTCTTCCATCATTTTGTATATGCAGAATTTTATAATTTTGCCATTACATAATTAAAAATATTACATGTATTTTAAATATCGATAATATTTTATTAATTATTGGCGAAAAAATTAGAACTCCATATTATATATATATATATTCAAATTCAATTTCATGATGAAAATTATTACTATCACATAGTGAAAAAATGTGATTCACCACTTGACAAGTTGACATACAGTTGACCAGCCGGTGAGCAGTGAGCTTAGGGATGTAAACGGGTCGGCTAGTGTACGAGTTGATCACCTCCACTCACTATCCGAAATTTAATTACTCCAGCCTTACCATATCCTATTACCCGAAAACCAAACATCATGTAGGATTCAGGTATACGGATTGTGGATGGTTGTGGTATTTCCAATATAAATGGAAGTATGTCATGACAAATAATCTTAACCATTCAAAAATTATCTAATGGCTATAAAAAAAAATGTGGTAGAAACGTCAGACATATATAAGTACCCTTATTTTAGTAACAAATTTTTTTACAAAATCAATTTTTAAATAATTTTTTAAATCTGATTTTTGACACAATTAATGCAAGAATGAAATAATTTTTATTCATCTCTCACTCGTCATTCTCACATCCAACATAATCTACTATTTTTGACTTTGGAATTTCTAAAATCTGATTGTATATTTAGATTCATTGCATTATATAGATAGATTTGCATATAAAGAACGTTCAAATCCGAGTTCATTTGAGAAAGTTGGAGTTATTTGAAGTTTATTGTGCATGCTTTGTTGTATAGATCATGTCGCTGAATCATATAGGCCACGTCGCAGAATTGTAGAGGCCATGTTGCTGAACTGCATAGGTTCCATGTCGCTGAGATGTAAAGGCCACGTCGCTTAAAATCGCAATCAACTTCAAATAGCTCTAATTTTCGCAAATGAACTCGGATTTGGACGTTCTTTATATGAAAATTTATTTACACGATGTGAGGAATCTAAATGTTCTATCAGATTTCATAAATTCCAAATTAAAAAAATAACAGATTTTCATGTAATGACGTTGCTGAAATGCATAGAACCATGTCGCTGAAATGCATAGGCTACGTCGCTGAATTATATAGGCTATGTCACTGAATTTGTAACGCCCCGAAAATTCAAACCTGATTTTCGCAAGCATTACCGCTGTACTAACTATTCTAAACTAGTGGCCAGCTAATTTAAAACAGCTAGTACAACACTGGGTAAACCTAAAGTGATCATCTGATTAATCCAGTTTAATGCAGAAGCTATAAATAAATTAAAAACACATAGGCACATAAAAATGTCACCCAATATTAATCAGATAACGGTTCCAGCGACCCATCCAGGCTACAAGCCTCCCAACAGCATACCAATATCTCAAACAGGGCTACCAGCCCAAAGCTGTAAATCACATAAGGCCACCGGCCGACAGTATGTAAATCCCAGGCTCACAGGCCTCAACCAGCAGTAGTCCAAATACCAACCACAGATAGTCACATAGTATCACATTAACATAATGAACGCGTCCTATATACTCCTATCTATGTGATCTCTCAATACCCCAAACCCAAATCATACTCCAGCGCCTTCTGCAGGATCTATAAAACAGACAAAAGCAAAGGGGGTCAGTACAACGTACTGAGCAAGGCTACGTGCCGGGGAGTAAGGGAAAACATCACCATAATAATAATAATAATAATAAATAACAGAGCATAATATAAATAAAGCAGATAAACACCACACCGTCCCATACCGGTGCTTCAACCACGATCATACAATTGACATAAATAAATCATCACACCGTCCCATACCGGTGCTTCAACCACAGACATACAATTTATGCACGTGATGCATGGCCTAACATACACCTATCTACCCTATATGCAAATGCAAATGAATATGCCTAGCCGGCAACCTAAACCCGGGCGGTATGAACCCACGGGTGAGGATATCATCAACTCCAACCCGTTACAGGGTAACATACACCATCCCCGCAGGGACCACAGGCATCACAGCCCAATCACAGGCATAACAGCCAAATCACAGGCATCACAGCCAAATCACAGGCATCACAGCCTAATAATCACCCCGCAGGGCCATCGGGACTCAACAACACCGGTAAAGGCTGCCCGATCAGACATTTCCAATATGTCCATCCATCCATAATGCAATACCATGCATTATAATAACCAGCCCAAAAGGGCCAACATGAATAACAACAATAATCCACCCCGTAGGGTCATCGGGACTCAACAACACCGGTAAAGGCTGCCCGATCAGACATTTCCAATATGTCCATCCATTCATAATGCAATACCATGCATTATAATAACCAGCCCAAAAGGGCCAACAGGAATAACAACCAATAATCCACCCCGCAGGGTCATCGGGACTCAACAACACCGGTAAAGGCTGCCCGATCAATCATTTCCAATATGTTCGTCATCTCATAATGCAATATCATGCATTATAATAACCACCCCAAAAGGGTAACAGATATAACAGTCAATAATACACCCCGCAGGGCCATCGGGACTCAACAACACCTGTGAAGGTTGCCCGATCTATCATAAATATCATAACAACCCATCGGGTTAATAACCGTCAATTCCAATGCAATAACATGCATATGACAATACAGTGATATTCAAGCACCTATACACTAGGTTCGCATGCTTCTCAACATATAGGGAATTCAATACATAGCCCCCTAGGCTAAGCATTAATGATATAATAATTCAACAGTTTCCCTAAGCAATTCAACAACCCCCACGGGCCAATTGATTAACCCACGGTTTACCAATAACATTTGGGGAAGCCATAACAATAATTGGAGCAAAGAAAACATCATTATATAATCAAAATCGCAGAAAAAGGGGCCAAACAGGGCCTTCCTGCGCTCACAACGCACCCGCGCGCGTAAAACGCGTGACATACGCAGACCAGTACTGTAGCGATTACTGTAGCAATTACTGTAGCGATTACTGTAGCGAGTTACTGCGGTAACTACTGTAGCGAGTTACTGCGGTAACTACTGTACAAGTTACTGTGGTGGTTACTGTTCAAATTACCGTGGTAATTACTGTTCAAATTACCGTGGTAATTACTGTGGCGAATTACTGCGGTAACTACGCGAGTTACCGCGGTAACTACTGTACAGTTACTGTAGCAGTACTGTAGCAGTACTGTAGCAGTTACTGTTCATCGTCTTCTCCGATTTTCCAATCGGTTTTCCGGCGATTTCGCCGGAATTTGACCGCCAAATACCCCCCAAACACGTAATTTAAGCAATATAATCCCTTGCCTTTGATTCTTGAGGTTTCCAAGCTCAAATTTCAAGTTTGAATCCTCTCAAAGCTTCCATCTACAATTCCAAGCCTATATTGCAAGAAATCAATCCAAACATCAAAAAAATCATCTCCAAACATGGAGATCTTCCAACTTGCATCCAAAGAGTTCCAAAAACTTGAAATCAACAACACCAAAATGGTCTCAAGTACTAACCTTAGCTTCCTCCAACACTAATTCAACTTCCAAACAAGAATCCAAGCTTCAATCAACACCAAAATCAAGAAATCCTACAAACACCCAATTCTCGTCACTATGAACAACACCTCCATAAATCACTTCAAAACTCTTTGGAAATGAGATTAGAATGAAGAAATTACTTACCAAGAGATGTATAATCACTTCCCTTACAAGATTTGAGCTCAAGAACACCAAAATCTCTCTACGAAGTCATTTTTCTTCACCCTTGGCCTCTCTAGCGGGATTGCCCTAATTTTCCAAGTGTTGGGTGCAAATGGAAGGGATAAGGCTGATTTGGGGGTGTTTTGATGAGATGTGGGTCGACCCGGGTTGGCAAAAGGGTCGGGTCGGGTCGGAATGTGGGTTAAAAGGGTTACACCACTTGTCTTGACCACATTGCACCCATTTGAGCACTTGACTCTTATTATCTTGTGAGTTGAACTCACATATTCCCCCACTTAAATCTTCATTCACCTACAAAATAATCCACATACCAAGTCTTTTGTTAATTAACCATAACTAAATTAAATTAATTATGAGTTAATTAAATCGGGGTGTTACAGAATTGTATAAGCTTTGTCGCTGAAGTATGTATGGTATGTCGCCGAAATGTTCTATATGTGTCGCTGAAGCCCAAAAAATATCTGATGCTCGCTGTTATGAAAATATGCTATTTTTTCATTTGGAATTTCTGAAATATGATATGATATTTAGATTCATTGTATTGATTAGATAGATTTTCATAGAAGAACATTCAAACCCGAGTTTATTTGAGAAAGTTAGAGTCATTTGAAGTTCATATCGATTTTCAGCAACATAGCATTTACGTCTCAGCGACGGAGCCTATATAATTCAGCGACATGGCCTACACAACAAAGCCTACATAATAAGCTTCAAATGGCTCCAACTTTCTCAAATGAACTCGGATTTGGACGTTCTTTATATGAAAATATGTCTAGTGGATGCAATGAATCTAAATATCAAATTTCTGAAAATCCAAACTAAGAAATACCAGGTTGTAATGGATGCGAGAATGACGAGAGTGTGGAGTGATAGAGATATTAAAAATCATTTTCATCTTTATCTTATTGAAATTACAAGACCACCATTTGCATTAATCTCAACCATTGATTTGGTCATCTCATCAATGGCTCATATGAAATTTTGTATGTCTCACATTCTTTACCGTAACAAATCAGATACGGATTATTTGCGAATAAACGGATACCTGCAATCTTGAATATTACATGGTTAATAGATTCTACCCATCCTAACTTTAATGAAAATACTTTTATTTTTATCATAAAAATAAATCAAACCTTCATGTAATGCACGAAACAAAATGCATTACAATTTAAGTTAAAAATTAAAAAGAACATTTAAAAGAAAACCGTTAAAGCAACAGACCATTTTTAAATTAGTTGAAAATTCATCAAAGGTCTTTCTACTGTCAAATCTCAAGCGTTAACAAATTCGAATATATATATAAATAAATATATCTAAATATAAATATAAATATAAATATATAAATATGTATTTATTTGGATAATCGGGTCAAATAACCGGATAATATATAATATGTACCCTACTCGCATCCGATATTATTTATTTCGATTTCGGATAATACTCGACCCGTTAATATAGACCATACCAATACCCGATACCTGATTACCGGGGATAAAGTTGACATCCCTAAGTGAGCTACTACTTGTGGTGTGGGGCAATATTATCTAGTTTCTATTTAATTTTTGCAATTAATTTTTGAAAATTAAAAAGAACAAATGTTAACTATACTTTTTTTTAGGAGACATTAAAGGCAGCGCCGGATCCAAAACTTTTTTTTCCAGTGGTATCACAAAAGTAATGAAAATTGCGTTGAAATTAAGGATGGTAGTCAAAATACAAAAATTAATGGAAAAAAAACTTAATTTATAATTGATTATAGTGGTATCATCACAAAAATTCAGTGATTGCACAAAGCAAAATTAAGTTAAATATAATTTTCTTAAGCTTCAAATTGCAATTTTATCAATTTGAGTGGTATCCCGTGCCACCATTAACTTTCAAGTGCATCCGCCCCTGATTAAAGGCCCAGAAAGGGATGGTGGGAGGCAATGTCAAACAAATTACAAATGTTAACTATACTTTTGAAACCCTATATGACGATACAATATATTTTTTTTCGCTGATTATTAGTGGATGATTAATTTAAATTGTGTATTACCTACAAACATCTTTTATTAAATTTAATTAAAGGCTTTGAAACCCCTAAATCATGTTAAGTGTTAACTTACTCAGCGCGTTTTTGCTGACCCAAACCGTTTATCCCCTTTTCTTACAGAGTATGAAGATTATGCATCGTCATATGCATACATGGGAACATTTGGGGAAATCTCTATTTTAAATCCCTGCATTTAATTACGACTTGCATGAACGGGACTGTTTAACCCGTGTTTTGGCCATGTCGGCCCTTATACTTTATTTCCGCTGCACAACTTATATTTCCGCTGCAACTTTGATGTATTATTTTTAAATTAAATATGAATGGGCTGTTTGAATATTTTAAATTCTGAAAAACCATAGCCTTGCATCTCTTTAGTGAGCTCGGAGAAACCGTGTCTTGCTAGGGAGGTGTGGCGGTGGCATCCCGGCCTGGGTTACCAAAACTGGGGTGTTACAGGATGGTATCAGAGCCCGGAATATTTTAACGCTATTATTTTAAAGAAAATATCTGATACCAAGGATGGTATCAGAGCCCGGAATATTTTTAAACTATTATTTTTAAGTATTATTATTCTTAAAGTATTATTTCAAAACTAGTAATATATTTTAAAGAGCCCAATTATTATTTTGAAGTTAAAGCCCAAATTTTTAGCCCAAAAATTTTTAAGAAGCCCAACAAATTATTTTTAGCCCAATACCTGTATTTTTAAATAAAGTCCAAATGTTTATTATTTTGGCCCAATATAGAGGCCCAAGACTTTTATCTACTATTATTATCTTTAAATTTTAAAAAAAAAAAATATTATCTCCATGGAATAAATTTATTTTTAAAATCCATGGAAGATAGATATAAATAAAATATACATTAGCTTCGGGAGGGATTGCATTGCATTGCATATATACATAAATATTTACACTAACTCTTTTTATGTGAATTATCGGTGATAAGAAACACTCCTACCTCAGGACTCGACATGACCTTGACTTAGGAGCGTTTGCTAAAGACTAACTTTGCCTTAGTCCTAGATCTTGATCACTTAGGAACTCATCTTCGCGTGCTTCTATAACAGAAAATGGCACCTAGAAGAAAACTGAGGAATGATCATATGCGATGATACCCGAACCTGGTTGTGAATAATACATAGGCAGTTATGGGGACATAACTGTAATCTTAAGGCGGGGAGGATGTAACAACCCGAATATTATGTATCCCAAATAATATCAAACAACAAAACACAATGATACAATCGCAATCAATCAATCGATCAATAAGTCGCGCAACTTCGGGGACGAAGTTGTTTCTTAAGGAGGGTAGATTGTAATACCCGAGAAATCGCCATCGAAAAATTTAAATCCAAAAATAAAGAATTGGATTTAAATTATTAAAACCGAAAAATTCCGAGAGAGCGGAATTTTTATTTACCGGAAGATAGCAACTCGAAACGAGTTTATTGAATTGTCCCAACGATCACAGATAATTCCCACATTATGATTTTTATTTTTTGAAGATAAGAAATCTTAATATAAAAAAAAAAGAAAAAAAAATGGTTACTGTAGCACGTGGCTACTGTAGCACGTGCGGCTACTCTAGCACTACTGTAACAGCCGCACTATTGTCGGATCTTGCCCCCTTTTATGGCCAAAATACTTCCCCCAACACCCATTTATCAGCCATCCACACCCTTTCTTCATCCCAAAACTCTCCCAAAATCAAAAACACAAAGCTTTACCTTCCGGCGACTTTCCGGCGACTTTCCGGCAACCAAATCCGACCGAGGAAGTGTGTAGATCAAGGATTGCAAGCTTTGGATTGTTGGTAAGATGTAAATCAAGTTTCCTTATGGTTTTAAGATCATAACCATCATCCTAACTTACGAATCTTCATATTCAAACACAAATCGGAGCCAAAGGAAGAATAAATCGGGTGGAAGAGATTCGTTCGTGACATCCCGTGTATTCCGGACGACCCCGTGACCTCCTAGACATTATCCCCACTGTAAGTAAACCTTACTATGGTGTTGGGTGACTTAAAATGCAACCAAACATAGAGATTTAGAAACTCTAAAATCTGTCAACAAGAAAAACCCCCGGCGCAGCGTTTTCGTATGAATTTTTCGAACCCTTAAAAGTCCTCAAACGAGAAAACTCAAAACATAAAACGTGTTCCTAAGACTTAGATCTAGCTTCTGTAAAAATTCATAATTTTTCATCGTGTTTTGATATCCGAAAACGACCATGAACAGACCTGCCATCGATTTAGATCTTGAAATGGTGATAGATTCTTTATTCGAACTTGTTGGTTATTTTTACCTTAGATCTAGCCCGATCTAGGATTGGCATTGAACATAAGAATTGTAGATCCATAAGTTTAGAACATTACTGTAAGTTTTTAGAATTTTTCGTTGAGATTTGAACCTCCGAACCTGAGCCGATCCGATCTGCGTTAGTACCGAAATCAAGAACCTTGACAGATTACTTTATCAAACTTGATGAGCATATTTCTATCATTTCTAGTCTGAACTAATCTTTGTAATCTAAACAAAAGTTGTAGGAAATCATGTCTAGTATGTGCATATAAAATTTCAGAATTTTAGGAGTTCATTTGATATGTTAAAAAGTCAAATATTTGAAAGGTGTCAAACCTGAATCCTGACAGCATACTATTTGTGTAGAAAACTTGATTTTTGACATGCTTCCCATCATTTTTCCGAAAAACTTAAAACACGAAAGTTGTTCGTTGGGATATTTTTGAGTTACTGTGAAAATTTCAGATCAATCGCCTAAGAAATGGATTTTTTTAAACTGAAAAGGGCGCAAACTGTGACATCGATCGGTTTTAAACTTGAGAGATCTTGAAATCTTGTCGAAACATGAAATTAGCCTTTAAGGTTTAAATGATTGGGAATCCCTTTGAAATAAAATACACTTGAAATATCTTGCTTGCCGAAAGGCAATTGAAATATCATGCTTGCCGAAAGGCAATTGAAATATCCTGCTTGCCGAAAGGCAATTGAAATATCCTACTTGCCGAAAGGCAATTGAAATATAATGCTTGCCGAAAGGCAATTGAAATATAATGCTTGCCGAAAGGCAATTGAGATATAATGCTTGCCGGAAGGCAATTGATAAATAAAGCTTGCCGAATGGCAATTGAAATATAAACTTGAAACATGAGACATGAGAAACTGTGCCAAGACGGCCAATGAAGTACTTGAAATGCGATACGGCTGCGGCCGCCGGATCACCGGCTATACAAAATATTGAGAAATGGTTACGTAACGGGAAAATAAAAGATTTAATGTTTTTAAGTATTTATTTATTTATGCCTTGCAAATCATTTTACTATGTAAGTTGAATTATGATCATGTAGAAATCCTTGTTTAAAAATTATGCCATTTATTTATTAGTGGATGATTAATTTAAATTGTGTATTACCTACAAACATCTTTTATTAAATTTAATTAAAGGCTTTGAAACCCCTAAATCATGCTAAGTGTTAACTTACTCAGCGCGTTTTTGCTGACCCAAACCGTTTATCCCTTTTTCTTACAGAGTATGAAGATTATGCATCGTCATATGCATACATGGGAACATTTGGGGAAATCTCTATTTTAAATCCCTGCATTTAATTACGACTTGCATGAACGGGACTGTTTAACCCGTGTTTTGGCCATGTCGGCCCTTATACTTTATTTCCGCTGCACAACTTATATTTCCGCTGCAACTTGGATGTATTATTTTTAAATTATATATGAATGGGTTGTTTGAATATTTTAAATTCTGAAAAACCATAGCCTTGCATCTCTTTAGTGAGCTCGGAGAAACCGTGTCTTGCTAGGGAGGTGTGGCGGTGGCATCCCGGCCTGGGTTACCAAAACCGGGGTGTTACAGGATGGTATCAGAGCCCGGAATATTTTAACGCTATTATTTTAAAGAAAATATCTGATACCAAGGATGGTATCAGAGCCCGGAATATTTTTAAACTATTATTTTTAAGTATTATTATTCTTAAAGTTATTATTTCTAAACTAGTAATATATTTTAAAGAGCCCAATTATTATTTTGAAGTTAAAGCCCAAATTTTTAGCCCAAAAATTTTTAAGAAGCCCAACAAATTATTTTTAGCCCAATACCTGTATGTTTAAATAAAGTCCAAATGTTTATTATTTTGGCCCAATATAGAGGCCCAAGACTTTTATCTACTATTATTATCTTTAAATTTTAAAGAAATATAACCTCCGTGGAATAAATTTATTTTTAAAATCCATGGAAGATAGATATAAATAAAATATACATTAGCTTCGGGAGGATTGCATTGCATTGCATATATACATAAATATTTACACTAACTCTTTTATGTGAATTATCGGTGATAAGAAACACTCCTACCTCAGACTTTGTCATGACCTTGACTTAGGAGCGCTTGCTAAAGACTAACTTTGCCTTAGTCCTAGATCTTGATCACTTAGGAACTCATCTTCGCGTGCTTCTATAACAGAAAATGACACCTAGAAGAAAACTGAGGAAGGATCATATGCGATGATACCCGAACCTGGTTGTGAATAATACATAGGCAGTTATGGGGACATAACTGTAATCTTAAGGCGGGGAGGATGTAACAACCCGAATATTATGTATCCCAAATAATATCAAACAACAAAACACAATGATACAATCGCAATCAATCAATCGATCAATAAGTCGCGCAACTTCGGGGACGAAGTTGTTTCTTAAGGAGGGTAGATTGTAATACCCGAGAAATCGCCATCGAAAAATTTAAATCCAAAAATAAAGAATTGGATTTAAATTATTAAAACCGAAATAATTCCGAGAGAGCGGAATTTATTATTTATCGGAAGATAACAACTCGAAACGAGTTTGAATTGTCCCAACGATCACGGATAATTCCCACATTATGATTTTTATTTTTTGAAGATAAGAAATCTTAATATTAAAAAAGAAAAAAAATGGTTACTGTAGCACGTGGCTACTGTAGCACGTGCGGCTACTCTAGCACTACTGTAGCAGCCGCACTATTGTCGGATCTTGTCCCCTTTTATGGCCAAAATTCATCCCCCAACACCCATTTATCAGCCATCACATCCCTTTCCTCATCCCAAAACTCTCCCAAAATCAAAAACACAAAGCTTCTTACCTTCCGGCGACTTTCCGGCAACCAAATCCGACCGAGGAAGTGTGTAGATCAAGGATTGCAAGCTTTGGATTGTTGGTAAGATGTAAATCAGGTTTCCTTATTGTTTTAAGATCACAACCATCATCCTAACTTACGAATCTTCATATTCAAACACAAATCGCAGCCAAAGGAAGAATAAATCGGGTGGAAGAGATTCGTTCGTGACATCCCGTGGATTCCGACGACCCCGTGACTTCCTAGACATTATCCCCACTGTAAGTTAACCTTACTATGGTTTTGGGTGACTTAAAATGCAACCAAACATAGAGATTTAGAAACTCTAAAATCTGTCAACAAGAAAAACCCCCGGCGCAGAATTTTCGTATGAATTTTTCGAACCCATAAAACTGCTCAAACGGAAAAACCCAAAACATGAAAAACATTCCTAAGACATTAATCTAGCTACTGTAAAAATTTCATAATTTTTCATCGTGTTTTAATACCCGAAAACGACCATGAACAGACCTGCCATCGATTTAGATCTTGAAATGGTGATAGATTCTTTATTCGAACTTGTTGGTTATTTTTACCTTAGATCTAGCCCGATCTAGGATTGGCGTTGAACATAAGAATTGTAGATCCATAAGTTTAGAACATTACTGTAAGTTTTTAGAATTTTTCGTTGAGATTTGAACCTCCGAACCTGAGCCGATCCGATCTGCGTTAGTACCGAAATCAAGAACCTTGACAGATTACTTTATCAAACTTGATGAGCATATTTCTATCATTTCTAGTCCGAACTAATCTTTGTGATCTAAACAAAAGTTGTAGGAAATCATGTCTAGTATGTGCATATAAAAGTTCAGAATTTTTGGAGTTCATTTGATATGTTAAAAAGTCAAATATTTGAAAGGTGTCAAACCTGAATCCTGACAGCATACTATTTGTGTAGAAAACTTGATTTTTGACATGCTTCCCATCATTTTTCCGAAAAACTTAAAACACGAAAGTTGTTCGTTGGGATGTTTTTGAGTTACTGTGAAAATTTCAGATCAATCGCCTAAGAAATGGATTTTTTTAAACTGAAAAGGGCGCAAACTGTGACATCGATCGGTTTTAAACTTGAGAGATCTTGAAATCTTGTCGAAACATGAAATTAGCCTTTAAGGTTTAAATGATTGGGAATCCCTTTGAAATAAAATACACTTGAAATATCTTGCTTGCCGAAAGGCAATTGAAATATCCTGCTTGCCGAAAGGCAATTGAAATATCCTGCTTGCCGAAATGCAATTGAAATATAATGCTTGCCGAAAGGCAATTGAAATATAATGCTTGCCGAAAGGCAATTGAGATATAATGCTTGCCGAAAGGCAATTGATAAATAAAGCTTGCCGAATGGCAATTGAAATATAAACTTGAAACATGAAACATGAGAAACTGTGCCAAGACGGCCAATGAAGTACTTGAAATGCGATACGGCTGCGGCCGCCGGATCACCGGCTATACAAAATATTGAGAAATGGTTACGTAACGGGAAAATAAAAGATTTAATGTTTTTAAGTATTTATTTATTTATGCCTTGCAAATCATTTTACTATGTAAGTTGAATTATGATCATGTAGAAATCCTTGTTTAAAAATTATGCCATTTATTTATTAGTGGATGATTAATTTAAATTGTGTATTACCTACAAACATCTTTTATTAAATTTAATTAAAGGCTTTGAAACCCCTAAATCATGCTAAGTGTTAACTTACTCAGCGCGTTTTTGCTGACCCAAACCGTTTATCCCTTTTTTTTCTTACAGAGTATGAAGATTATGCATCGTCATATGCATACATGGGAACATTTGGGGAAATCTCTATTTTAAATCCATGCATTTAATTACGACTTGCATGAACGGGACTGTTTAACCCATGTTTTGGCCATGTCGGCCCTTATACTTTATTTCCGCTGCACAATTTATATTTCCGCTGCAACTTTGATGTATTATTTTTAAATTATATATGAATGGGCTGTTTGAATATTTTAAATTCTGAAAAACCATAGCCTTGCATCTCTTTAGTGAGCTCGGAGAAACCGTGTCTTGCTAGGGAGGTGTGGCGGTGGCATCCCGGCCTGGGTTACCAAAACCGGGGTGTTACAGGATGGTATCAGAGCCCGGAATATTTTAACGCTATTATTTTAAAGAAAATATCTGATACCAAGGATGGTATCAGAGCCCGGAATATTTTTAAACTATTATTTTTAAGTATTATTATTCTTAAAGTTATTATTTCTAAACTAGTAATATATTTTAAAGAGCCCAATTATTATTTTGAAGTTAAAGCCCAAATTTTTAGCCCAAAAATTTTTAAGAAGCCCAACAAATTATTTTTAGCCCAATACCTGTATTTTTAAATAAAGTCCAAATGTTTATTATTTTGGCCCAATATAGAGGCCCAAGACTTTTATCTACTATTATTATATTTAAATTTTAAAAAAAATATTATCTCCATGGAATAAATTTATTTTTAAAATCCATGGAAGATAGATATAAATAAAATATACATTAGCTTCGGGAGGATTGCATTGCATTGCATATATACATAAATATTTACACTAACTCTTTTTATTATCGGTGATAAGAAACACTCCTACCTTAAAATTTGTCATGACCTTGACTTAGGAGCGCTTGCTAAAGACTAACTTTGCCTTAGTCCTAGATCTTGATCACTTAGGAACTCATCTTCGCGTGCTTCTATAACAGAAAATGGCACCTAGAAGAAAACTGAGGAAGGATCATATGCGATGATACCCGAACCTGGTTGTGAATAATACATAGGCAGTTATGGGGACATAACTGTAATCTTAAGGCGGGGAGGATGTAACAACCCGAATATTATGTATCCCAAATAATATCAAACAACAAAACACAATGATACAATCGCAATCAATCAATCGATCAATAAGTCGCGCAACTTCGGGGACGAAGTTGATTCTTAAGGAGGGTAGATTGTAATACCCGAGAAATCGCCATCGAAAATTTAAATCCAAAAATAAAGAATTGGATTTAAATTATTAAAACCGAAATAATTCCGAGAGAGCGGAATTTATTATTTACCGGAAGATAGCAACTCGAAACGAGTTATTGAATTGTCCCAACGATCACGGATAATTCCCACATTATGATTTTTATTTTTTGAAGATAAGAAATCTTAATATAAAAAAAAAGAAAAAAATGGTTACTGTAGCACGTGGCTACTGTAGCACGTGCGGCTACTCTAGCACTACTGTAGCAGCCGCACTATTGTCGGATCTTGCCCCCTTTTATGGCCAAAATACTTCCCCCAACACCCATTTATCAGCCATCACATCCCTTCCTCATCCCAAAACTCTCCCAAAATCAAAACCACCAAGCTTCTTACCTTCCGGCGACTTTCCGGCAACCAAATCCGACCGAGGAAGTGTGTAGATCAAGGATTGCAAGCTTTGGATTGTTGGTAAGATGTAAATCAGGTTTCCTTATTGTTTTAAGATCACAACCATCATCCTAACTTACGAATCTTCATATTCAAACACAAATCGGAGCCAAAGGAAGAATAAATCGGGTGGAAGAGATACGTTCGTGACATCCCGTGGATTCCGACGACCCCGTGACCTCCTAGACATTATCCCCACTGTAAGTTAACCTTACTATGGTTTTGGGTGACTTAAAATGCAACCAAACATAGAGATTTAGAAACTCTAAAATCTGTCAACAAGAAAAACCCCCGGCGCAGCATTTTCGTATGAATTTTTCGAACCCCTAAAACTGCTCAAACGGAAAAACCCAAAACATGAAAAACATTCCTAAGACATTAATCTAGCTACTGTAAAAATTTCATAATTTTTCATCGTGTTTTGATATCCAAAAATGACCATGAACAGACCTGCCATCGATTTAGATCTTGAAATGGTGATAGATTCTTTATTCGAACTTGTTGGTTATTTTTACCTTAGATCTAGCCCGATCTAGGATTGGCGTTGAACATAAGAATTGTAGATCCATGAGTTTAGAACATTACTGTAAGTTTTTAGAATTTTTCGTTGAGATTTGAACCTCCGAACCTGAGCCGATCCGATCTGCGTTAGTACCGAAATCAAGAACCTTGACAGATTACTTAACCGAACTTGATGAGCATATTTCTATCAATTCTACTCCGAACTAATCTTTGTGATCTAAACAAAAGTTGTAGATAATCATGTCTAGTATGTGCATATAAAATTTCAGAATTTTTGGAGTCCATTTGATATGTTAAAAAGTTGAATCTTTGAATGGTGTCGAATCTGAAACCTGACAGCATACTATTTTTGTAGAAAACTTGATTTTTGACATGCTTCCCTTCATTTTTCCGAAAAACTTAAAACACGAAAGTTGTTCGTTGGGATGTTTTTGTGTTACTGTGAAAATTTCAGATCAATCGCCTAAGAAATGGATTTTTAAACTGAAAAGGGCGCAAACTGTGACATCGATCGGTTTTAAACTTGAGAGATCTTGAAATCTTGTCGAAACATGAAATTAGCCTTTAAGGTTTAAATGATTGGGAATCCCTTTGAAATAAAATACACTTGAAATATCTTGCTTGCCGAAAGGCAATTGAAATATCCTGCTTGCCGAAAGGCAATTGAAATATCCTGCTTGCCGAAAGGCAATTGAAATATAATGCTTGCCGAAAGGCAATTGAAATATAATGCTTGCCGAAAGGCAATTGAGATATAATGCTTGCCGAAAGGCAATTGATAAATAAAGCTTGCCGAATGGCAATTGAAATATAAACTTGAAACATGAAACATTAGAAACTGTGCCAAGACGGCCAATGAAGTACTTGAAATGCGATACGGCTGCGGCCGCCGGATCACCGGCTATACAAAATATTGAGAAATGGTTACGTAACGGGAAAATAAAAGATTTAATGTTTTTAAGTATTTATTTATTTATGCCTTGCAAATCATTTTACTATGTAAGTTGAATTATGATCATGTAGAAATCCTTGTTTAAAAATTATGCCATTTATTTATTAGTGGATGATTAATTTAAATTGTGTATTACCTACAAACATCTTTTATTAAATTTAATTAAAGGCTTTGAAACCCCTAAATCATGCTAAGTGTTAACTTACTCAGCGCGTTTTTGCTGACCCAAACCGTTTATCCCCTTTTTCTTACAGAGTATGAAGATTATGCATCGTCATATGCATACATGGGAACATTTGGGGAAATCTCTATTTTAATTCCCTGCATTTAATTACGACTTGCATGAACGGGACTGTTTAACCCGTGTTTTGGCCATGTCGGCCCTTATACTTTATTTCCGCTGCACAACTTATATTTCCGCTGCAACTTGGATGTATTATTTTTAAATTATATATGAATGGGCTGTTTGAATATTTTAAATTCTGAAAAACCATAGCCTTGCATCTCTTTAGTGAGCTCGGAGAAACCGTGTCTTGCTAGGGAGGTGTGGCGGTGGCATCCCGGCCTGGGTTACCAAAACCGGGGTGTTACAGGATGGTATCAGAGCCCGGAATATTTTAACGCTATTATTTTAAAGAAAATATCTGATACCAAGGATGGTATCAGAGCCCGGAATATTTTTAAACTATTATTTTTAAGTATTATTATTCTTAAAGTTATTATTTCTAAACTAGTAATATATTTTAAAGAGCCCAATTATTATTTTGAAGTTAAAGCCCAAATTTTTAGCCCAAAAATTTTTAAGAAGCCCAACAAATTATTTTTAGCCCAATACCTGTATTTTTAAATAAAGTCCAAATGTTTATTATTTTTGCCCAATATAGAGGCCCAAGACTTTTATCTACTATTATTATCTTTAAATTTTAAAAAAAAATATTATCTCCATGGAATAAATTTATTTTTAAAATCCATGGAAGATAGATATAAATAAAATATACATTAGCTTCGGGAGGATTGCATTGCATTGCATATATACATAAATATTTACACTAACTCTTTTTATGTGAATTATCGGTGATAAGAAACACTCCTACCTCAGGACTCGACATGACCTTGACTTAGGAGCGTTTGCTAAAGACTAACTTTGCCTTAGTCCTAGATCTTGATCACTTAGGAACTCATCTTCGCGTGCTTCTATAACAGAAAATGGCACCTAGAAGAAAACTGAGGAATGATCATATGCGATGATACCCGAACCTGGTTGTGAATAATACATAGGCAGTTATGGGGACATAACTGTAATCTTAAGGCGGGGAGGATGTAACAACCCGAATATTATGTATCCCATAAATTGAAAATTTGGAACTCAATTTGGAAAAATTCACATAAAATCGGAAACAAATAAAAAAAATTTAGAAAACTCTGAATTTAAAATGTACTTCATATTATTATTTTTAATTATATATACCCATAATACTATATTATATTTATAATGATAAGTATTATTAGTATATAATAATTTTAAAATATTAGCATAATAAAGTAATATAATAATCGAATGAAGTATATATTATCGTATCATCAATCGAACTATAAGGTATTTCATATTTAAAAAAAATTAATTTATAATTATTGAAATAAAATATTTAGTTCAATTTATATAAAAGTGCCTTTTTCTCAAAAAAAACTTAAATATTTATTTCAATTTATATAAAAAATCTAAGTATTTTAATGTTATATAAATATATTTATATTAATTATAAATATATTAATTAAAATTGAATTCATAATTATTATACAAATTAATTTAATATATAATTTAATATAAAATTCAATATCGAATCCAAACGAATATCATTTGAATATCGAAATTTTGAATAATTCCAATTGAATCATGATCCGACCGAAAGATTCATTTACAATTAGGGCTGTTCAGAGTGCGGTCTAAAGCAGACCAAACCGCAAATCAAACCGTTTTTTCACGGGTTGATTTGGTTTGCAGTTTAAATTTTGTGGTTTGGTTTACATGTTTTACCACACCATAGTTTGTGATTAGTTTGGTTTGTAAAAAATAAAAAATAAACCGAACCAAACCAAACCGTAAACCACAAATATATATATTTTATTTTATTTTTTAAATAATTTGTTACATTTCTATAGTTATTTTAATTTATTTGTCTGTTTCAGTGATATATAATATCAAAATATCAATTATATAGTTTGTTATTTTCTTATGCTATAGGTTATTGGGCTTGGAGTGGCGGAGTTATTGAAATGCAAGATCAATATTTAACTTTACTTGTTTCTGGATAATTGCCTTTGCATTGATCATTGTAGTTTTATTGTTTTCACAAAAGTTTCTAATAGTTCTAGATCATTAAGTATTTCGTTTGTAAATAGTGAACTTATATTTTTTTTTGAACTTTTAATTAGCAATTTTGAGTTTGAACTGTTACGATCATAATTCATAGAATTTTTGTATTTTTAAAATTTTGGTTAAACTAAACCCAAACCTCAACCAAACTATTTTTTCGGTTTAGGTTGGTTTGATTTAATACTAAAATGATTTTATTTGGGTTAATATTTCTCTAAAACGTTTTTTTTTAAAAAAAAAAAGTTTGGTTTGAGTTGGTTGTAAATGGGGGTGTACACACAAATTTTCACATTTCTACAACCAAAGGTGTACGTGGGGGTTTGGTAGGGCCAGGACCCACCAAAAGAATTTATTTTTAATTATTTATTAGGTTTGATAATCTTAAAAAACTATAAAAATTATTACACTTTACAAAAATTATTATTTTTTATAAATAATTTATTGGGTCAATTTATCATCAAAATATTAAGCAAAAAAAATATCATCAAAATAAATTTATTTAAAAAGATCATTCTTTTATCGCTTCAAAACTTGAATTTTCAACAATTTATTGAGTTCAAAATATTACTAAAATTTACTTTTTTTCCCCAACGCAAATGAAAGTAGAGTACCTTTTCTTCTTCCCCCCAAAAAAAAAACAAATTGAAGTATCCCGGAACTAAAATTCTCGTATCTTTTATTTATTAACATTAATACTCGAGTATCGGTAAACGTGTGCGGGAGTCCAAACGATAAATTATAAAAGGGATAAATGAGAGAGATATGGGGTCGGGAGAATCGAACACCCAACCATAAAGTTGGAAATCGGAGACTTAACCATTAGGGTCCGTTTGGTTGAAGAAATCTTAGATTACTAGTGAGAATGTGATTGCTGGAAATTTAATATTACTGGGAATATGACATTGCCGGGAATCTTAATTTTTGGTGTTTTAACAGTCCGGTTCCTGTACTGGCAATTAATTTGCATATACATGCTAAATAATGTCCACGCTATGAAAAATGATGTTAGCTCCATGAAAAAATAATGTTGCTTATTTTATAATATTGATTTTTTTTTCATGCGCACACATCATTTCACACAGTTATCATTATTTATTGCTCTGACATTATTTTCTATGCGTATCTATCATTCCATTTTTGCCAGTATATGTTGTTGACAGAACACAAGCCACACCCGTGTTTTAAGATTATTGCATTTGGTTAGATTGAGAATCTTAGATTTCTATTTCTAATCAATTTACTATAATGTCCTTAAATTTTAATTGAACAAATTAATATATATGTCATTTTGCTACAAAATAGTGATAATATTTAAACCGATTTATTTTTAAAATATAAAAAAATCGTTATATATAATTTATTATATGATAATTAATAATTTAATATCATTAAATGCTTATTATTTTTATTTTTTATATAGAAGATAAATAAATTTTAACAAAATATGAGAATATTTATTTAAAAAATATGTTTAAATAATTTAAAATTTTTCAATTGATTTTTAAAATTAAATTTCACATATTTATCATTTTTAGAATACAAATATCTAAATTTTTAAAATTAAAAAAGTATAAAATGTAAGGGTATAAATGACAAATTAGTATAAAAGTATGAGAAATTGAGATGGTAATCTAAAAATACCTACCTCTTGAGTGAGAATCACATTCCCACCCGAATGTGACATTCCTACGTGAAAGATGTCGCGAACCAAATGCGGGCAGTGGGAATCTTGGATGCCCAAACCAAATGCCCTTGGGGTATAAATCACGTTTCCCAAATTCTCGCATCTATGTACAACATTTGAGAATTTTAATAAGTGCATGGTTTTTGAAATTTTAAAAACGCATTATTTTATTATTTTTTTTATTGTTTTAGTATTAATGTGGATGAATTTACTGGTGCTAAGCGTAAGCGCCACCTACTAGGTGTGGGCACGGTTCGGATATCGGAAATTTTTTAGGTATTTGTTAATTGAATCGAACCGAACAAATATTCGAAGTTAGTAACCGAAACCGAATCGAAAAATTTGGTTAACCGAAATTTCGATTAACCGAGAAAAATCCTACTATTCGCGGATTATTCATACCGAATCGAACCGAGCTATCATATAACAAATATGTTATTCGAATAACAGAAATGCTGGTTAACTGAAAAAATATCCTATTTGAAAATAATATAATTCGAACCGAACCGAATCGAACCTAGGTGTATAGCATAAAGGTCAGCAAATCGTAGAGGAGTATAAACTGTCTTCATTCTTAATTTTTAAACATTACTCCTCCGTGATTTAATGATGTTAACATTTGCATAGTAAATAAAAGATCAAAAGGCCCAAAATAGATATCAAAAAATTTTCTCTCCATGGAACCAGAATTCTCTCCACCTCCGTCTGAAACTTCTCCTCCGCCGGACCCCCCGGATCTCGGGGGTACCCGGCCCCCTGTCAAACCATCGTTCCGTGATATTACCTTTCGCTGTCCTTTCCCTCCAGAGCCTGATGTACGGCCAATTGAGAGAACTTGCTTCTTTTGGGTTTGTTGATGGAAACCTTTGCTTCCAAGCGTGAATTTTTCTGATACTGCAATGAGGCGCCTGTGTCAACGATTTGAAGATGCTCTAGTGATTAAAGTCCTTGGCAAAAGGATTTGACTTACTTTGATGAAGGAGAAACTGAGACGTATCTGGAAACCTACGGGCCACTTCGAACTACTTGATGTGAAGCGGGGGTATTTCTTGGCAAAGTTCAGTATTGAGGAAGATCGGAGTAAGGTTCTGTATGGCGGACCATGGTCGATTTTCGATCACTTGGTGACGGTTGCGCCATGGTCGGTGGAATTCCTGGATCCCACTCGGGAAATTACGAAAACATCGGTTTGGATTAGGTTCCCGGAGTTAGACTCTATTTTCTATGACGAGGAAACAATGTTTGTTATTGCAGGTCTTGTTGGACGTGTTCTACGTATCGATAACAATACCAAAGACATGCAGAGGGGCCAATTTGCGCGTGCATGTGTTGAAATAGATCTCTCCCGGCCAGTTATTGGGAAGGTATACGTCAATAAGACATGGCAAATGGTCGCATATGAGGGCCTTCATAGCATTTGCCACACCTGTGGTAGGGTTTCTCATGTTGCTGGCCCTTGTAATCACTCCGTGGGTGGTCGGACGGAAGCTGCTCCATCGCCGGACACCCCATCTGGATCGAATCCGCAGGCTTCAGACTCGCCGAAAGTTGCTACTGATGATGTGTATTCTCATAAGGAAAGTTCAACCCCAGAAGGGCAAGTGGATCCTTCTACGTCTACTGGAAAGGAAACTCCCCATTCAGAGGCTGCTAATAAGGCCCCTAAAACCCTAAATGCGGAAGTTTCGGACCTTCCCTATTCTCAGGATTCTTGCCATATCTCGCCAATTCCTACCCATGGTGACTGGATCACCGTCACTCGGCCGCCGCGGCCGCCACGTCGGAGCAAGCCCCATGATCTAAAAGGTGTTACTGGTTCTGACCCTACTTGGAAACATTTGCCTACTGACAAAGCTTCCCTGTCGGGCATCCAACCTCAGTCCCCTCTTACGGATAATGGTAACAGACATGTTCGGATTGAGACTAACCCTCTCTTTGAACAAGCTACGCCCCCGGATGAGCATGATAACTATGAAAGAAAAGGTAAGGGCAAGAGAGCCCGTCGATCTCCTTCATCTTCCTTGGCCCATGCTGTACCAGTCAACAACTCCTTTGCTGTGCTTGACGAAAATACAGCCTCTCATATGGATACCCTGAATGATTCTGTCCCTGACGCACTTGATGATCCTGATGGGAACGAGGAAACTGCCCACCCCTCGGTTGTTTCCCAATGATTGAATTCAAAGATTTTACCATTCTGTCATGGAATATTCGTGGAGCCATGAACAGAAATACTCAATGCCACGTAGCAGATGTTCTTCTACATATCAAGCCTTCTATTTTGATTATTCTTGAGGCTCAAGGTCCTTTTGAGAGACTTAAGAATTTCCTCTATCGAATGGATTATGAGACTGTTAACATTATTGAATGTACTGGCCGTGCGGGAGGTATCTGGACACTTCGTCGCCTTGACCAACCTTTTGTTATATCTGTTGCTGCTGTGCACACTCGGATGGCAACTTTTGGTGTTTCCTGGGGTCATTCTTCCTGGTCCTTTACGGCATTATATGTCAGCCCTTGCTTGAGAGAACGTAGTCGTGATTGGACTGATCTGAGACATGTCTACAGTGCCATGCAAGGGCCTTGGATGGTCCTTGGGGATTGGAATGATGTCCTTTATAGTACTGAAGCTTTCGGTATGTCCACCTCTCCCAGACAATGCGAACAGTTCAGAACTTTGCTTTCTGATTGTGATTTGGAAACTATTGCCACGGTGGGGGGATTTCCTTTACATTTCAAAGAAACACCTCGGGAGGACCGTTGGCTCGCAAAAGGTTGGATCGTGCGGTTGCTAATTCACTTTGGCTGAACGCGTTTCCGGATAGTTGCGTTGAAGTTCAGCCAAGACGTGCCTCTGACCACAATGCTATTCTTCTCCGGTGTTCTCCCCTTGCTCAGCCCGCTGGACACCGGCCTTTTCATTGGGAGGGAGCCTGGGCACATAATGCAACTTATGCCCATGTTGTGGACGCCGCTTGGCATAGCGTGGAATTGCCACTGCGTCGTCGTTTGGAGGCGGTCAGGGACGCTTCTATTTACTTCAATATCCACCACTTTGGCAGTATTCCAAGGCGTAAGAGGCGGTTGTTCAGAAGGCTCCAAGGGGTCAGGCGTTGTCTAATTAGGGTTGATTCGGCTCAACTCTATATTCTCGAACAGGAATTGCTGAAAAAACTGGACCTCCTCTTAAAACAGGAAGAAATGTTGTGGTTTCAGAAAGCGCGGGACAAATGGATTCCCTGTGGTGATCGTAACACGCGTTACTTTCACAATCAAAATAAAGTGCGTCGTCAGAGATCGAAAATAATTGGTCTTGAGATCAATGGTATTTGGCAGACAGATGTGCCATTCTTCAACAGCATACTATTTCCCATTTCTGCACTCTTTTCGGCCAATCTCTACCCCATGGTCGTCAGGTAGCTCCTTTGGCGGCCTTGCCTCCTCTTCAGTCAGTGGCTGGATTGAATGATGAGGTTAACTTCCTTACGAGGGCGGTCAAAGATATGAAAGATTTCTCTGCGCCTGGACCGGATGGTTTCCCTCCGGCTTTTTACAAACTTTATTGGAATTCTTTGGGCAGCTCTACATGGGAGTTTGTCCGTGAGGCCGTTAAGAATGGACATTTTGACGTCGACTTATCTTCCACCTTTATCTGTCTTATCCCTAAGGTGGATATCCCCAAGGAGATTCGGCACTTCCGGCCTATTAGTTTATGCAATGTTGCATACAAAATTCTCACGAAGGTATTGGTTAATCGCCTCCGTCCGTTCCTTAAGAGCTACATTGGACCTTTCCAATCGGCTTTCTTGCCGGGGAGGGGGACATCAGGAAATGCAATTATTTTGCAAGAAGTGGTTTCTACTTTTCATATCCGACATAGGCGTTCTCAAGAATTCCTCCTGAAGATTGATTTAGAAAAAGCTTACGATAATATCTCTTGGGATTTTCTCCAGCTTTGCTTAGTTGAGATGGGCATCCCGGACACCTTGGTGACAATCATTATGTTTTGTGTTCGCTCGGCCACTTATTCTATTCTTTGGAACGGGTCCGCATTACCTCCCTTCACTCCGGCTAAAGGCATTCGTCAAGGAGACACCCTATCTCCTTACTTGTTTATTATTATTATGGAGAAGTTGTCGCGCTCTATTATTGCTAAAATGGATGACGGAAGCTGGGAGCCTATCCGCTTGTCCAGGAACGCCCCCCCGCTCTCTCTCTTAATGTTCGCCGATGACCTATTGTTGTTCTCCAAAGCCACGCAAGCGAGTGCCCGGTGCATTGATGGAGTCTTGGGGAGCTTCGCGAGCCTGTCCGGTCTGCATATTAATCCCAGCAAGTCTGTAGCTATGGCATCTGCGGATGTCCCTTCGGCGAGGTGCCAGGAATTGTCTTCGCTCCTGGGGATAAATTTCTCCTCGGAAATTGGTCGCTACTTGGGGTTTCCTCTTTTCCACGGTGTTGCCAGAGACTCTCATTTTGATTTTCTCATTGAGAAAATGCATGTACAGCTGGGCACTTGGAAACGTGGCCTTTTGAATAAGGCGGGATGCATCACTCTTGCTCGGGCAGTGCTTGCAACTATCCCTTCTTATTTTATCCAAAATTATTGGCTTCCTTCGGCTACTTGTGATAAGATTGACCGTTGTGTGAGAAACTTTATTTGGAAGGACTCTCATGGCCGAGGGATTCCACTTGTGAGTTGGGATAAGGTGGCGCGGCCTCGTAAGTGGGGTGGTCTTGGATTGCGCAAGCGTCGAGACATGAATATTGCCCTCCTCGACAAATTATTTGCGGACTATCGACTCCAGAAACCCAAGCCCTGGATTGAACTCATTTCCTGCAAATATAGGTTGCCACACTGTGCTTTACGTCCTAGACCAAGACCTTCCTCCACATTCAATGCATTGATCAAGGTTGGCCCTTTGCTTGCTGCGGGTTTTCAGCTACGCATTGGGGCAGGTGATAGCAGCCTGTGGTATAGCGCTTGGCTGCATGGTGGTGCTATTGCACCGCGCATCCCGTTCGTCCATATTTTCGACACAGAACTTTGCATCAAGGATGTCTTTAAGGATGGTAATTGGGTCTGGACAGGTCTCATGACCACGGTGCCGATTGCTATCCAAGCTGAAGCTTGTGAATTCGGACCTCTTACCCTTCACGCTAATTCCAAAGACTGGTGGTGCTGGTCGGGATCAGGTACGGGGCAGTACACCGCCCGATCGGGTTATAACTGGCTTTTATCGCAACGGGGGGAAGGAAATGATCGGCACAAGTCATGGGCGTGGCGTATTCGTGGGCCTTAAAAGGTCAGGGTGTTTGGATGGTTGGCTGCTCACAACTCCATTCTTACGAATGACGTTCACCATGCTCGAGGGCTTGCTACGACGGCGACTTGCTCGATTTGTGGTAATGCTAATGAGTCACTGATGCATCTTCTTTTCCGCTGCCCATGGACTGTTTCTTTATGGCATCAGTTTGGAGGTATTCCTAATGCCAATTGCATTGATACTTTTGCTAATGGTTCGCTTTTCCTATCACATTTCGGTTGTCAATGGAGTGGCACCCAATGGGCGGTTATTTGGTGCATATGGTTGGCTAGGAATAATTTTTGCTTCCGTGGGGTTGTTCCGAATGTTGGCGATGTGGCTGGACAGGCTCGTTTTCTTGGTGATATGTTTGAAGGAGCTTGTGGCCGTCTGCCCCATCGTGTGGAGATGAGATTAGTCACTTGGAATTCTAATGCTCACACTGGCTTGATTATGCATGTGGACGGTAGTGCTCTTGGAAATCCGGGCAGAGCTGGATTTGGAGGTGTTCAGCGTGATAGAGATGGTCGTTGGATTGAAGGCTTCTCTGGCTACGTGGGGATCGCTTCCAATCTGGAAGCTGAGCTACATGACATTTGGAATGGTATTAAACGTCTACATGACCGAGGGATTGAGTCTATCTGTTGTTATTCGGACTCCCTGGAGGCCATTCACCTTATTCAGAATAGGGTCCCGGATGACCACCGACTCTATCCTTTGATTGAGAATATTGCGAACCTCCTTGAGTCACACCCGGGCTATGTTTGGCGACATATCCCGAGAGAAGGGAATTCTGTTGCGGATCACATGGCAAAAATTAGGTCTAGAGAGCTAGAGTTCTTCACCACTTGGGCCTACCCTCCGGATGAAGCCCGTCCTCTCCTCGCGGCTGATATGGCAGGGACTTGGTTCCCCAGATTTTAGTTTTTTTGTTTTTTTATTTCTCGCTTCCTTCTCTCCCTCATGCTGTAGTTTTTTCCTTTTTCCCTTTGCCGACGCCCTCGGGGGCGTCCCTTTCACCCAAAAAAAAAAAACATTTGCATAGTAAATACTATTCATTGAGTAACTTTGATTCGGACTTTTAACACAGTTACATAAAATAAAATATAATCAAGTGAGATGTTGTTAGATTCGTCTAATCACATAGTTTTAGAATATTAAATTTTTATAATTTTATTTTTATACAATTTGAGACATTAATCGTTAAACATTTGCATTGAATTCCATAAAAACTTGAAATGTTAAATTATGGAGTATTTTGATATAATATGAAAAAATAATCTTCCATATAAACGTGTTCTTAAAAACCAACCCCCATAACTATAAGTGTGAATAAAGAGGAGCGAATGAATTCAACTCAGTATTTGGCACACCCCAAATATATGGAAATTGACCTCTCAACATGGGGACAGTGGAGTTCAAGTTTTCGACTGCTTCATCTTTGACCAATCCATTACAGTTTTTTGTTTTGTTTTTTGTTTTTTTTTTCTTTTATTATAATATATATATTTTTTTTAATTTTTTAATTTTTTTTATTTTTTTAATTATCAGGTATCCCTAAACCATAAAAAATAAAGTGGTTGAAATAGTACAACTTAATAGGCGCCTAACAACCATCCTTTTTATCCGTAAATAATTCATAGAAATTGGATTAATACACATGTCACGTCCAGCCTGGATATTTTTGGATTTATGTATAGTATTATTTCATCATAAATTTAATATCTGTACATCATTATATTATTGAAACAGGATGTGGACAAGTATTGTATGTCCCGCGCGACTCCCGTGCTAATGCTATATATTGCTAAAATATTCCCACTTCTTTAATATAGTCAATAAAATAACAGATTTCGTTATCTTTTGGTGCATGTATATAAAGAAATTACTATTACAATATTTATATATATATATATAATAAAATAAAATAAATAAAACTCCATTCTTTATTATCAAAATATATATTGTTGGAATTCATATTTTTGAGCTTCATTCTATTATTTAAATATTTAATTTAATCACTGAAAATGAATAGAGACTGGTTTTGGTAAAAAAGACTAGAGTTTATTGTTAATTAGCTTTTAAAACATATTAAAAATAACATAAAAACACACTATAAATCTAAACTCTAAAGGCTCAAATAATATATTACCTCTGTTCTCTTAAAACTGCAAAATTCACGGCACGCAATTCAATACATATATTTGATGATTAATAACTTAAAATGTATACACATAAAAATTATAAAAATTGATATTATAAAACTTCAAGATAAGATGATTATTTTTTTTCTTGTATAATTATAATAAAATTTTTGAATCAAAGTTAAACCATGAACATAAAAAAAATAATAATAAAAATGAAATGTTTCAATTTCAAAGAAATAAGGAAGTATTTGGCTTTTTTTTAATCTATTTCCGTTGGGCATATTTAAAAAAAAAAAAAAAAAAACAAACAAACAAACTCACAATTTGGCATGTGGGCCTAACCCTATTCGACATCGACAATGCTGTAGTGTAGCTCGATATTAATTCTTGACTTATGTTTTCTTTTATTATTATTTTATTATTTATATATATATTTATTTATAGGAAGAAAAGCACAGTACGCAATTCTTATATAAATAGAGGAAGAGCAAAATATTAAATATGCCGGTTGGATTTTCATGGAACGTATTAAAGAAAACAAGTATAAGTAGTTAATTAGTTTTTGGAGTAATTAATGGGGCCTATGTGTGAGTGTAAGGAAAGGGATTTGGGTATGGGTTTGAGATAGTGTCAAAATCGCCCAACAAAAGTAGTGAGTGAGGGTAGTACAGTGCAAGTCAAAAAGCGTATATGTCTAATCAAAAAATAATTCAACATTATTTATTTATTAAATTAATTCTGGTGTACTGACATTATTACTGTGTTGGTAGTAGGGGTGATTAATGATTAGTATTACTCTGTACTCTACTCGGGACTTGGCTCGGAAAAAACTCTGACTCGTACTCGACTATCGCTACTCGACTCAAGCTCGAGCTCGTATCAAGTTAAGCTCGACTTGAGCTCGACTCGACACGATAACATCCCTGACACACATTTTAATTAGGGTTTGTTCTGTACGTCGAGCTGCAGCTGTAGGGAGCTATAGTTGTTGGGAGCTGTAGCTATCAGTTTTTGCATAAGTGTTCGGTACAAGTAGCTGTAGCTGTCAAAAATTATAATTTGAAGAGAAAAATTAATTAAATTTGGAAAGTAGCTTCCGAAAGCTCCCAAAAGCTACCTCTTGTAGCTTCTAAAAAGAAGCTTCCAAAAGCTATCAAAAGCTCCCAAAAGCTAGTGTACAGAACGGGGCTTTTGTTTTGAAATAAAAGCAAAAGCTACCAAAAGCTCTCAAAAGCTGTGTGCATAACAGACCCTTAATCTTCATCTCATACTCCCTCACAGTCCACTCTATTTTCTATTAAAAAATATGTCAGTTATTTAAAATATCTAAACGAGAAAAATAGTCATTGTAAAAATTAAAATATATTTTTAAAAAATTTTAGTTCTATCATAATTGTACGATAACCAACACAAATATTCAAGTATCAAATTGAATTGTGTCTTTCAGGCTGTGGTTAAAATTCCAAAATCAATATTAAGAAAAAAATAAAACAAAATTCAAACTTAAGCTACAGACTCAAGTTCGAGCTTAGCAAAAAAAAAATTCTTGAACTATTCGAGGTCAAACTCGAACTCGATGATACTCGGCTCGATCTCAAACTCGATGATACTCAAGTTCGAGCTCGAACTCGAATATCTTTTGTCAAGCTCAATCTCAAATATTATGATACTTGATTCGACTCAATATCACCCTGGTAGTCAGTGTAATAATAATAATAATAATAATAATAATAATAATAATAATAATAATAATAATAATAATAATAATATAATAGTATAGCGGATGAGAATGAGATTGCATGGCCCATTTGCAATTTTTCATTACAGAAGGAACAAATGAATTGAACTGAATAATGAAGTAATGAACCCCCTCCATGGATACACCATCCTCACCTTGTCTGTGTCTTCATACTTGTGTTAATTTACTACTAGTAGTAATTTGTTTTTGATTTAATAATAAAAGCTGTCGGTTGCACGACATGCAAGGCCATCTTGATAATTTTACTACTAGTATTTTTTAAATCAGTTGGAATTTGCAAATGGACCAAATGGGTGTTATTTGAACATGAAATGAATTAGCATGTGATGATGTAGAATGCATGGAATGGAATCATTATCCACTGATGAAGAGTTAGAAAATTTCTACTTTGAGACGCTGGCCGCCTGGATATGGTTCCGGTGCGTGCTGGGTCAGTATGTGTTCTTTCAATCATTTCTAGTCATTAGATCATCTCTTTTATTTTTTTTTTAATTAAATGAATGGTTTAGATCATACTACATGATGTTAGTTATGTAATTTACCTGTTTCTATTATTTTATTTCAAAACACCACCACTGCCTGCCGCCTTGTATTTCAGCATAACTTTTTGCAACTTTTTCAGTCTCAAACAACTTTTGGAAGCTTTTGTAGAGCTTTGAGTAGCTTTATAGTATTTTATATAAAAACAATAGTTTCGTTCCTTACACTATCTAGTTTTTAAAGGTTTTAGCTGTGAATTGCAGCTACGAAAAATTGTACAATCAGAAGCAACCCTGAATAGCTTTGGGGAGCTTTCGAAAGCTAATTTTTAATTTAATTAATGTTTCTTCAAATTATAATTTATGACGGCTACAGATACTTCTACCGAACACTTTTGTAACACCCCCGTTTTCCCCTCTTAAAAATCACAGCGGAAGTTACCAATAGGAAAGCGGGGTTGTTACCGCCACACTTCCAATTAAGCTCGCCTTGGCCTTGCCTCGACTAACTTAATTAAAAGTGCTAAGGCTATTTAAAATAGTTACAAACATTAATTTAAATTATTAACTAAATTTCAAAATATATTTAATTTAGCAAAATATCAGAGTTTAAAATTACAATAACTGCGACTAACTATTAAAACGACAACCTTACTACAAGTAAAATATTATTTAAAACAACCACTTGTAAAACGATACTGACTCCCCTGCCCGTGCCCGTGATGTTAATGAGCTTCACAAATGTCAAATCCTGAAAAAGTGAGTAAGTAACATTTATCAGCACACCGGCTGAGTAAATAAATTTTTATCCCTTGGACAAAAATAATTAACTACGACTCAACAGTAAATGGCATGTTAAAACAGTTGCAATAATTCAATCCACATGTAGCTCGACTATGATGCCTACACCCGGGGTATCTCATAGGACCTAGCATGCCCTCATAATGACCGAAGTCAAAATATGAGTACACAAGGATGGCCCTACCTTGCGATCTAGAAAATGACTGTGAGACCCTTGGTCAAACACAATCCTGTTCATGGGAATCCCTTGGATAACCCACAAAATATCTCACGAAGATATCCACCTCTGGGGTATATCTCGCATAATAACAATTCAATAATTCACATGCCACACACTGAAATTTCACTTTTCACATGCATGGCCTAGCCCCAGAATTAATTTAAACACATAATTGGGCAATACCTCTGCATAAATAAATTGCATGAATAAACCCTAAAATTATTAAAACACGAAGGTATTTAGACATGCAAAAATTTAATCCTACGACAAAAGCCCGTAGAATAAAAATTTACTTACAGTTTCTTCCGTCGATATAATAGCTTACAAACTTGGCTATTCCTTACACTTACAATACCCTCACTACTCCCTCACTAGCACGCCTTTCTCACACTTATTATTGCTTCGAATTGCTGGTGACTTTCATTTTGAAAATCCATTCGTATTTATAGGCAAGGATTGCACATACACCAATTTTTTTATTGTAAACTTTAGGTAGCTTTGCTGACTAATGTTAGCTATAGTATAGGGTTTCGTTGGTGGAGATTTGCATGGAAGAGCACGTACGCATCCATGTCCAGCTTTGGTATTACCTATCTCCCACGTATAAGCAGTAGAACCTTTATCCTACACATACTCAATTCATTTGCTGAACAATGATTTCGTACTATAATACTTGGTAGCTTCTTAGAAAATATATCCTGGAAGAGTAGTATTTTAATCACCACTAATCATTACTATTAGTATTATTTCCCTTAATCCAACTCTATTCTGTTACACTATTTACGTATCCCTATTATTAGTTATTATTTTAAGTTGCAAATCACATATTATGCATGACCATGCAGTCCACATATTTCTGATATATTTTCTAGTAGTCATTTAAATTGTTTACATTCCTATTGCCATTGGACGTCCATATTGTTCTTGATCTATATTTATTTCTTAAATTGAATTGCACTAAAATTATTGTATTTTAGTAAAATTCTATTATAAACTATGGGTTTGAACTCTATTGAAGTATGATATTACTACAAATGAGTTATTGATAACTTTATATTAATCATAAATTTAACTATATAAATATTATTAGAGAAATAATACCTAACTAATAAAATATTATTGTCAAGCATTTCTTTAGTTGATATCTTTCCTTAGTAAATATACTTCTCAAATCCACTGAATTATTTTTCCTTGGAAAATAAATTCATTTCTTCCAAATCAATCTTTATCTTGGAAAATATTAATTTATCTCCCAATTCAATTTATTTTCTTTAAGAAATAATACTAAATTATTTCTTTAGAAAATATTATCAACATACCATAGTTTTAGGGTATTACAACTTTTGTAAAAACTGATTGCTGCAGCTCCTTCCCGACAGATATAGCTTGTATCTATAACTCTATATGCAGAACAGACCCTACATCTCTCAACATATTTTGGACATGTTATCTAATGCATAATTTTAATACTAGTATTTTAAATTGTATCAAAATAAAAATTATGAAGTATAAAAGATATATATATATATATATATTCTAAAACTAACTAATTATAAAATATTTTTGGGTAATTTCAGGGTATCTCCATGCATCATTTGACCCAAGACTAGTTGCTCGAGGTTCAAGTGGCATTGAAGGGTTGCCTCTCCCAAAGCAGAATTCTGCAAACAAAAAAGCTCGAACCCGAGACATTTACCTAAGCTGCCAGAGCCCCAGACCACCCAGGTCAACTGCGTTTGGTAACTAATTATAAAAAATTTAACAACATTAAACTTTGCTAGATTTTTTTATACATTAATTTACTGACTTATAGTAAGTACTTGATTTATTTTTACCATGTTACTTACAAATCTGGTTGGATAGACAGATAGTAAATGGGCAAACATATTGAAACGTGACATAATTTTTTGGAGTGATAAGTTAGTAATATAATAGTATTATATCCGTCCTAATCTTGTACAGGCGTTTGGTTGGGTATCTTAAATTCCAACTAGGACCTTTAGTAGGAAATCATACACATTCATTCCTATTTGGTTGGGAAAATCTTTTACTAAGGAATATTAAATTTTCATCCTAGTGGGAATGTTGGTGAGTTTTGTTGGGAATGTAATTCTCGTGTAGAAGTCAGGTAATTGAGATCAACAGACACCTTTTTTTTTTGGATGAAACATCCTAAAAAGGCGAGCAAATGAGAAAAAAAAGAAAAGAATTACAAACTACATAAGTCGTGCATAATAAACTCCACTCGCGTCTTGATCAACGAGTCCCCAAACTTCATCCGGCGGGAAGGCCCAAGTAGTATAGAATACCTCATCATCGACAGCTTTCCGAGCCAGGCCATCAGCAACCTGGTTCCCTTCACGATAAACATGTCGAACCACACATCCTTCCATGTTGCTAAGTAATGTGCGCACCTCTTTAATCAATGGCCACAGGTAATGACTACTACTTGTATCGGAAAGCACTAACCGAACTACCTCAATCGAGTCCACAAAACATGCCACTAAATGAACACCCAAAAGAACCGCAAGAGAAAGACCATGCCGAAGAGCTAAAAGCTCCACCTCTAGAATAAATCTTTTACCAGTAATATCACCTTTTATTCCATCTTATATTAAGTTGCCTTTTATATCCTTTAAATTTTAAAACCATACATCAACCCATTTTAAAGTCCAGCCATTTTATTTATTTTTTGATTGTTTAATTTATTTTTTTCTTTTGTAGTGATTGAGTTTTTAAACACTTTTGATGTTCACCGTATATAGTTTGCATATTATATAAAATTGCAACAAACAAGTTTAGATTTAACACATTTCAAGCTACAATTATATTCCAAACGTGATACAATATATGATAATAGACAAAATGCAAATTTATAGAGGATGCAGAGAGATTTTATTGTAGATGACAAAATAATACTTTAACCAACGATAAGAACTACCAAATAATATTTTAAATTAAGGGTATTATGGTCTATTCATGTCATGTAAGAATTTGAGATTATCAATCTAACCAAACATAATAATCTTAAAATACCAAAAAATAAGATTCCCAATAATTTTATATTCTTAGCAATCTCACATTCAAAGTGATCACATTCCCATTGATAATGTAAGATTCTTCAAACCAAACGAATCCTTAGAGACATATCTCACATGTATACATTTCAATATACTTTTCGAAGGGCTAATATTTTAAAATAAATATAAAATAGAAATCATATAAATTATATTCTAAAACTATGGAAGTTGATAAATTTAATAAGATTTTATTTAATCATAATTAACAAACGCTATCCAAAAAAACAAAAAGATTCTAATAAATTGTATGGAGGTGAGAGGAGAAAGTATGTGGAGAACTGGACACGTGTAGGGTGATATCGAGTTGAGTCTCGAGTCTGAACAGTGTAATTCGAGCTTGTACAGTAACAAAATTTAAAGTTATAGCGCGAATTTAACTAGGATATATAGTATATAATTTGAATTTAATTTGACAGTTTTACTTATTATGCTGTAAAATATAAGTTTATTATGCTTGATAAAGCTTAAATTGTGTCTAATACGTTTTTTTTATTTTTATATTTTTAAAGTTTAATAATTTAATCGAGTTTTGATCGAGCATCGAATCAAGTTTTCCTAGACATGTGGGCAATAGTATAATGGATTAATGGCATTACAATAATAATAAGGGTAAAAGGATAGACTGTATTTGCATGGACAGTGATCTTAATGAGTGGGGTGACCTACCCATGTGCTGTACTATGCAATTTGGCCTGCCCTTGATTTTTACTACTATTTATTCATTTTAATTAGCATTATTAGGCATTTGGATTTTAGTGTATCATTTCATGGGCCACATTTCCTATATTATAGTATTCCTAATCCTTAATTGATATCCTTTCCATTTATGACAAATGAGATTGGGATCATGTGCCCACCGTTTGCCCTCCGACTCCCATACCATGTACTTAACCAGTTAACCAGTGTGCTGTTGTATTGTATGTTAGTGGTATCGCTAAATATTATCTTAAAATGTGTATGAGTAAAAATTCTATAAAAAATATTTATAATTTAAAATGTATAAAAATAAATATAACAAGATCCCATTAGATTATATATATATATATATATATATTTTCTTATTACATAATTACAACAAAAAGTTATGTCAAATTTGTCCTATAACAGTATAAAACATTCAAATGGAACTCGATAAGGGGGTGGAGCCGTAGGGAGTATTTAAATTGATAAAATTATTATTTTAATTTAACTTCACTGTCATTATTCAAATTCAAATTTTATAGTGACACCACTGTTGTTAATTACAACTTTAGCTTCATTCTATGTTTCGTTTTTTTTTTTTTTTGTTATTACTATTATTCACAACTAGTATAGTATAACTCCGTCCTAATGGATGGGATGTCATAACGAAAGACAACATATTAAATTATAATATTACTCTCTTGAAGGTCATAATAACCAAATCTGATAAGAAAGGGGGCATAAATGAAATTCAATCTTGGTCCATTAACATACTTCATCCGTATTCAAATGTTTTTTACGGACCCACATATCACGTAGTTCAATGCGTATTTTAAACTATCAGTAACTCAAGTTCGATACAAGTAAAAATTCTGGCTGCAGCTGCGGGCTGCAACTGTTGGAAGCTGTAGTTGTCAGTTTTTACATTCGTGCTCAGTAGTAGTAGTTGTAGATGTCATAAATTTTAATTTCAAGAGAAAAATTAATTAAATTGGAAAGTAATTTTCGAAAGCTCCCAGAAGCTACTTAGGGTAGCTTCTTATTGTAGCGTTTCTCGGAGCTACAATTCAGAGCTAAAGCTTTAAAGCTAGTGTGCACAACGAGACTATTATTTTGATATAAAATCTAAAGCTCTCAAAAACTTCCAAAACATACATGCAGAACAGACCTTTTATTGGCTCCAGCCCCTTATTAAGCAATGTCTTCTGTTATTTTTGGACTTAAAAAAAAAAAATCTTTTAATTAACCCAAAATCTATTTATGGATTTAAATTTTGCTTGTAACAAGGGTTGGGGACTTGACCACTGGGTCAAGCCCTTCGACTCTCAACTTATATACCCCTCTTCTTTGTTCTTTATAATTTGTATAGCATGAACTTCCACCACTCAACTCCTAACATGTATAGACCGTTTTAAAAAAAAAAAAATGCTTGTAACAAGGGTCATTAAAAATAAAAACATAAAGAAATGGAAACATGTGAGCAAAATGCATTAGTAGCCACAAATTTTTTATTTTATTTAAATTGTAATTGTAGTATGTGGATGGACAAAAACTGTCACGGTGCACTGTACATCAGCCTACTTGGCAACAAGATTCAGTGAAATTGAAAGATCATCTACGTTTGGATTGAATCTTACGGTTAGAAATCCAGGGAGCGCACGGCTCCACACGGGACCGGTCCTGGTATAAGCGAGAAGTGCCATTGCCTAAGCCCATTATTAGAATAGGCCCCCTATTTTATTTTTCAGTATTTTAAATAAATTTTTTATTTTTTTTAATTGGATCTATTTGATAATTAGCTGTTAATTGATTCCGTAAGTAATAATTGTTCAAAATTAGTTGTTTGTCAATTTTGAGACCAATTTTTTGGCTACAATAAGTTGAAATCTAAAATACTGACATTTGCAGTGGATTCCAAAAAAGTTGATTTTGTCTCATAATGCCTCACAAATTAACTGATTCAATTTAGTTATTTTGCCAAACAGGGTCACTACAATTTATGAATTTATGGATTAACTAATAAAGGATTGTATGAATTAATATCACCTACATGATTGTCTTCCAAGAAATCTACTCTCTTTCTTCAAGAAGTCGCCTGATTGATAAATAAAAATCTGTCATTCTCTTGATAAATAAAACGTCGGCAAAGATGAAAACTAAAAAAACTACAGCAAGGGAGAAAAAAGAAAAGGGGAAAGAAGTAAATTAAAATTGCGGAAACAGACTCCCAAGGAACAGCAGCAAGTCGATCTGGAGCATTATCAGGAGGAAACACCCAAGTCGTGAAAAATTCCAACGACTTTGTGCCCCTCTTAGCCAGTATGTCATTCTCTTCTTTAATTCTACAATAAATATGGTTTTGTTTTTTTTTTTTCCTATTTTTTCCCAAACCCAACATTTCATTCAATTTAGTAATTTTATCAATTTCAATATAAATTTGGTAATTTATATTAATTAGTATATGTTTAGATTTAGTTGGGGCCTATTATTTTATTTTATTTAGGACCCATAAAATGTCAGGAACAGCACTTGCTCCACAAATATCTACCATGCCAAAATGAAGCAGGACTCGAGATCCCGGGATTTGCTCCCAACATTCTGTTAACCGTGAAATTTTAGAGGAACAAAAACCTCTATTTGATTGATGAACTCAAGAGTATTACAAGATTTGCAGAATGAAAGTCACAGGAAACTAAGAAAGCAAATAAAGAAATTGAAATGCAGAATGGAAGAAACAAAAGAAATAAAATTGCAGGAAAAAAGAATTGCAGAAAGAAAATAAACTTAAGCTGCGGCTTCTCTTTGGAGAGGTTGAGGTGTCCTATTTGGGGTGTTGCCTCCAGTACTTATAGGAGCGCTCAGCTTAGTAAAAGAAAAAAGAAAAAAAAAAAAGAAGAAGGCGGTCTCATCAGCCTTAATGGCTTGAGCATTACCCTCCAATGAATTCCCCTGATGATGCGCTGCTTTAATGTCATAACTCCTCATGCCTTAATAACCGACCGTTTACTACTCCAGGTAACCTCCCCAATGTCATAACTCCTCATGCCTCAATAATCGCCGTTTACTACTCCAGGGAACCGCCGCTCATGATCTGCTTTATTCTTCCGCTTTGATAATTCCTAGGTACCAATGTGGATTGAGCTGGTACTTAGGTAATATGTTGGGTCGATACGCACTGGGCCAAATGTATGGGCTCAAATATCTTTCTTGGTGTCAACACATTCGTAAGTTATGTGGACCGTTTTCAGTATTACTATTAACGATGACGGACAATTGGTGTCTGAAACAGAAAAACTGATCCCAACCAACTTCACCAAGTTGGACGCTGTTTTAGGCCTTCCTCAACCCTCTACCCAAAAAAGTAGGTATTTTGATTGCCACGTCAGCGCCACCTCAAAAGTAAAATACCTCAAAACTCACCTCCAATCATCTACCTAAAAAAGTAAGGTATTTAGGGGACCCACTTCATTTTATTTAATTATCATTTGTTTTATCAACTACATTTATTTAATTTTTGTTGTTGTCCTAACAAAACTCTTGTGCAGATGACACTGTCCTGATAGCAGTTCTGAATTTGTTGTAACTGCTTCTCTGTAACTGCTCTTTGGCAGTTTTAATCTCGCCCGCACAGCAGTCTTTTAATCGATCATTGATTCTACTCAGATATATATTCTCTGTTGTTAGACTGATTGTTAGAGTTAGTAGAGTTGTAATTCATTGTGTGAGATATTATTCTTTGAGAATAGTTTTGTCTTCTCTCCAAGATTTCATAGAGTTCTTTTAGAGAGTTTTTAGAGTCTTGATGGTTCGTTCTTCATTGAATGGGATTCTGTGATCAATCATCAAGATCGTGCTTCACATTGCTTCAATTGGCATCGTCGAATTGAAGAAATCTTTTCTCAATCAAGCTTAGGAGGTTGATCCTTGCGAGGAGCCTCTGAAGGATCGAAAGGAGCAACTCAGTGTGTCTTCTACACCAAAGTTCTGAGATCTGAAGGATTTGGCAATCAAGAAATCAGATTGGACGGGTTGTCCAGCAATCGGAGTTGTGGGGCAGTCCAGACTACGATTGTTCTACCGGAATTGTCGTCTCGGTAACAGAGTCTGTCTTTTGGTTGTTTTTCAAGTCTTGTTAGGTTTAGAATTTTTGAGTGTTAGTGATAGAACCTGGATTGGCATCCCCCAGACGTAGATTCGTTTGGATCGAACTGGGTCACCAAATTCTTGTGTTCTTGTTTACATTCCGCTGATCACTCTGCACACACATACACATATAATCTGTTTACTCGTAGTTTTAACAGCAAGCAAACGACAAGCTCATAGTTCAAGATAGTAAACTGGGACCAACACTTGGTATCAGAGCGGCAGACTCTGACGAACTAGAGACGATTTTGATAAATCTTGAAAAATGAGCAGAGAAGGTGCATCTGTTTCTAGGCCACCATTGTTCGATGGCACAAATTATCGATACTGGCGAACTCGAATGAAAATCCATTTGATGGCACTCGGAGATGAAGTCTGGGATGCAGTCGAGACAGCCTGGCAACCACCAACTCGACCACGAGCTACAACTGAAGGATCTACAGATCCTCCTGGAAGTCGACCAGCAACCAAGGCTGAATACACTCAAGCAGAAAAAGACGCCAAGAAAGGAAATTTTACAGCTCTTAATGCAATCTTTAGCGCCATGGACGAAACACAGTTCCAACTTGTTACAAATCACACACTGGCCTATGATGCATGGAGGACGGACTCTGGAAGTGATGTATGAGGGTTCAGAAGACGTTCGAGCGACAAAGCTACAGCGAGTTGAGACAATGTTCGAAAATCTGAAGATGAAGAAAGATGAGTCGATCTCTGTTTACTATGGAAGGTTCAAGGATATCGTAAATCAAGCCTATTCCTTGGGTTTGGTGTACGATAATCAAAAGCTCTTTCGAAAGATGTTAAGGACTCTTACCAAGAAGTACGCACCGAAAGTTGCAACACTGGAAGAATTGGATAAACTGAATACAATCACTTTGGATGGTCTTGTGGGGATTCTTCAAACCTATGAAATGAATCACCTAGAAGAAGAGTCAATAAGGAATATTGCACTCAATGTAGAAGAGGATTCTGGTAATTCTTCTGAAGATGATGTATCTTATATTACCAGAAAAGTAGCTAAGATGTTGCAAGAAAGAAGAGCCAAACAGTTCAACAGATGTCAAGGTCGAAGTTCCAATGATGCTCAGACGACGGACAGACTACCACGTAAAGATTTCAAAAAGAAGGATAACAGTAAGGGTGATCGATTCAATTCGAAGAAGGACTATGGCAAACCTGATAAATTCGGATCAGTAATATGCTATGAATGTGGAGGTAAAGGACACATTCAATCTGAATGTGCTACTACCAAGAGAAGAGAATTGAGGGAGAAGAAGGTATTCCAAGCAACTTTAAGTGATGATGATCTTGAAGGAACTACTGATGAACAAAAAATAGATGATGAAGTCGTTGCCTTCACCTCAAGAGTTGCAAGCCTTACAATTGAAGGTATTGTCAAGTCCATATGTTTTTCTCCTAACAATTGTGATTCTGATTCAGGTGAAAGTGATGACGAGTATGATCAACTACTTGCTGATTACAATGAACTCAAAGAGGACTTTGAAGTTGCTGTCCAGGAGAACAAAAAATTGTTGGGACAACTAACAGACGTTGGTATTGCATATGACCTTAAAGTTGAAAAGAATGAAGTCATGCAAAAGGAAAACAACACTCTTAAAGGGAAAATTCTTGAAATGGAGAAAAAGCTTGATGATCTCAAAGTCAAGAATGATGAGCTTCAAAAGGTATCTAAAGGTAAAAATAAACTTGATGAAGTTCTTTCTATGGGAAAACGTGTTGGTGATCAAACAGGGTTAGGATATACGAAGCAATCTACACCATGCAAAACAAAGTTCACGAGTGGAGGATTTTACCCCCAACTCATGAAGAATCTTATGCTGAAGAAGATTGTTCGTCCAGACGTAGACGAGACTGTCTTTATTGCAATCTGCCTGGACACACAGCCGATACTTGTATGCGAATTTTGAGAGATCTTATGAATGGAAGACCAGTCGTTTGGCCTGATCAAGAACTACGAAAGAAATTCAGAATGCAAAAGGTATGGATACCCAGAAATAAAAATAAAAATAAGAATTCTGTATGCTTTGCTGTTCTTTCGTTACAGGCACATCAGAGAAACGATCAATGGTATTTTGATTCTGGATGCTCTCGCCACATGACTGGAAGGAAAGACCTTTTAGCAAATTACATTCAAAAAGATTGTGGAGATGTCATTTTTGGAGACGGTAAACGAAGTAAAATAGCTGGTTTTGGTAAAGTCAAGGATGGACTACTTTCTAAACTTTCACGAGTTTACTATGTTAAAGGACTAACAACTAATCTTATCTCTATTAGTCAACTTTGTGATGAAGATTTACAGGTCTTGTTTACCAAACACTCATGTAAAGTTTTTGATGACCAAGATGAAAGCATATTGAAAGGAGGTCGTTCAAAGAATAATTGTTATATCTTAACTGACGACACCTCACAAGCCTTGCTTACCAATATTGATCAGACTAACTTGTGGCACAAACGTCTTGGACACCTAAACTACAGATCTTTGCACAAGCTAAGCAACTCTAGTGCAGTTCGAGGGTTGCCGAAGCTATCACGAAACGACCAAACCATTTGCAGAGATTGTGCCAAAGGAAAGCAGACTCGTTCAATGCACAAACTGGTTGACCAGATTACCACAAAGGATTGCCTTGACTTAATTCACATGGACCTTATGGGACCTACTGAAGTCGAAAGTCTAAATGGTAAAAGGTACATTCTAGTTTGTGTAGATGACTATTCTCGCTTTACTTGGGTTTATTTTCTTAGGTCAAAAGATGAATCATTTGAATATTTTGAGGCCTTGAGTTTATGTTTGATGAATGAAAAGCAAAGGAAGATTACTCGAATTCGAACTGATCATGGTAAGGAGTTCGAAAATCAGTCGTTCGACCGTTTCTGTGACGAGCATGGGATTGCACATGAGTATTCTGCCCCCAAGACTCCTCAACAAAACGGAGTGGCTGAACGAAAGAATAGAACTCTACAAGAGATGGCAAGATCCTTACTACATGCAAGTTCGATGAGTAAGATGTTTTGGGCTGAAGCTGTTAATACAGCCAATCATATTGCAAACCGTGTGTTGCTGCGACCACATACAAATACTACTCCTTATCAATTGTGGAAAGGTAACACGCCTACGGTAAAGTATTTTCATATATTTGGTTGTAAATGTCATGTTCTTAGAGATAGAGAAAACTTAAAGAAGTTTGATTCTAGATCTGATGATGGCTATTTCATTGGTTATTCAAATACTTCAAAAGCTTATCGTGTGTATCTCCTAAATGCTAAGAAGGTAATTGAAAGTACTAATGTTGTTTTTGAGGATTTTGATCTTATAGACAACAGGACTGATGATGATGATCATCTACCCCAACAAAATCATGAACCTATTGTTGAGAATGAACAGGTCATTCTTGAACAACAAGAAACAGAACCAGATAGTCCACCTGAAGTTGAAACTACAGTGGAACAGGAATCTGAGGAACAACCTGTAGAAGAAGTTCAAAGCAATAGAAAAGGACCAAGGGTTCTTAAGCATCATTCTACTGATGATATCATTGGTGATCCTACAGCACAGAGGCAGACTAGACATAAAGCTATAGATTTCAAGGAACTAGCTGGTTTCAATTGCTTTGTGTCAAAGATAGAGCCTAAGAACACTGTCGAAGCCTTGAAGGATGAATACTGGATCGCTGCCATGCAGGACGAACTACTTCAATTTGAAAGAAATGATGTTTGGGAGCTGACAGAACCACCTCCAAATGTCAACGTGATCGGAACTAAATGGGTGTACAGAAACAAAACTGATGAGAAATGCAATATAGTCAGAAACAAAGCAAGACTAGTTGCACAAGGATACACTCAAATTGAGGGACTCGACTACGGAGAGACGTTCGCACCTGTTGCACGCATGGAGGCTGTAAGAATTCTTTTAGCTATTGCTTGTTCATTGGATATTAAGTTGTACCAGATGGACATAAAGACAGCCTTCCTAAATGGGAAGATCAAAGAAGAAATTTATGTTGCTCAACCTAGTGGATTTGAAGATCCGGTGCATCCAAATCATGTCTATCGTGTCAAAGGTGCTCTATATGGATTAAAGCAGGCACCTCGAGCATGGTATGAAAGATTATCAAAGTACCTTGTTGCTAGTGGATTTAAGAGAGGAAATGCAGATAAGACGTTGTTTGTCAAGCGTCAGGACGACCACTTAACTGTTGCACAGGTATATGTCGATGATATAATTTTTGGTTCGACATCAGCAAAATTCAGAGATGAATTTGTTAATTCGATGAAATCAGATTTTGAGATGTCTATGATGGGTGAGCTGCACTACTTCTTAGGACTTCAAGTTACACAAGAAGCTGATGGTATTTTTCTAAGTCAAGAAAAGTATGCTAGGAATATGTTAAAGAAGTTTGACATGGATAGTTGCAAAGTAATCAGGACGCCCTTAGGACAACAGGAGAAGCTGACTAAGGATGAAGCTAGGAAGCCAGTAGATCAAAAAGTCTACAGAAGCATTATTGGAAGTCTACTTTATCTTACTGCTTCTAGACCCGACATTTCTTATAGTGTGGGAGTATGTGCTCGATTTCAATCCGATCATAAGGAATCACATATGAAAGCAGTGCGAAGGATTATGAGATATATAAAGGGATCTTTACATATGGGAATTTGGTTTTCCAAACGATCTACACTTGATCTAATTGGGTTCATAGACTCAGACTGGGCTGGTAGTTGTGACGACAGAAAATCCACAACTGGAGGTTGCTTCTACTTAGGAAACAATCTTGTTAGCTGGTATTCAAGGAAACAAAATATCGTAGCTCTATCCACAGCTGAGGCGGAATACATTGCTGCCACATGTTGCTGCTCTCAACTTCTTTGGATGAAGCAACTACTTCAAGACTACGGTATTTGTAAGGATAATTTTTTAGTTTTCTGTGATAATACTAGTGCTATTAACATATCTAAAAATCCTGTTTTACATAGTAGAAGTAAGCATATAGATATTCGATATCATTTTATAGGAGATCTTGTGGAGGATGAAATTTGCAGGTTGGAGCACATTGGAACACTGGAGCAACGAGCAGACATATTAACAAAGGCATTAGATGGAGAAAAGTTTGAAGGCTTAAGAACTATCTTAGGCCTTTCCTATCACAATTAAATACTTAAGCAATTGGGCCTAATAATTTGCAATGTATTAAATATTCCCTTTGCAGGCCCAAAAAGAAACAGGCCCAAAAATGGAGAAAGCCTTATCCGGAACACCATCATCACGCGCGGGAGACTGGCTGACGTCACGTCGGCTCTGCAACTGCTGCAGACTGGTCACGTCGCCCACGTTTTACGAAAACTGTCCTCCGCCCCTTCGATTTCCGGCAACGCTCCTCCTCCATTAAAGCTACCTCAGAACGACGATCCTAGTGATGGCTTGGAACTTATGCCTGAGGATATTAACACTGTGGCCTTTGAAATTTCTAATGAGAAAGTCAAGGAGTTTGGACGAAGCAAGTTCAGTGTTGTCCGTCTCACTTTGAAGTACTATTGCCTCTATCAATTTTGCAGCTCCAATGTTCTTCCAACGAAGAATCAGTCCCAAATTAGTACCAATATGGGTAAACTTCTTCTTTGCATACATCGTCATATGGGACTAATGAATTTTGGCTATTTTCTTTTGAAAGAAATGTTAAGGTACTCCAATGGTCGTATTAAGATTGGTGCTAAACTCCCCTATCCGGCATTGATCACGGAGTTCCTTCTCTCTATTGGTGTCAAAATCAAAGAAAGCAAAATGGTTGCTTTGAAGAACTACAACCCTCCACCGACCCTTTTATTCATGGACAATGATTTTAAGCATGCTCCCCTGTCCGGCCCTGCTTTGGTGAACTCTCTTAAGAGTCGACTACTTCGCCAGAATGAACGCTTAACTGCATGGAGTCAGGAGGCTATGTTGATCAAAAGGGAGAATATGAAAATTATTTCTTCACTTCCATACTCTTTTGATGCTTCTAATGTGCAGGCTGGTGATGTGGATCCTGATGATGAGGAGTGATAATCCATCATGGGGGAGATATGGTGTTGGTTGGTTGGTTCTGGTATTTTTAAGCAGTTCTGACTGCTTGGTAACTATTCCTGAAAAACTCTCACTTTTTGATAAACTTGTTTTGGTTAATGTTTTGGTTTGGATAACTCTAATATGGATGGTATTTTCTATTTTTATGGATTCTGAACTTTTGAATATCTTTTTAACTATGCGGGTCTGTAATAGTTAGGTAACTTGGATTACTGCTGAACTATCTTTTATTATCTGCACTGATGATCTCTTCTGAATGTTTTGATGGATGTTGTTTCTAATGTGTTTAGACTATTCTGTGACATCCTTCTTATTGATCATGTTTTGTCATTGGTTTATACTGTTTACTTGGTCTCTTGTACTCTTTGGACCTAGATAGTTTCAACACCTTTAGGTGATGGAATTATCATCTCCACAAGAGTGGGGGAGATTGTTGTTGTCCTAACAAAACTCTTGTGCAGATGACACTGTCCTGATAGCAGTTCTGGGTTTGTTGTAACTGCTTCTCTGTAACTGCTCTTTGGCAGTTTTAATCTCGCCCGCACAGCAGTCTTTTAATCGATCATTGATTCTACTCAGATATATATTCTCTGTTGTTAGACTGATTGTTAGAGTTAGTAGAGTTGTAATTCATTGTGTGAGATATTATTCTTTGAGAATAGTTTTGTCTTCTCTCCAAGATTTCATAGAGTTCTTTTAGAGAGTTTTTAGAGTCTTGATGGTTTGTTCTTCATTGAATGGGATTCTGTGATCAATCATCAAGATCGTGCTTCACATTGCTTCAATTGGCATCGCCGAATTGAAGAAATCTTTTCTCAGTCAAGCTTAGGAGGTTGATCCTTGCGAGGAGCCTCTGAAGGATCGAAAGGAGCAACTCAGTGTGTCTTCTACACCAAAGTTCTGAGATCTGAAGGATTTGGCAATCAAGAAATCAGATTGGACGGGTTGTCCAGCAATCGGAGTTGTGGGGGAGTCCAGACTACGATTGTTCTACCGGAATTGTCGTCTCGGTAACAGAGTCTGTCTTTTGGTTGTTTTTCAAGTCTTGTTAGGTTTAGAATTTTTGAGTGTTAGTGATAGAACCTGGATTGGCATCCCCCAGACGTAGATCCGTTTGGATCGAACTGGGTCACCAAATTCTTGTGTTCTTGTTTACATTCCGCTGATCACTCTGCACACACATACACATATAATCTGTTTACTCGTAGTTTTAACAGCAAGCAAACGACAAGCTCATAGTTCAAGATAGTAAACTGGGACCAACAATTTTCAAAATAAATCATATATAATAAACATTTTAAATTATTTAATTAATAAATATATGAAAAATTAAAAAAAACATATTATCTAATTTCCCAAACTACATTTTATGTAATTATTTATTTTATTTAATATATAAATTAATATTTTTAGTTCAATATAATCTAATCACATTAATTAAATGGTATGACGACTCCTTTTTTTAATTCAAATTAATATTTGAATCGCCAATCCCAGTGGCAACTCCTTTTTTTACTTTTTTTTTTAATTTGTCACTTGGCGATTTTCACTATTGTTAATTATTTAAATAGCATGGGCCCCACGTCTTCTCTCTTTCTTCCCGGGTAGAAAAGTTTCTACCTCCCTTTCTATCTCCCCGTTCCCAGAATGCTATCTTCCTCATCTTTTGGGTAGATAGACATCACACATCATCCTTTCTACCTTCCACAATGGAAGGCCTTATTCGACTACTCTTGAAAAAATATATTCCCTCAATCCGCTATCTTGTGATGTTTGACTTTTTTGCATTGTTTATTATTTAAATTGACTTAATTTTATTGTATGTATATATTCAAAAAGATATTCGAGTTGAGTCATATTAGAATCGTATGATCGTGTAGTTTTATACTAATATACTATATTTTACATATTTTTTTATTGTACATATTTTAAAATATTAATGGTTGAAAAAGTGTATTGGATTGTATGCAGAAGTCAAATAAGACAAGTCAAATGAGACGGAGGGAGTATATATATGTAGTATAAAATACTTAAAAAAATAAAGATTGTGATTGACACTTGATAATAAATTTATACCAGGTGATCAGACTCACGTTTTTATAAAAATATTGTTAGAGGCTGTTTGGAATGATTTTTTTCAAGTGCTTTTGGGTTTTGCTTCTGCCAAAAGTACTTTTGAAGAAAAAAGAGTGTTTGTTTTGACTTTTTAGAAAAAACAAAAACACCTCGGAAGGCTGCAAAATTGCTTCTGGGAGAAGCAACCCAGGAGGTGCTTCTCCGAAAAGCAGAAGCCAAAAACACCTAGTAATGTGTGCAGAGTCATAAATGCCCCTATTAATTTATTTTAATTACACTATAAATATATACTATTATGTATATAAATAGCATATCATTTTTGATAATTTACACATTTCAAAAGCACTTTTCACTTTTACATATCCAAACACACTTTTGAAAAAAAACTGTTTTTCAAACATTTCATCCAAACACAAAAGTTACAAGCTTCTGCTTTTGGCTTTCACTTCTGCTTATGCTTTTGGCTTTTGCTTTTTTTAAAAGTCAATCCAAACAGGCCCTTAATAATAGTACATTATAGAGTATATACTATAAGAACTTTTTGTTTTTTCAGGAAAAATAAAAAAATCTCAAAATTCAATCAAGCAACCAAATTAATATTGAATTAGCAAACGCAATTGGCCTGAGTGGTATGGAGCTTTGGCATGCAGAATTCTGCTATGGGAGAGACAACCCTTCAATGCCCACAAAACCCTTCAATACTAAATTTTATGGTAGCCAATATGGATTAAAATTTTACTATTTGTCATGTATATATAATTTTAGTATATTCAATACAAAAATTGTCATATACGAAACATTAAGTATTCAATTTGAAATTTAAAAAAATAAATAAATAAATTGATATAGGAACAAATTGTACCTCGATTTGAGAGAGACTTTGATTTGAGAGAGACTTTTATCTATTGCGAGATTCATCATGTGCTTAGGGAATGGAACAGGTTTTCAGATTGTCTGGCCAAGAGAACTGCGTCTTTGGAAGAATTTTTTATTACTTGGGCTTTCCCTCCTGATTTTGCACGAGAGGCGTTGGCGGAGGATTAACCCGGCGTGTGGTTCTTCAGAATTTGAGCTCGTTCGCTTGGCTTAGTTTTAGTTTCAGCTTCTTGCTTTTATTTTTTTGTTTTTTTGTTTGTTATATGGCTTCGACTCTTTTTTTCTAAAAAAAATGTACCTCGTGGAGTGTAGAGAAAAAAATACTTTGTGCGATCTAATAAATGTATACTATCACTTTCATTTTCCATTTTGCGAGTAGTTAATTGGTGTGTAATTAAGTACTCTCTTCGTTCCTTTTTAGTTGTCTTTTTAGAGAGTAAAAAGTGTTCCAAAATAGTTGTCATTTTTAGTTAGTTATAGGTAGTTATGCTATGTTTTTACTATATTGCCCTTCACTTTACATAAATGCTATTTGTTGATATTTATTAAGAATGAATTTAGTTGAATGGTAAAAATGTAAATTTATGAGTTAATTAATGCAAATCTTGGTTATTGAAATTGAGCTGAAAGAGATAACTAAAAAGGAACGGAGGGAGTAGAAGAATTCCCCCACCCCAGTGCATAACAATTACTACTATTCTGTTATGCCAAAAAAAAAAAAAATTACTACTATTTGTTTATAGAAAAAATATTTGGTGAATAATTGTTAACTACTCCCTCTGTTTCCTTAAAATTGAAACACGTGAACAATTTTTATTATTTATCAAGTAATTTTAATTTAATTTTTTAACATAATTATATAAGATAGTATAACATAGTCAAGTGGGATCTTGTTGGATTCGTCTAATCATGTAGTTTTAGAATATCAAATTTTTATAATTTTTACTTTTACACAATTTGAGATATTAAGCGTTAAAAATGTGTATCGAATTGCGTGAAATACACAAATGTTCCAACTTTATGAAAACGGAGGGAGTATTATACTAAATGAATTAACTTATTAATAAGATTATTGTATTAATTAATTTTATAAATTATCTTAATATTATCAAAATCCTAGCTTATATGTGGCATGGGGAAACCCGGTTATTCACAAAAAAATATTATTAGTATTATTTTTTAAACTAAAGGTTTCTTAGACACAAGAGTAATTAAGGCTACATTTCATCTGCCGTAATTGAAGGTATTTGGAAGGATTTAGATTTTTAAATCCTTCATAATCATGTTTAGTAAAAATTAGACAAAAATTTTGAAAATCTTTCGGTAGTTCGAAATCCTGCAAATATAGAATTTCAAAATTCTTACCCTCCCCCAACATTTCAAAATTCTTTCTACACATGAAAAGACATAAGAAAAAAAAAAAGTATAATAATGGCCAAGTTCCCCACTTTTCAATCTGATGGTTAAGAGCTCGATCTCCTTTAAATTTAAAAAGTAGAGACTTTATCGGAAAGGCGGGAACAGTAGGGGCGGAAACTACTTCATCATCCCGTCCCCAAAATTCATACATCGTCAAACATCGTTATTCTACCATTCTTTCTACTTTACATTTTAAATATCATATCTATTTTTTATTTTATTTTTTACATCATTAACTTTATTTATATATTTATGATTTGCTTTGATTTTTTTAGGACAATAAGGAAACTCAATGACCTTGTACAGTTTATATATATATATATATATATATATATATATATTGCATAAATTATCGAAATTTATTATGTGAAATTGAGTATTTTGATTTCAAACTTTAGTTTGATATGTTGATTATGTGTTAAAAACAATACGAAGTATGAACTTTATATACATATATATATATTATGATTTATTGTTAAACAATTTGTGTGTCTTATAATGTGACTTAAAAGTTGATTTGTAAAGTGGCATGAAAGGACAAGAAGGTCGGAAAATTGGGTTAATTTTGATTCGGGTTTGGGTCAGAGAATGAGGAACAAAACTTGTAAGTTCTTTCTAAACGGGTTCTTGGGGAAATTATGGAATCCGATGGGAATCCTTGATAAGGTTCCCAACAGGGATCCGACCACTTTTGGAATAAAAATACTAGTAACAATTTCTGAAATGAGCATACCAATTCTCTGCTCCGGAACAAGTTGATTGCCATTCCTAAGACTTGTGACCACTGACTGGATCATTTATTTTTTTTCAAAAACAGTCATATGTCGTGCTGTCAGCAAATGTGTATGGAGCCCAAACTACACAAATTACAAAAGATAAAGTAGAGGTCCCCATTCCCTGACTGGATCATTTATTAATTCAACTCTCAAATAAATAAATATATATATATATATATATATATTCTCGCTGAAAATATGTTTAATACGACCATTTGCATGGCAATAAATAATTATGCAACTAGTGACATTATTTTATACAGTGTTGTTTGCAGTATTTTTCATCTAGTTTATAAATAATAACTAAAAAAAAATACCGGCAGTTGAGAGAGCCTGGGATTTCACATTTTAGCACTTGAGAGGCGCACACACAATTAATAAAAATGATTCGGCATTTCTCAATGCTCTGGCGTTCCGTTCCCTGGACTTTCAATGATTTATATTCGAGATCGCGATGTGTGATGTTTCACAATTGACTGAAGTTTAAATGTAAGGTAGAAAGAATGGTAGAACAACATTTTCAGTTCCAATTGGACACACCACAACTTGAAAGAAATACCAACCTTTTTTCAAATTGTTTTGTTATCGATCTTTAAATAAACTGGAAAATGGGAATAAGACTTGTCCCTGTAGTCATGTTCACCAACTTCCAACCTTATGGTTGGGGTTCGATTCCCACCAACTTTTTATCCCTTCCTTTTATCCAGTGGCGATTCCAGGAATAAAAGTCAGGGTGTGTGAATTTAATTTTGTTTTTTACCGAACAATAAATATGTCAATTACAACATTCTTAAGGGAATGAGGATTTACTCTATTGGTCAAGTCCCCTGACCCCCAACTTATAGGTTGGGGGTTCGGTTCCCCATCTAGCCCTTAGTTTTAACATCACTGATATTTTTTGGAAAAAAAATCATAACTCCATCTACATCTACTTCATTTAGTATTTATTCTTCAACATAAATCAATAGTGATTCCTTTAACATTTAATCACCTATATGATTTCGCAATTTGAATTTCACAATTTTCATCGCATAAAAAAGTCAAATTTGACAATATTAATTAATTATCTTCCTGGAACTCCAAAAATCAACAAATAATAGAATTTAAAACACGTTACATTTCCTAGTCATTTTCTAATTAATGTTGGAAATCAAAAAGTGATGAAAAGTCGAAGTTCTCACTTAATAAATAATTTTGGAGAAATGATAAAACAATGAAAGAGGGAAATCAAATTTTATATTCAATGGAAGATTCGAAGTTGAATTTTGGAGAAATGACTGAAGTGGGTTGGCATATTCAATAGTTTGGGCTTCTAATTGAAGAAATGAAATTGGAAAAACAAATTGTGAAAGAAGAATGGATAGATATAGAAGATATTTAGAAACTAGCGAGTCAAATTAAATAAATAAAATAAATTAATTAGAAAAAATGAATATATATATATAATAGAATATAAGTATAAATATAAATATAAAATTATATATAATTTTTTTTGCTTGACCTATTATATATAATTTTCTTTTTGCATAATAACTTATTCAGCTAGAGAGAACATATTATATATAATTAAGTATAAGTACAAATATATATACATATAAAAACATAAAATATATATATATATATTTTTAAAACCACTATTGCCTTTATCGACTTTGTAATTTATATGATTTTGACTCCACATACTTTTGACGATACATGAGTATCAATGTTTAAAATAAAATAAAATAAAAACTGGAAATTGTAACGAATTTTGGACCATAAGTCCACTACAATCACTCTAACAAGTGTAACAAGAAAAAGGACAAAAAACATTAATAATTGAGAAATGGTTGGAGGCACACGTAACGTATTATGCTTTCTTAAAGATATTAGTACTTATCTTCCTTCCGTTTATGCTAAATGTAACATTATTTTACGTCGAAATGAAAGGTAAGAAAAAAATTTAAAAAAATGATGTGTAGGTTATAATTTATAATTCGGTTAAAGTATAACCCCTTAAATAGTCTGTACGTGCAAACATCACATATGGCATCGTTCGCATCACATATTCTTCCATCATATAAAATATTTCTCTCATCACCCACGCACACAACGTTCTTCCATCACATACACGAAGTCTGCATCTGCAGGTGTATGTACTCTATCCTCACACTATAATTTATTCGTATTAGCATAAACGTAAGAAGGTTATGAAAAAGAAAGCGAGACAACTTAGTATTTCATTAATTAATTAAAACAAGGAAACAAACTACTTTGAAACAGCATACCAAAAAAAAAAAAAAACTACTTTGAAACAGCTTCAAAACATAATAAATAAAAAAAAAACGAAGCATTTGATTAAAAAAATTAAAAAATCACGAGGAATGTAGTCTTATATGTATTTCGTATGTTCAAATATTTGTTCCATTTCATTTGGCACACATTCGAATGCATATTTTAAAAATCGGATCAAGATATAGGTTAGTATAACGGCAAGGAAGCATAAATCAATAACTCAAATTATGTGTATAAGTACGAATTATATAAATTTTATAGTCTAAAACTACGTAATTAGACGAATCTAATCTCTCACTTGATTATACTTTTTATAGATAAATATTATAAAAAGTTTAGTCAAAATATATAATGAATATTGGTCGAATTAAAATGGAACAAAGAAATTTAATTCCATTATGTTGTTAATTAGTACACTTGAACACGAACACGCTAGCTGTCTAAATCATAGCAAAGGTTTTCTTGTCTTAGTAGTTAAGTACGGGACTAATATTTCCGATTTTGGGCACGCATTTTTCATAATGGAATTAAATTTCTATATATCATTAAAAGTCATATTGATTTTTTCCCTCGTCGGTTATACATCATGAATAGAAAATTTGGTCGTCGGTATACATCATGAATAGAAAATTTGGCACAATTTATAAGTGCGAATAAATATTCAAATAGTACTATAAGTTTTATTATTAATCAATTTGGTTTATAAAATATTTGATTAACTCAAATAATTCTATGACTTTCATATTTAACCCAAAATAGTCGTAAATGCAATTAACTTCCAATTTTAGGCCCTTAAACTTTTAATTATTCAATTTTATCCCAAAAATTTCTAATTTTTGCAGTTTAGTCCCCATTTTTAGAAATATAAATGTGTAATGAGGACTAAATTATTATTCTTTCCGTCATGTTTTCTTCTTCTTGTTATCTTTGTTTATTTGTTAATTTTGTTCTTTTTTGGTTTTATGTTTTAAAATAAAAATTGCATCAATGATGAACCTTAAAAATAGTTGCGGCTATAGAATTGGTCGACATGGCCGGCACTGGGTTTTTTTAAAATTATTTATATTTTTGACTTGGCTAAAATAGGGGTGTAAACGAGCCGTGGTAAGCTCGGCTTGAGCTTATAGGAATTCGAGCCAAGCTTTGACCGAGCTACTTCGAGCCAAGCGTTGACCGAGTTGAGCTGATCTCGAACACTATCGTTTTCATTCGCACATAATTTATAAAAGGAATTATATTTATTATATTGCATATATTTAATTATATTTGATTTAATCTACATATTTGAATAAGTTTAAAATATATTTTAATTAATATATTTATAATTTAAGATATAAACAATAATACTTATACTTTTAATATTATAATTTCTATATTTACTAATAAATAAATATATATATATAAACAAATCGAGGCTACTATTATCGAGCATTCGAGCCGAATAATAGTTGGTTCGACTTGAGATCGTGAGTGTTTTTTTTTTTGAGGAAATATGCTTTATTATCTCAAAGCCAAATCATAGTACAATGTATTTCAATTTACAAATGTCCACATGGCCTAAATCGTGACTATATCAAACCAAATACAATGTATTTTGGACAACAAGCACGTCTCAACATACCACAGCAGTTCCAAGCTCATCCCGGTGGCCGAAGCAGCATCATCATGTGGCGGGATTACCCCGGGTCATTTTGTCAACATATGCCAGAACTCAGCAACTCCTTCGAATGGAAAATCCAGTGGAGCAAATAGGTGACAGATTTATGACATTCTATACACTTACTTCAATCTCACATCTCCCCTGTCTAAATAACAAATCCAATGCATCGAATAGGAAGGGGCTGGGCAGGCTTGAGAGCAAGAAAACAGACTGAGAAAAAAAAAAAAAAAAAAAAAAAAAAAAAAGGAAGTGTTACGAGCCGAACTTGAGCTCGAATCGAGCTTGAATCGAATTTTGGTAGAGGCGAGCTCGAATAATTCACGAGCCTATCAGTCTCGTTTACAACCCTAAGCTGAAACATTGGATTTAGCAAATGTAATTTTCACAATCTTAAAATAGATTTTATCATTTCAAACTTTGCTACCACAAACAGATATAAAAACGTGGGAACATAATTGTCCCATCATATTTGGTGATTGTCATTTTCTTCTTCGCCCGTGATGAGCAGTTATTGAATTTTTTTTAATACGGATTGGCCAAATATAATATACTACATTTATCTAATTATGGGAGCTGATATAATATATACTTTTAGATAAGCCTCTTTAGAAATATGTTTTTTCACCGATCCATCTTTTTCTTTAATACTAGATTTCACATCAATAATCCTCATGCATGTCTCACTCAATGTGGTTTCATGATCTACTAATACTTGCTATCGGATTTATTAGGATTTAGGGTTTAAATTAAACAATCATGTTATTTTTTTCTTATAAACCTTCAACCCTAGTCCACACTAGACAAATTACAAAAATGGTAAAGGGGAGGGATAGAGAGTTGGGTGGAGTCGAATCCCAACCATATTGTTGAAAGTCAGGGAACTTGACCACTAGGCCAAACCACCATTCTTGATTTGATAATTCATAGTATTTTGTAAATTCAAAATCCATCCCCTAATTTTATTTTTAATTTTTAAAATAAGAGGTCAGGAAAGTTACAAACCTAAACCAGAGAGGAAAAGAATGAAAGAAAACAGAAACATTAGACTAGAGGGGAAGGGAAAAGCACAAGAAAAGAAAAACAACACAAGAGCCCCACAACATCAGGGCCTAAGGTAAACAGCTCCGGCCACGTCCGCAGCCCAAACCTTATGAACAAAATCCGGCGGGAATACCCAAGAAGTGAAAAACTCCTCCGACGAAGCCCCATGCCTAGCAAGACCGTCCGCTACTTTCTTACCCTCCCTCAAAATGTGGTGTAGTATACAAGAATCGAATGAGGACTAATAATCTGGATCAGGGTGGAGAGGACTAGAGGCTTCCACCGTATCTAATGTTGCTTTGGAGTCAGAATACACCGTAACAACTTTTTTATCCATATTTAACAGATGCTCAAGACCCTTAGCCAACGGATAGAGTTCAGAAAACATGTCAGTAGCATGGCCTATGCAACCACTTCCTTCCCCATCCACTGGCCTCCCTCCTTATGCACCATGAAACCAAAGCCCGAGGTCCTCGGATTGCCAAGGCTGCTGCCATCTGTGTGTAGGATAGTCCCAACTACCTGTTTGGCATTCCACCGAACCAGCCGCCCCTGTCCTCAAGCAGGATTCTCAACGGCATCCTGAAGGTCAATATGCGCTGAAACTCGATTGATCTCCCTGATAATGGACTACTTGCTGGTATACTTCCCTCGAAAGATCCTAGAGTTCCTTTCGAGCCAAGTGTACCAAATAGCCACAACAAAGGTAGAACCGAAGGCGAGGTGCATGCCATGAAGAAACTCTCTGATATTGTTTTTAGGCACCAACTCACAGTCTTCGGGGATTAGAATGTTGAGGGATGGCCATATATGTTTAACCCATGCGCAATAGAAGAATCCATGCTCCCAACTTTCTGTCTCCTCCCCACAAAGAGTGCACAGGGGATTTGAGGCCACCTTCCGTTTAAATCTTGTGAGCTTGACCGGTAATGCATCATGGCTAATAAGCCACAGCAGGAAGCAAAACATAGCAGAAAGTTTAGATGTCCGAAGCCGTTTCTAACCCGCACATGACTGCCCGCCTTAGTTAAGAACCTATAAGCAGTTTTCACAGAGTAACTACCAGAATTGGCACATCCCCTAAATTAAACAAGCACTTTTAATATTTATCAACAAATATTGTCATGATATATATGTTCTTCTAATTATATGAAATCCATGTATATTAGACTCGGATAACAAATGTTTTTTTCACACTCTCCGCAATTAGTTCTAGCTATTTCTGAATTGAACCTGAACAACATATACAGATCCCCGTAACCTAATGGTAGTGTACTATTCCTTTTAAAAGTTTATAAATACTACCATACTCCTCCGTCCCATTTAACCTGTATTGTTTCATTCTGCACACAATCCAATGCACATTTTCAATCGCTAATATGTCAAAATATGTATAAAAAAATATGTAAAATATATATTCTAAAACTACATGATTTTACGATTCTAACAAGACCCAACTCGACTATTTTTTTTCAAATATATACTTGCAATAATATTAAGTCAAAGTTAAACAATGAACATGCCAAAAAATCAAACAAGACAAGTATACTGGGACAGAGGGAGTATTTTTTTTTGCCCTGGTTCACCTGCCGAATCTATGAAAATTAATAATTTGTAAATAATTTTGTTTTTTGTATTTTAAAATTTCTGATTTTATTTTATTTTTTAAGCTTAACTTTATTTCTATGCCATTTTGATTTGATTTTATTTTTTTTCCCTTTGACTTATGCAATGGTGAATAGGAAATTATTAGTGTGCAGATACCTTCATCTTCATGTGCATGCTATGATAAGTAAAGTTTTTTTTTTTGAATTACTGGGTATCCCAGGTCATATTGGATCCAATATTAATCATTCGATGATCTGCATGGGCAATGAAGCTAGGGCGCCTATCCCAAAGCAGTTTTTGCATACACAAGGCTCGAACCCGAGACCTTGCTTAAGCGACTAGAACCGCAATCTACTCAAGCCAACTGCTTTTTTTTTTTTTATGAACAGCCTATACAGGCTAGAGAAGTGGTGGGAGCCCATACTACATAATTACAAAGGGGAAAAGGGGAGGGATAGGGGCCGGGTGGGAATCGAACCCTCAACCTAAACGTTGAGAGCCAGGGGCTTAATTGCTGTTGATATAAGTAAATTTATTTTTGTGATAACAATGTAATTAGTATTTGTAATGATATTTTTAATCGAGCACAAAATCTCACTATCACATTACATTTACTCAACATCGCTCTACGGGTTCATATTCCTTCTTAGATCTTAGTCTGTACTTAGGGGTGTCAATCTTGTACACGACCCGAGAAAACGAACCCGATGGATACGAAAAATTTCAGGTTTGAGTTTAGTCATTTTGGATTTTTCCCAAATCAGGTCGACCCGAAACCCGACCTGAAACATTGTACCAACTGCTCAACCCGATACGAACACGATCCGAAACCTGAAATTGTGTCAATTTTGGACATAACCCGAAAAACGAGCCCGAACGACACGAAAAATTTCAGGTTTAGGTTTAGTCATTTTGGATTTTTTTTTCCAAATTAGGTCGACCCAAAACCAAACCTAAAATATTATGCAATATGATCAACCCGATACCACGATGACCCTATCTGTACCGGACTTATGGTGAATATAAATGAAATTGATTGGGTTTTGTGTAGACTGAATTTGGACCAGATCTCAAAATTTGCCAAATTCCATCCATTCACAATCCGTTGACCTCCAATTTCCTACTTCATCTAAATTCTTTTTGATTTATTTACTTTAAAAAATTAAAAGTTGAATAAATGCACTTTATATATTTGTCTGTATCACACTAAATTCACTGACGAATTTAAGACATTAGATGTCGACTGTTTTTTTTAAACATTGACACATATGTATCGGAGGTGTGTGGGAGTCCAAGCTATACAAATTACAAAGGGAATAAAGTAGGGGTGTCAATTTGGACACGAACCCGAACAACACGAAAAATTTCAGGTTTGGGTTTAGTCATTTTGGGTTTTTTTCAAATCAGGTCGACCCGATACCCGACCTGAAATATTATTATACCACCTGCTCAACCTGACACGAACACGATTCGAAACCTGAAATTGTGTCAATTTTGGCATATAACCCGAAAAAACGAACTCGAACGACACGAAAAATTTCAGGTTTGGATTTGGTCATTTTGAGTTTTTTTCGAAATCAGGTCGACCCGAAACCCGACCTGAAATATTATACAACCTGATCAACCCGACACGAACACGACACGAAACTTGAAATTGACATCCCTAGAAGAAAGGGGAGGAATAGGGGCCGGGTAGAAATCGAACCTCCAACCTATGATTGAAACGCTGGGAACATGACCACTTTTATCAAATCTCATTCCCGTTAGATGTCGACTGTTTCTGGAAGAAGAAAAACAAAGTCAATTTTTATAGGTCCAACCTCAATCTAAGTGGAAATTTTCTTAAGAGAATTTCATCATGTGGGAATTGGGGATTAAAACGTCTTTTCAGTTCGCACGACACCCAGAAAAAACACCAAGGTATTTTATATTATCTGTTCCCACTGTGCAGGTATAAAATCAAATATAAATTTTCTAAGCCTTAAAAATATTCATAATTAATAAATTTTATAATTTTAATTAAAGAACTAGTACAAGATAGAATAATGCTTTTATATAAAACTCAAAAAATGTCTCCTTTTTTTTCCTTTTTCCCTAAACTAATACAGTAGTAATTTAAAATTGCTTCTACCGTAAAAACAAATACTACTCCATAATAATTTAAAATTGCTTTTCTCTGGCCATTTGGCTCACCCAAAAAAAAAAAAAAATAATTTAAAATTGCTTGTTTTATTCCTACCTCACATTTGGTCAACGGTTTAAGAATACAACTAAAATAAGATTAGTAACACGACTTTTAAAGTCGCCCTTTCCCATTATGTAATCAACATCAATAGTGACGCTTTTGTTTTTGTAACAACAATAAATTGCATCGCAAATATTCTCCATCCATATGAATATACTCTCTCTCTCTCCGTATTCAAAAAAATTTAATATTCTATGTTTTTACGTAATTCATTACACATTTTTAAAGAGTAATATCTCAAATTTTATAAAAAAAAAATTATAAAACTTTAATTAATATTATAAACTACGTGATTAGACGAATCTAATAAGATCTCACTTGACTATGTTTTATCTTATGTAACTGTGTGAAAAAATCGAATCAAAATTACTCAATGAATAGTGTTTACTATACAAACGTTAACGTTATTCAAATACGGATGAAGTATGATACTGTTGTGAACTATGAATTCAAACATTTTTGTACACACGTGATAATCACAGGATCACATTATAAAAGTGTGAATATTATTCATGTGGTTAACTAAATTCAAAATCACGATACCAAAAAAAAAAAAAAAGGCATTTTTGGATTTATTTTAAATTTACTTTGTGTTAGTGCTCCACTGACACTGTAGTGTTGTAATGTGGGTTTGAAATTAGCACCCAAATTGGCATTAAATTAGTGTAATGAGCGCATCAAGTGCCAATATATATGCTTATATCTATCTTCAAACACTCATTAGTTATTTTAAAGTCAGAAAGTACATGCTGTTTTTTTAGTGCTTGGATAATCTGTATATACTATTATTTATTTTTAATTACGCACTTTTTTCTGGTGTGTGCGCCTGTCCGGAACCGGAATAGAAGGGAAAAAGAACAAACATAAAATAAAATGAAGAGACAGGGACAAGGACAAGGATGGAGAGCCGGCGAAGCGTAATGAGCCCCGGCCCATTTAATAGATGGGTCATAATTATGATGATGGACTTGGGCCGAATTCAAGTCCAATAAACTACAATTGGCCCACAGCCGAATTAGGATAATGGAAGCACTACAGTCTACATAGTTTAAATAATGGGATGAGTTAGGGTACTACCTCCCTCCATTTCAAAATAAGTGTAACATAAGGAAATGTCACGAGATTTAATGCAAGGAACAAACGTGATTTAGTGAAAGTTTCTTACCTTTAAAAGCATTCTATATATGGTAATGTAACATTTATTATGAAACACCCAAAAAAGGAAAGTATTACACTTAAAAAAAAAAAAAACGAATGAAGTATTTGGTAGCACATCAAGATAACTAATCTAGACTATTAAAAATAATCCAACGGCTAGAATATTATAAGGGTATAATTGTCAAAATAAAGAGGATGATTAATGATATGTATCCTTAAATAGATATTAACAAATCTATAACATATCTCTATTTCCATTTACAACGGAAAAAATACATTTGAGTTTCGACGAATACATAATTTTAATATGTTATATGAAACATAATAATAACAACACATCAACCAGATATATAAGTCGTTGAAATGCAAATTATCAAGTAGCTGAAATACACATAATCAGTCGCTGAAAATACACAAGTTATTGCTGAAAAGTACTATTGCATGTTGCCGAAATATTATATGGTACATCGCTGAAATACACATAGCTCATCGCTGAAATATGTTAAATCAAAGAATTGGGTTTCAACTTTCAAGAATCCATTCTTGTACGTATACATCAACCACATACTTAGGTCGCAAAATGAATATTATGAAGTCGAAATGCATATTATCAAGTCGCTGAAAACTACTCCCTCTGTCCCACATGAAATATCTCATTTCATTTCTGCACACAATCCAATGCACTTTTCTAATCGTTAATATCTCAAAATATATACAACTATATTATATAAAATATATATTCTAAAACTATACGATTAGACGAATCTAACATGACCAAACTTGATTATTTTTTAAAAAATATATAATTACAATAATATAGAGTCAAAGTTGAACAATGAATAGTGTTAGATAATCAGGGTACAGCTGAGATAGACCATGTTATGAAGGAGGAAAAGGAGTCACACCTCAAACCCGGGGTTCTACATGTTAGAGTTCCATAATGTTGCTATCCTTGCATGGAATATTCGTGGTGCCATGCATAGGAATACACAACGCCACATGGCCGATGTCCTTAAATCTCACAAACCGTCTGTAGTTATTATTATGGAGCCGCAAGGTTTGTTTGAAAGACTTAGGGTTTTCTTCTATCGCTTGAACTATGAGGTCCTTCACATTTGTGAATGTTTGGGTCGATCCGGGGGGATTTGGGTGCTTAAGAGGCTTGGGATGTCTTTCAGGCTCAATCTTCTGTTGGTGCACAACCGACTTATTACCTTCCAGATCAGTGGCGTGGCCTCTGCCTGGTTTTTTACTGCTGCATATGCCCACCCTAACGCGATTGACCGTGTAAAGGATTGGGATGATATGAGGGACATTAGTACGAGAATAAATGGTCCTTGGCTAGCTATTGGTGATTGGAATGACATTATTTCAGAGACGGAATCTCTGGGGATGGCCCCTTCAACTGCCAACAGTGAGAAATTTAGGGATATGCTGGAGGATTGTGGGTTGAGCTCAATTCACACCATTGGGGATCCCTTTACATGGCAACGAAATACCTCGGGAGGACCTTTGGCACGTAAGAGACTTGATCGTGCCGTGGCCAATGCGGATTGGATCGGCCAATTCCCTGAGGGTTTTGTGGAAGTCCTTCCTAGGCGTGTCTCCGACCACAACGGACTCCTGCTCAGGTGCGCGCCTAGATCCTGTCCTTTGGGGCAGAAACCATTTCGTTGGGAATTTGCATGGGCTTCCCACCCTAGTTATTCCCACATTATTGATGTTGTATGGTCTGGTAGTGGCCCGGGCTTGAGCCACCAACTTAAACAGATCAAGGATTCATCTCTCCAGTTTAATACCTCAACGTTTGGCAACATTTATAACAGGAAAAAGAGACTGCTGCGGAGGTTGGAAGGTATCCGCCGCTGCCAAACAAGGGTGGATTCAGCCTGCCTCTCCCTTCTTGAAAACCAGCTTCGACATGAATTAGATTTGGTTCTTCAACAAGAGGAGACTCTTTGGTTCCAAAAATCTAGAGATAAATGGGTGGCTTTGGGGGATAAGAACACGCGATACTTCCACACTCAAACTCTAATTCATCGTCAACGATCAAGGATTTTGGGTCTGGAAATTGAAGGTGCTTAGGTGACTGATGATACCACTATTAAGAACCATGCACGAACTCCCTTTGGATGGGCTTTTGGACTGCCAACACCATCCCCCAATCCCTCGAATGACTCCTTGGCTCCTCTCCCACCATGTAGATCGATGGAGGATCTTGGAAAGGAGGTGAATTATGAAGAGGTTACTAGAGCAGTTCACGAGATGAAAAACTTCTCGGCCCCGGGCCCCGATGGCTTTCCTCCCATATTTTATAAAACCTATTGGGGCATTCTGGGACAGTCTGTTTGGAGTTTTGTTAAGCAAGCCTTTGAAGAGTGGACCTTCCTGTCTGAGCTTGCGGCCACTTTGATATGTCTCATCCCGAAAATTGATATCCCAAGGTCAATCACTCAATTTCGGCCGATAAGTTTGTGTAATACTTGCTACAAAATCATCACTAAGGTTTTGGTTAATCGCTTGCGTCCAATCCTCCAATCATACATTGGTCACTTTCAATCGGCCTTCCTCCCGGGGCGGGGAACCTCGGGTAATGCTATTATTCTCCAAGAAGTGGTCACTTTGTTTAAAAATAAGAATCGACGAAGCAAGGATTTCTTACTCAAGATTGACTTGGAAAAAGCCTATGACAATGTTTCGTGAGATTTTTTGGAAAGATGCCTTGAAGAGATGGGGCTGCAGTCGTCTATAATTCGCCTCATCATGTACTGCGTCCGCTCCCTGGTGTACTCCCTCTTATGGAATGGCACGGTTCTTGAGCCTATCACCCCAGCAAAAGGCCTCCGGCAAGGGGACCCCATCTCCCCTTATTTATTCATTGTGATCATGGAAAAGTTGTCTCGGACAATTTCTCTCAAGGTACAGTAGGGAACGTGGCAGCCACCTATTCTGGCTAGGGACGCTCCACCACTCTCTCATCTAGTGTTCGCCGACGACCTACTCATCTTCTCTAAGGCTTCGGAAGAAAGTGCTCTCTGTGTGAACTCGGTCCTCAGTTGCTTTGCCCAAAGTTCAGGGTTGCGGATTAATTCAGGTAAGTCCCAAGCACTTGCCTCGGCTGCGGTGCCCCCCAACCTGCGGGAGAAGCTCACGTCCATCCTTAGCATCAACTTTTCTATGGACTTCGGAAACTACCTGGGATTTCCTCTCTTCCATGGAGCTGTCTCCTATAGGCAGTTTGAGTTCCTCATTGATAAGCTGAGAGCTCGTCTTGATACTTGGAAACGGGGCCTATTAAATAAAGCGGGGCGTATTACCCTTGCTAGGGCCGTCCTATCGGCCATCCCCTCGTATGTAATGCAAACTTGTTGGCTCCCCTCTAGTGTGTGTGACAAAGTGGACAGGTGCATTTGGGATTTCATTTGGAAAGCGAATGATGGCCGAGGTCTGCCTCTAGTGAGTTGGGACAAAATTGCGAGGCCTCGCTCCATGGGAGGGCTTGGTGTTAGAAAATGCCGAGATATGAATATTGCACTCTTGGGCAAGCCTTTCTCTGATGTCTTTCTAGGATCGAAGAAACCATGGTCGCAAATGCTAAGGTGCAAGTATGGCTGCTCATCGGGGACCTTTCGAAGTAGACCGGGAGCCTCTCCAATTTATCGGGCTATGATCCATGTAGCTAACGTATTCACTCCAGGTTTCCAGATGAAAATTGGGAACGGTAACAGTAGCCTATGGTTTTCTTCCTGGCTCCGAAATGGTCAGATTGGCCCCCCGTCTCCCCTTTATTCATATAACGGAACATGCCATTCGGATAAGAGATGTGTATCATAATGGGAGTTCGTGTTGGCAGGATATTTGTACTGAGGTCCCTGTTAACATTCAAAGGGAAGCTCAGGAGTGCGGCCCGCTGCTCCTACATGAGAATGCTGTAGACGCGAGGTGTTGGCTAGGAACGAGCTCGGGGAAATACTCAGTGCGTTCCGGATATGAATGGATCCTCCATCGCCGGGGATTAAAGGGAGATCGTTCGAAATCCTGGGTTTGGAAAATACCAACCCCAGAGAAGGTCAGGGTACTCATGTGGTTCATCGTCCATAAAGCCCTCCCCACAAATCTGCTGAGATATGCTAGAAAGATTTCTCCGTCGTCGGTGTGCACTCTTTGTGGTGCCTCTGAGGAATCCATCTCACACTTATTTTTCAAATGCCCCTGGGCGGCAGCAGTTTGGGAAAAAATTGGAGGTGTTCCTTCAGTCAATGGCAGTGCCATTAATTTGGAGGATAACTCTCACCTCCTCCAATTTGGGAGAAAAATGTCGGGGATCCAATGGGCTCTTCTTTGGTGCATTTGGCTAGGAAGAAATGCAGCTTGCTTCAGGGATGAGGTTGTTTCTGTGGAGGCCACCTTTCGCCAGGCCTGTTTCCTAGGGGCAGCATTCGATCGTGCATGTAAGAAGCCTGCTCGGAGACATGACGAACGTCTGGTCATTTGGAATCCCCGTCACCACCATGGATGGGTGTTACTTGTTGACGGAAGTTCGCTTGGTAACCCGGGTAAGGCCGGATTTGGGGGGGTACTCCGGACGTCTGATGGTGAATGGATGGAGGGCTTCTCGGGATCGGTGGGATTTGCTTCTAACATTGTGGCCGAACTCCACGGATTATGGAATGGGTTGAAGAGACTAACTGAGATGGGAGCAGCCAATGTGTGTTGCTACTCAGACTCGCAAGAATCCTTGCGCCTAATTCAAATGGGAGTTGCAACAGAACACACCTTGTTTCCAATTGTCCGGAACATAAAAGACCTTTTGGAGAGCCACCGGGGGTTTCATTGGTTTCATATATTGAGGGAAGGGAATTTTTTGGCAGACGGCCTCGCCAAGATTGGGGCACATTCGGAGGAGTTCTTTACTACATGGGTCTTCCCACCGGATAGCATCAAGGCTGCCATTTCTGCGGATTTGTTAGGGACTTGGTTCCCGCGTGCGTAGTTTTATTTACTGTCTATCTTCCCCCACCCCCACTCTGTATTTTTCATGTTTCCACTTTAGCCGACTGCATCTTTGATGCGTCCTCAATATAAAAAAAACAATGAATAGTGTCGAACAGTCAAACGGGACAATTAAACTGGGACGGAGGGAGTAATATAGTATATCACTTAAATATCTTATAATATGTCGCTGAAATACACACAAGCCATCGTTGAAATATACTATGCCCGTCGATGAAATATATTATAGTGTGTTGCTATTAAACAACAAGTTGCTGAAATGTATATAAGTTGTCGCTGAAATGTACTAAACCATGTCGCTGACATATACTATAGTGTATCGCTGATATACACATAGGTTATCGCTGAAATGTGCATCTTTAAGTCGTTAAAATGTTTGTGCGCGTTTCTGTCTCCCTATCATTTTTATTTTATTACATGAATGTGCGGCAGTACAAGAATACCTCACAAACGCGGAGAAGCGGAATTTCAAAACTTCAATTTTTTTTTTTAGTAAAACAGCCTGAGGAGTCAAAACTTCAATTTTGAAGTAATATGACAAATTTACTTTTTTTTTTAACCTTTGAGTTAAACTCAACCATCCATTTAGAATGTGTGTCAACGGTGTGTAATGCCCGCAGTATATCAAGAGGATTTGCATGATCGCACCCTAACAAATGACTTAAATAATAGTGTCTTTGATTAATAGGGACTCAAAGAACGGTAATTAATAAAATTAATTAAATGAGAAACAAACAGACAAAAAGAAAGAAGGGCAAATCTATTCTCACTCTACATCTTACTAAAATCACCCTACCTCTTATTTACACTACCCAAAATACCCTTAATAATTTTTTTTTAAAAAAAATATATCTACACAACTAAATTCATCCCACTCCAAACCACCAACCTTCATCTCGCACGGTCACCATTTGTCGTGCACTACACAAGCTGCACGACCACCATCTGTCGTGCACTACACATGCCGCACGTTGGCACGATGCCATGCAGGGTGTTGGCCACCTGTCGTGCCAAACCGCACCAGTGAATAGTGCATGGCCGCGCGCTGTGCATGGTTCATGGTCCACCTGACCGTGCGCTTCCCTACGTGCACGACACATCCGGCCGTGCGCATCCCTGACACACCTGGCTGTGCACATCCCTGCGTGCACGGTGCACCAGATCCGAAAAGTTCTGTTGCCAACAGTAATGAGGGACGCGAATTTGAGTCTACCAACCCCACCAATACCCTATTTCTTCCCATAAAAATTTAATTAACCTCTTCGTACTCATAATGTTATACTTCATTCGTCTCGAATCTTGACGTTTGGTTTTGTGGTACTATTTCCACATAAGCTTTCACTTAAAGTCTCATCATAGTTATACAAGTTAAAATATAGCCAAGTGAGATCTTGTTAGATTTGTCTTGTCGTGTAGTTTTATATATCGATTTTTTAGAAATTTTAATTGTACCGAAAGTGAGTTATTAATGATTTAAAATGTGCACTGGACTGCGTGAAAATTGAGTTTGTAAAAATCATTCTGAGACAGAGGTAGTATTTATGAAAGATTGCTAACATCAAAGATCAAGTTCTAATACAAATGGGTGAATTTAAATTGAAAAAAAGTGCTATCTTCTTAGTCTATCCATAGATTCTTCGTTGAATACTACTTCACTGTGTGAGGAAGAGGAAGAGGAAGAAGAACAAAGGGGGATATTGAGATAATGAAGTGGGGTGTGTGTTAGTGGGGTGATTTTAGTTTAAGTAGCTTTTTTAATATATTTTTTGGGTTTGTAAGGGCAATTGGGTGATTGGATGTGAGGTAATTTTAGAATTAGGGTAGTTTTTGATTTTTTTGATTTTTTTTTTTTTTTAAATGAGGTGAGTTTAGAAGTGGGATGAGTTTAGCAATACCTAGAGTATATATAGCCGCCCTAAGAAAGAAAGAAAATGAAGTACTCCCTCCGGTCCAATTTAGATGACATTTTATAGCAAATTACAGTTACCAAGAAATCAAATTATTATTGTCTCATCTTCCATTTTTGCCCCTCCTCGGTTTACACAAATCAAGAAAAAGTATAGTTAAAATGGAGAAAGAATGAGTAATATTTATGAAAGTAAGAGGGTAATATTAAAAAAATATGATATAAATATGGAAAACGACAACTATTTTGGAACACTTTTTTATTGCTAAAAAGATAACTAAAAAAGAACGGAGGGAGTATATGAACTGAAACAGTCGGATTGTGTCTTCTGTCTGTCTTTGATTGTGTCTTTGATACAGAAAGAAAGGCTTTGAATTTTTATTTTTTATTTATTTTTTTCTATTACATTTTCTTTTATTTCATTCCTCGTTAAACTGTCAAAAGAAGAAACATTTATGAATCTTTTTTTTTTCGATAAGCAACATTTATGAATCTTGTTTCTTTCTTTCTTTTTATTTTTCTTTTTATTTTTGTTTTACTTTTTAATATCCAAATCAAATTATCAAACAAAGCCTTGGAATAATTATGTCATTCTTAATCTATAAAAATATGGGAAATATTCGAGTGACCAATTTGGAGCGAACTCCCTCTCGAATATAAGTACATCTAAAATAAAACAAGAGATAGGAATAGTATTTAAATTTAAATCATCAAACAAATTTAAACCGTCATAAAAATCTGAGAAAGTATTAGTCTGGTCTGCATTGTCACTCAAACGTCCACCACATTTTTTTGGAGTGGACTATTTTAATTCATTAACTAAATTGGATCTGTTTGTAGGAAATTTATTGCCAAGATTCCATTTTTATTTGCAAATCAGGAAAACCATATAAAATAAATTGATAAATAAATTGGGATTTTGGTTTGGATCGTGGCGATTGGTGTGACAAGGTTGGATAAATGGATTGGGATTCTTCAATTCAGGTAACGAAAAATTCAGCATTCGGATTAGTATGTTTTTGTAAAGTTCATGCTTCTTTTTGAATCTTCTGGGGACGGAAATGTGATGGGTTTTCAATGGTGGAAATGCTTTGTGGGGCTCATCATCGTCTCCTCTTCTTCCCACTGATATTAGGTTTTCAATAGCTGCTGTCCTACCTATTTTATTTCTGTGTTTTCTGGTCCGTTTATAGAGAGGGAAAATCTTCAATCTAAAGGAAGTGAAGTTCGACAGCATGTTGGCTTCATTTCATTTTCCAAACTGTTGGGATAAAATTGAGCCCTAAATCTTGATTGTAAGCAAAGTCAGCAATGGCTGCCTGCCCCTATTCATTTACTGAAGATTGAATCAATCTGTTCGGTTGCGCTGCATATATAATTCACGCTTTTCTAGTTTAATTTCATTAGTCTTGCTCTTTCACTTTGTAGCCTACATATGAAGTATATGCATTCAAGTTTCATTAAAATTTATGTTGCATTTGCATATGGATATTATTTGAGTAGGATTGTGAATTTGGGAAGTGCATTTGAGTGGAAATTGAAATGGATAAGACATGGCTGTGGAAGAAGAGATCCTCAGAACACAGCCCTGGAGAAAGCGAAAGCTCGGGATCATTTTCATCGTACTCTGCAAGATATTCCGATGAACAGGTAGATTGATGGCGATCTTGCACCTTTGGTATTTCGAGCATTAGTATGTTTTGGGCATAGGTTGTTAAGAGAGAGTTCAGTTTATTTAGTTTTCGACATTATTAATTTTGTGATTTGTAGATGACAGCACTTATATCAGAAGAGAAGGTTCATGCCTCATTAGGATTTAGGATCATTTCGTGGAGTTGTATTCAGTGTTATGTCTGTGATTGTATGGCTTTCCAGTTTATGATTGTATTGGCACATATTTCACTAGATTGTTCGTTGCTATCCGACTTTTACGCCATCAAACCATGTTTGTTACTATTTGTAAGATTCCAAACATCTGGAAAATTGTAAATAGTTTTCTCTACTATTTCGTGTACATGATGAGCATTCGTTCAATCCTTAAAGGTGCATTTCAACAAGTTCATCAACAACTCGTAAATTCTAGCTGCTGTTAATTTGTGTACATTCCCTTCCTTCAGTGAGATGTTGTCTGAGGATTCGATTTTGCAGGATACATCAAGAGAATCCCAAAATGAAAGCATTCAGTCGCCAGAGGTCACATCCAGGGCCTCAGTTACTGATGACAGAATAAAGGAGAGGGAGAAGACTCTGACTGAGAAGCTATCCGCGGCGCTTGTGAATATCAGTGCAAAAGAAGATTTAGTGAAGCAGCATTCCAAAGTTGCTGAAGAAGCTGTGGCTGGTAATGTTCTTGCAAGCGTAGTCGCATGGACTGTATTGGTGTTTTCTGTTTCAGAGTATAACTGCATTGGTTTTGGCCATCTTATCTTCTGCATATAGTTAGTTCTGTTTTGTTCCTTGACAGTTTGCCTGTGTGTTAGGCTGGGAGAAGTCAGAAATGGAAGTTGCAATGTTAAAGCAGCAGCTAGAGGCCGCGATGCAGCGACTCGGCCATCTTGATGGTGCGATCAAGGAATGTGTTCGGCAACTCAGGCAAGCCAGGGAAGAACACGAGATCAAAGAGAAAAATTGGGAATTGTCCAAGGCTGCGTTCGAGGCACAAATTGTCGAGCTCCAAACCCAATTAGAAGCTGCAAGAACTGAAAAGCCAGAAGCTTCCGTTGATCTGAAAAAGTCGTGCCTTATTCTCGAGACGTTGAAGGAAGAAAACACATTCTTGAAGCAAGAGGTTGCATTACATTGCAAGGAGTTGAAGATTATGGCTATTGATCGGGAGTTGAGCACTCAAGCAGCAGAAACCGCAAGCAAGCTGCAGTTGGAGAGCATAACGAAGGTTGCCAAGCTCGAGGCTGAGTGCCGACGACTTCAATCCATTGCTAGGAAATGTTCTCCCGTCAACATTCCCAAGTCCATATCATATGCTGAGTCTCTCACAGATAGTGGGGATAGGCTGAATGTACGGGACATCGATGCTCACGGTACGCGTGGGATTAGTAATGTCGACACAAGTGCATCCGAGCCGAGCTGCTCGGACTCATGGGCATCGGCGTTGATTGCTGAGCTCGATCAGTTCAAGAAGGACAAGGCCCTGCCAGAAAGCGTCGCGCCCTGCTCCTCAGAAGCTGACTTGATGGATGATTTCTTGGAGATGGAGCGTCTTGCTGCATTGTCAGAGACTATGAGTGACACCCGTTTTCCATCGTTGGGGGATTCTGATTCTACAAATAACCCTTTGAAAGCCGAGCTAAATTCATTGACTCAACGAGCAGCTGAATTCGAAAAGAAGTTGGAGGAGATGGAAGCCGAGAAATCTCAGGTTGAAGCTGCTTTGGATGAAACACGAGGCTTCCTTGAGGAAGCGGAGAAACGGGTGGATGAGCTGCAGAAGGAGCTGCACGCTGCAAACGAGGCCAAGGAGTCCATCGAGTCCCAACTCATCGGTGTGGAATCAGAAGCAAGAACAATATCTGCGAATGTTGATTTTTTAGAAGCAGAAATGGAAAGGGAACGGATTCCATCAGCACAGCTAAGAGCCAAGTGTCGAGCAATGGAGCACGGACTATCGCGAAAAGGTCAAGAAACAGAAGAGTTCCAGCAATATGGGAAATTGAACTGTGAACCGAAAGTGAAGCAGGTTAGCCACAGCCCACTACCATCAGATTCAGATATACACATCTGTTTTAGGACTGTTTAAATAGTGTTATCCTATATTGTCATTAAACATTATCATCATATTCTGCAGGAGGATCTCACCATGGCAGCCAACAAGCTTGTTGAATGCCAGAAAACAATCGCCTCTGGGAAGGCAGCTCAAATCCCTAGGAACCTTTGAGGATTTCTTGGTCACTGCAAACATACCGGGGTTAAAGCCATTTGGCCTTGAACAATAACATTGAGATGCCAAAAGTGTCCAGTGATTTCAGACCCTACAAGAACAACGAGGAACGAGGGTAAGGGGTGACTCCTCGGGGAAATGGGAACCTCGAGGAATCACTACAACATTCTTCTTCTTCAATGCACTCGGCCAATCATGGGATGGCTTCCAAGAGCCGGAGTGGATTTGGGAAGATTAAGATTTTTAACCCCAAGTAGGAGTGTTAAATTCTTTTCCATGTAGAAACTGGCACTGTTAATTCCAAGTGTGCTGGTTAAATTCTTTTCGACTGAAAATTTTTAGTTCGAACTGATTTCTTTTTTCTTTTTTTTTTTTTTGGCAAGTGTTGAAGCACATTGTGTAACTGACATTCATCTTTTTCTTCCCAAGATTATGGCATCATTTTTTTTTAGATGCATATATTTGTCTGTTCATTTCTTTTTTTGGTGAAACCGGGTATCCCTAGGCCAAAAGGCGCCTCTCCCAAAGCAGTTTTTTTTACATACACAAGGCTCAAACCTGAGACGTTGCTTAAGTGACTAAAGCCCCCAATCCACTCAAGCTAACTGTTGTTGGTAGCTTGACGCTATTTCTTGAATTATTGTAGAGTAATGGAAACCATGTAATTATTTCATCTTGGAAGTGAAGCATGTATGGAAATTATTTAGATTCTTGATTTGCAATTTGTTATACCAAATGCCATTTTAGTTCTTACACAACCGACCAATGAAGAGGAGCTAATGTGAACCAGCCAATGCTTCTTGGATGCTATATGTAATTGATAAATCCACTCAACTTGTTCAAAGTCTTGATTGGATGCATCTCTTATCTGTGGATGAAAAGAGGGAAAGTGAAAGCCCAAGTCAAAGAATGGCGTTTCCCAATTCCCATTGAGGCAATTGTGGGAGAAAGCTATTCCTCCAAATCATGAACTTATGAACTAACACTACTACTTACCACCACAAGAATTTTTCGTTTTTGCAACTGAAAAATTTATAGCTATTTTTGTTAGCGATCGGAATTTGTTAACTACCAAAAAGTCAGAGACCAAATTCGGTAGCCAAATTAAAAAAAACAAAAAAAAAAAAAAATCCATGTACTTTTACACAAATTTATAATACTGTGAAAACAACACTTTCTTAAATTAGTAGTTCTAATTTTATTGGCTTCATCGTCCTACAAATTAGTAGTGCTATTAAAATAAGTTTGTATTTTTATATTTCACCCCTAATCCCCTACCTTTCTGATATTGAAGAAAAAAAGTCATTTTAAAAAATTCTTTTAATAAAGATATCAGCATAATTTCATACACCTCTCCTTGATATGAAACTAAAACTACTCCATAAACCACTTATATAGTTATATTTATAGGGAGGGAGTATTGTTGGACTTGAAAGAAAATGGAAATGAAAAAACAGGAATGATATGGCACTAAGCTAATAGTGATGTGATTTGATTTTAATGGATGGAAAGTGTTAGGTCCGTTTGCGTGGATAACCAATTAAGTAGTCCTGAAAACTAGTTCAAGCACCTTTCGTGGACACGTTAAACAGTTTAAGTAATTAAGCAGCGGAAAGTAAATAAACTGTGAAAATAAAGAACTCAAGGTTTGATGACCCAGTTCGGCACAAGCCTACGTCTGGGGGATACCAATCCAGGAGATTCACTAATTGTTTTGGTTTGATCCTCGATCTAAACAATAGTGAATTGTTTCGCCCAACTCCAATCACCAAGCGGACTGAATTGTCAAACCAAGACACTCCCCCGGTCTTGGTGAAGATCTCCCCGACCTTGCTTCAATCCCTTGAAGGCTCCTCCTTCAAGTTTGCCCTTGGTCGAAACCTGTTGGCGACTCTCCTTGATCTTTTCAATTAAGCTCTTGAGTTTGACGCCTTCCTCGAAACCCTTGATTGAATTTGTCAACTTCAATCAAGTTCTTTAGTAACACTGTCGATCAATCCACCCGAGGAAGTGTTGATCGAATTTCTTCCTTCGAAATGATAACTCGCGAACACGGAAGGAATATGATTCTCTTCTTCACAATATCCTCTCAATTACTCAAGTGTGTAAGTCAAATTATTCAGCGTACGGATCCATTCCTTGGCCGCCCTATTTGAAGAGAATCACCTTGTCTCTATTCTAAGGTAGAAGATCTTCTTTCCATAAATGCGCGGATAGAGTTGCCCGAATTAAGAGATTGTGGTTTCCATACTTCGTGTGCAAGATCCGGGCATAAGATCAGCTAGCCGTTGTGGAATATTTCTGAGTATATTCGCCAGCTCTTCTTTCTTTGCTTAGTTTGTCTGCTGTTGACGCGGTTGGTCCAACAAAGTAGTTCAGACATCGGTTGTGAACACATTTGCTCAAAACTGGTTCCCAACAATCTCCCCCTTTTGGCAGAATGTGGGCCAGTATAAGAGTTGATCCAACCGATGTCCAAACAATTGACACATGAACAAAGATGTAGAAATACTTCCCATTGAGACCCAACCACCAATTACAATGATTCCCGGACATAAGACAAACTATACTAATGCTCCGTACAAGATAACCTATCACAAATTCTAGGAGCATTCACATCAAAAGCAAGCACATGGCAATAGTCATAAAATAAAACACGTAAGATCACAATTCAATTATTACAGGCCATTGTGCAGATGTTCAGCAAAAACAGTAGTTCACAAAAGTAGTTCAAACAAAAAAACTTTACCCTTCTTCACCAGAGACTTTCTTCCACCAGGCTTCCCCATGTCGATTGTAGTGCATACCAGAGGAACCGATCAACGGCTACATCAACTTAACTCCCCCTCTGGCGCACATTTTGCCCAAAAAGGGCATGTCACTCAGACTCCTCAGAGGAATCCTCATCCGAGTCACTGGACTCCTCAGCTGGATTGGTATCCAAATCCTGTTCATCATCAAACCAAACATCAGGAAGCTGTCGGAACAGCTTTTCAGCAGCTTGGACACGGCTGTGCACTTGAGCCTCCAGCACTTTGAGGTGATTGATGTGGTCTGTGAGTTCATCTCGGAGCATGGAGAAGGCATCTTTAGCGGGGATCCTGCCTCATGGTCCAGCCAAGTCTGGCTTCTTCTTTGCTAGGTTGGAGGAAAGTTTGAAGTCGGCAATGTCCTCAGGACGATCATGCTTGCTCCCAAGAATGTGGAGATGCTTCAGGTACTCGGATATGAGCCCAGGAAAGGGAAGAGTGGTGTTGTATTTCCTCTTGATTGTGCCCGCGAACGCCAGCATTTGTTCGAGCACAAGAGCTCCATAGTTGATCTCGTATTTCTGGTCTATGGCAAACAATAATTTACACATGCTTTTTGACACAACAGAGTGGTTAGCAGTGGGCATGATGTTGTGTGCACATAATTTGTAAAGCAGTGAAAACTTTTGAGTTAGGACACCAGCACTTAACCCTTTTCCTTGAAATTTTCTCCCTTCTACTCCAGTGAGAGTTTCAGCAATAGTATTCATAGGGAACTTGGCACTTCGAGAATAAACAGATTTCAGATGAGTTCGGGGTACCTGGAGAAAACGGTTCAGTGCTCGAGCTTTGAGTTCAAACAGTTGGCCATGTGCATAACTGAGTTCGAACCAGGGGCTTTTGGAGTTCAGGACTTCAGAGCTCAGGTTTGCATAGAAGTGCCTAACTAGCTGTCCCTTATATTGCTTGATCTCCGTTCCCCAGAATAAAAGAGATCTGTCCTCCAGGTATTTGTGCCATCCCATTTCCTCATACCGCACAGCTGCAAATCTGATTTCAGGGTGCACCTTCATCTTTTCCAGAACTGTTGAGAAGTATTGTTCGGACACTACATAGTAGAAGGCAGTGGATATTGCATTTCCAGCATCAATGATCTATGGCTCATGTTCTTCAGACGAGGACAAGACAATCTTTCTCTTCTTGGATCCAGTGGCCTTGGAAGACTCTACAGGTTCAGACCGAGTCCGCTTTTTGGGTTCAGACTCCTGCGGTGAACTCCTGGCAGGTGGAGTTGGCTCTCTGGTTTCTGGCTGGGTCACCATTTTCTGCACAGTGACTGGATCAGTAATGACTTCGACTCGTTCTTCAGATTCTTCCTCTTCGGAGCTTTCTTCATCGGATTCTTCCGCCTCGCTTTGAGTGTCTTGAGACCCCAACTCCTCGGACTGGTTGTCAGTGGGATTCTCCCCCTCAAGTGGTTCCTGGGCATCGGTTTGAGGGTGCTCAGAGTCTCCTCCGGACTCATCATCATGGTCGTCATCCGAGTCTGGTGAACTTTCATCTTCTTCGTCTTCTTCCTGTTCAATTTTAGTTTGAACAGTTTCTTTGACAGGTACAGTTTCCTCAGGTTCTGGTCTCAACATATGCTTTCGTTTTTGGCTGGCATTCCAGGCAATTTCTTCAGTGATCAGGTTCACAGCATAGTCCCTTTCATCATCACTTATGTCGATCATTGATTCATCTCCAGAGCTTTCATCAGCATCCTCTTGAACATAGTCTGAATCGAGTTCTTCCTCATCAAGGTGTTCAGTGCCAGGTTCGGACGCCTTTGGTGAACTGGTTTGGGTCGCTGTAGTAGTGATCTGCAGGGGCTCTTCAGGGGTTGATTCAACAGTGGAGACTGGTGCTGGATTGGTAGGAACACTTGGCACAGTTGCTACCTTCTTCGCAGGGGTTTTCTTCTTTGGCTTTTCAGTGGACACCTTTGGTGCATCTTTTGATGCAAGTTCGGCGGGCTTGATTGACACTCCTGTCTCTGTCACATTGTCAGCCCCCAAGTTGGGAAGGCCAGCTAAGATTGCATCGATGGGTTCTAGAGCCATGGCCAGGTCTGCTTCAACACGTTCACTGATCGAGGCATTCTTCCTTGCAACTGCCTTCTCACGAGTCTTTAAAGTGGAAACTGCCTTTCCTTTAGCTTTCTGAACCTCTGCTTCTTTTTGCTTCAATGCTTTGGCTCCGGCTACTTCTGTTCGAATGTCGAGAGGGTCTTGAACAACGCCAGTGGTTCCCTTTTCTCCGGCAGTGGATGGTGAAGAAGAAGGGAATGGAACAGCAACCAAAGATGGTGTCTCCGAGATGGTTTGCTCCATGATGGCTTTCTGAATAGATTTGGCACGCCCTTTTGCACTGGATTCCTCAGGTGATATGGCTTTCTTGCTTCCTGCGATTGATGAGGGAGTAGGTCCTTGAGTTTTGGAGCTCTGGCTTCCTCTTGTCTTCACCATGGTTTCTGAAAAAGAAAGGCTTTTGGCAAGAACAAGTGAAGAGGGATGTGTGTTTTAGAGAGAAAAAAGCTAGAGAGTATATGATCGAGAGAGGGTGAATGCAAAAGGAAATCTGATCACTATCAAGTCTTATGGAGGTAGTAAACAATTTCCCTTAATTTAAAATATGGTAAGAAGATCACAACTTCCCATAACCGCAATCATCACGTTTTTGAATGGGGATATGCAAATAACCGTTCCCGCCTCAGCTCTTGACAGTTTGGGCTGTCACATCAATTTTGAATTTTGAAATTTTGAAGAATACCTTCCTTAGTAAAGAGATCCTACGAATTATACTTAACAAGATAGTTAGAATAACATAATTAAGGTAATAAAATTACACAGAATATGGAAATTGCAAAAATAAAAGCTTATTCCACAATTTTCGGGATTTTTATGTGATTGTGCATAGGCCAAGATCTCTTCTCAATTTTTCAAATCTCTCGCGATCAAGAGCCTTAGTGAGAATATCCGCATGTTGCTCAGTAGTTCCGACATGGTGTATGGACACTATTCCTTCTTCAACAAGATCCCTTATGAAGTGGTGTCTAAGGTCAATGTGCTTAGTTCTCCCATGTTGAACTGGATTCTTTGAGATGTTGATCGCGCTCATGTTGTCACATAGTATAGTGAGGACTTCTTGATCAATTCCATAGTCGAGCATCATTTGCTTCATCCATAGCAATTGTGCACAGCAACTTCCAGCTGCAATGTATTCAGCTTCGGCAGTTGATAGGGAGATGGAGCTTTATTTCTTGCTATACCAACTAACTAGGTTAGTTCCAATGTAAAAGCATCCTCCGGTTGTGCTTTTTCGATCATCCGCATCACCTGCCCAATCTGCATCACTATAACCAAGTAGTGGAAGATTAGATTCTTTAGAATACCATATACCAAGATCACTCGTCCCTGAAACATATTTGATCACTCGTTTGGCGGCTTTTAGGTGTGATTCTTTGGGATCGGCTTGGTAGCGAGCACACACTCCTACTGCATAGCTTATGTCAGGTCGACTTGCAGCTAGGTATAGGAGGCTTCCAATGATGCTTCGATAGAGTTTCTGATCAACACTTTGACCACTGGGATCTTTGCTCAATTTATCATTCGTTCCTATAGGCGTTCGGACAGGTTTGCTGGACTCCATGCCAAACTTCTTTACAATGTTTCGGGCATACTTGGTTTGGCTTAGAAATATTCCATCTTTCTTCTGAGCAACCTGCAAGCCAAGGAAATAAGTTAGTTCTCCTACCATGCTCATTTCGAATTCCTTACCCATTATTTCGATGAATTGGTCTTTGAGCACATGGTGAGTTGATCCAAAAACAATGTCATCGACGTAGACTTGAGCAATGAGGATTCCTTTGTTTTCTCTTTTGATAAAGAGAGTTTTGTCCAAGCTTCCTCTTTCGAATCCATGTTCAAGCAGGTACTTGGAAAGCCTTTCGTACCAAGCCCTAGGAGCTTGTTTCAGTCCATAGAGTGCCTTGTTGAGCTTGTAGACATGTTGAGGATGATGGAGGTCTTCAAATCCTTTAGGCTGTTCTACGTACACTTCCTCATTCAGCCAACCATTTAGGAAGGCACTTTTGACATCCATTTGATAAAGCTTGAATGCTAGCGAGCATGCGATCGACAGTAGGAGTCGGACTGCTTCAAGTCTTGCTACAGGCGCAAATGTTTCACTGAAGTCGACACCTTCGACCTGGGTGTAACCCTGAGCAACTAACCGAGCTTTGTTTCTTGTAATGTTCCCTTTTTCATCACTTTTGTTGCGAAAGATCCACTTGGTTCCGATTATGTTCTTGTCTTGAGGTCTTTCAACCAGGGTCCAGACTTCATTTCTTTCAAACTGGAGGAGTTCATCCTGCATGGCATTTATCCAGTGTTCATCTTGAAGAGCTTCTTCAACTTTGGAGGGTTCGATCTTTGAAGTATAGCAGTGCAAGCCAGCTAGCTCTTTAAAGTCGATCTTTTTCCCTCGAGTCTTTCTCCTTTCATTTTCATCACCAATAATGTCTTCAGGGTCATGATGCTTGTGAATGCGTCCATTTAGGTCCTTTTGAGGTTCTGCTTCTCGTGACAAGGTGTCCATGATTGGCGTTTGGACTCTTTTGGTGGACTGGTCATCAGACGTGGGTGGAGCTGTACTGTTTTGATCATCCTGACCACTGGGAGTTTCATCATCATGAGGTAGAACATCCTCTTTGCTGGTCACATCTTCTATGGTCACATTTGTGGACTCCAGTACTTTCCTTGTCTTAGGAAGATATACTCTATATGCACGACTTGTGGTAGAGTATCCCACAAATATTCCTTCATTGCTTTTTTCTTGAAACTTCCCAACATGTTCCCTGTCATTTAGAACAAAACACTTGCTACCAAAAATATGAAAGTAAGTAATTGAGGTCTTTTTACCGTTCCAAATCTCATATGGAGTCATAAGAGAGTTTGGCCTCAAGTAGACTCGGTTTATGGTGTAGCATGCTGTGTTCACGGCTTCGGCCCAAAGAAATTCAGCTACTTTCTTTGAGTTGAGCATCACCCTAGACATTTCTTGTAGAGTTCGATTTCTTCTTTCGACTACTCCATTTTGTTGAGGTGTTTTTGGAGCTGAATATTCATGCTTAATTCCATGTGTTGCACAATATTCTTCAAAGGATTGATTCTCGAACTCTCGTCCCTGATCACTTCGAATCCGTTTCACCTTGGTGTCCTTTTCGGTCATGAGTCGATTGCACAGCTTCTCGAAGGCTCCCAAGCTTTCAACTTCCATTGGACCAATAAGATCCATGTGCAGTAGGTCAAGACACTTGGTTGATCCAGGGAGTTCAGACAGTTTGTGTGAGCTCCTGTGCTGTTTGTTCTTGGCACACTCGTTGCAGAGAACTGCACTTGATTTATTGAATTGAGGAAGACCTTTGACTGCCCCAGTTTTGCTGAGTTTGATAAGATCTTTAAAGTTGAGATGTCCAAGCTTTTCATGCCACAGTGTGATGTGATCCTTTCCTGCAGCTACACCAAAATTGCAAGTATGAACAAGATGATAGCAATTATTCTTTGAGCGCACACCTTTCATAAAGCATTCTTGATCTTGATTGAGCACTTGACAATCTTTCTTGGTAAACTGCACCACAAGGTCTTCATCACACAATTGACTGATGCTTATCAAGTTAGCTTGGAGTCCATTGACAAAGAAAACAGGTGACAGTTCCTTCGAGCCATTGTTCTCAATGGTCCCTTGTCCAACTAGGGCACCCTTTTTTCCATCTCCAAAAACAACGAATCCTCCATCAATTTCTTTGTAGTGTTTGAGCAGACTCCTTTCTCCTGTCATATGTTTGGAACATCCACTGTCGAAGTACCATACTTTGTCCGCAGCATTCTTCTTTTGTGAAAGAAAGGCAACGTGACATTTGTTCTGAATTTTAGGAACCCATTCGCACTTGATGGAGATCAGCTTCATCTTGATTTTGTCATTTGGCCAGATGATGGGTTTCCCTGTTTGTAGATCTTTTACCAAAATCCCACAGTTCTTGGTTTTGTGGCCTTCAAGCTTGCAATAATCGCATCTGAGTGGGATTGGAGGTGGAGGTCTCCTTGTCCATTTGTTTCTACCTACAGGATGGAATGATTTCTTGATAGTTCGGGGCTCATTTAGCATTCCTCCGGACACAAACTTGCTTTTCTTTTCTCCTCGTGAAGTTGAGGCTTGATATCCCAAGCCTTGTTTGTTGTTGCCCGGCCTTCCCATAGCAATTACATCATCTAACTTGGCTTTTCCTTTGTTTAGAGCCGCCAGAGTGCTTTCAGCCTTGGCAAGTTTGTCTTGAACTTCCGTGAGTTCAGTGTGAAGAGCGTCTTTCTTTCCAAGCATACTATAGTACCATAGTTTATAGTCAACTTTTTCAACCTCCAGTTCCTTGTTTTCTTTCTGAAGCTCAGCATTTTTCTCACGTAGTTCATTCACCAGTCCAGACAGCTCTGTGGACGCCTTTTTAAGTTCCTGATTTTTGCTTGTGAGACTCTGGAGTTGTTCCTTTAGGCTTTCATTCTCGACATGTAATTCTACTGATTCAGTAATGGATATTTCCAGCTTCTCGAAAGTTTCTTCGTAGAGATCATTGAGTTTGCTGACGTTTTCATCTTGATTCCTAGCAAAAGAGTGAACCATGTTAGAGGAAACCATATTGACTGAGTTGGTACCCGTACCTATTTCGGATTCATCATCACTGTCCGAATCCCATGTGCCGACGAAGGCTACTCCATAGTTTACACCATGTTCATTAGACTCCTTCTCATCTTCAGAGTCACTGAATGTTACTTGATAGGATTTGCTGGACTCCTTTGGTCTGAGATTGGCACAGTCTTTTTTCATATGGCCTCTTCCCCCACATTCAAAGCAGATGATCTCCTTGTCATCCTCAATCTTTGAAGATTTTGGTTTATTTCTGTCGAGAGACTTCGAGCCTTTCTGAGTGGATTTTGAGTTTGATGTCCCGGCATCCTTCTTCATGGATGAGTTGAATCTAGATCTTCGGTTCTTGATGATCTGATTTAGTCTTTTGGACAGCATGGCCAATTCTTCTTCGTCACTAAAGTCATCATGATCTTCCATGGAGGAGTCATCCACATCCTTGGTCATGGATTTGAATGCCACTGGTTTACTTTTGGTCCTGGGACAGTGATCCATTTCCCATGATTGTAGGATCCCCATTAGTTCATCAACCTGCAATTTATCAAAGTCTTTGTATAGTTCAAGTGCGGCGACCTTTGCATTGAACCTTTCCGGAAGCGTCCCAATGATTTTTCCTACAATGTCCTGTTGAGAATACACTTTGCCAAGCTGAAGAGCTTGGTTGGTTAGATCACGAATGCGACCAATATATTGGCCGACTGACTCATTATCATCCATAGAGATCTTATGAAATTGTGCATCGAGAGTAATGATTCTAGATTTCTTTACCGGAGCCATACCCTCGTAGGTATTGGCTAGAGTAGTCCAGACATCGTATGCGACCTTACATCCAGCGATGAGTCTGTATTGATCCTTTGTGAGAGCATTGTGAATTGCATTCAGGGCTTTGGAGTTCTTTGAAGCGGCAAGCTTCTCGGCAGTAGTCCATTCACTCCTTGGTTTGATGGTTTTTACACCGTCTTCTTCTTTTACTGGAGGATGGTATTGGTTTTCTACTGCATCCCAAGCCCCTTCATCCAGAGCAATGAGGAAAGCCTCCATTTGATCTTTCCAGTATGCATAGTTTGATCCATCGAGCAATGGTGGTCTGGTCACAGATCCGCCTTGGTTTTCCATGCTTCTTTATCTGGATCTCGCTTTCCAAAGTGTGTGGCTCTGATACCAATTGTTAGGTCCGTTTGCGTGGATAACCAATTAAGTAGTCCTGAAAACTAGTTCAAGCACCTTTCGTGGACACGTTAAACAGGTTAAGTAATTAAGCAGCGGAAAGTAAATAAACTGTGAAAATAAAGAACTCAAGGTTTGATGACCCAGTTCGGCACAAGCCTACATCTGGGGATACCAATCCAGGAGATTCACTAATTGTTTTGGTTTGATCCTCGATCTAAACAATAGTGAATTGTTTCGCCCAACTCCAATCACCAAGCGGACTGAATTGTCAAACCAAGACACTCCCCCGGTCTTGGTGAAGATCTCCCCGACCTTGCTTCAATCCCTTGAAGGCTCCTCCTTCAAGTTTGCCCTTGGTCGAAACCTGTTGGCGACTCTCCTTGATCTTTTCAATTAAGCTCTTGAGTTTGACGCCTTCCTCGAAACCCTTGATTGAATTTGTCAACTTCAATCAAGTTCTTTAGTAACACTGTCGATCAATCCACCCGAGGAAGTGTTGATCGAATTTCTTCCTTCGAAATGATAACTCGCGAACACGGAAGGAATATGATTCTCTTCTTCACAATATCCTCTCAATTACTCAAGTGTGTAAGTCAAATTATTCAGCGTACGGATCCATTCCTTGGCCGCCCTATTTGAAGAGAATCACCTTGTCTCTATTCTAAGGTAGAAGATCTTCTTTCCATAAATGCGTGGATAGAGTTGCCCGAATTAAGAGATTGTGGTTTCCATACTTCGTGTGCAAGATCCGGGCATAAGATCAGCTAGCCGTTGTGGAATATTTCTGAGTATATTCGCCAGCTCTTCTTCCTTTGCTTAGTTTGTCTGCTGTTGACGCGGTTGGTCCAACAAAGTAGTTCAGACATCGGTTGTGAACACATTTGCTCAAAACTGGTTCCCAACAGAAAGCAACCTCATTAGATCCATAAATTAAATAACTCCACTAAAAAAACAAAAAAGAATAAAATAAAAATGGTGTCCTTTGTGTTCTACGCTATTCATACCATTTATCCAAGTTCTTATTTCCTACAAATTTTGTCCAAGTTTTGTTCTACAATTCTCAAAACAAAATGCTTAAATACCTTATCTGAAACTACTTCAACTCAGCCATCATTACAACAACAATCGGAATGTAATGAAATGTGAATTGAATGATGATGAAGGAAGTAGAGGTCGAGGACAATGAATGAAGGAAAAAAGAAGAAAACGTTGGTGGGTTTGTCCCACATTGGAAGTGGGAAGTAAAATGAATAGGGGTTACAACTTACAAGGTTCTCCAAGGGCAACCATAATCATTCCTACCAAATTCACAAATTCCATACCAATGTCCAATATCTACGGTGTGAACACACTTTTTTTTCGTTTTCCCCTAGTGAAAGTTTAAACCCAAACAATCAACAAAAGGAAAACCGTATATAATTTAAAAAATCCTCATGAATTATCGTTTCAAAATTTCCGTGATTAAAATGTAGTAAATATTAATATAATTAAGCTCTTTTTTTCTTGACGTGTACTGGGTATTCCCATGCTATATAATTGGGCTCAAGACTAATCTGTCGAGCATACACAAAGGCTCTTTTTTGCCAACTACGTTTGGTTATAATTAAGCTCAATGTTAATTATAAGTTACTTCATGTATGTGCCGCAATTTTAGTTTAATTTGGTTGATAACAAATTAATTACAAAGGGATGGGGATTTATCTTAGTTGTCAAGTTCCTCGATTCTCAACCTATAGGTTGAGGGTTTGATTTCCACCCGGCTTCTGTCCCTCTTTATCCGAGTATGGATTGTGTTGCACATTATAGTGGTTTGATCTATCATCGCAAATAGGTAATAGTAAAAACCATATAACATAAAATAAAATAAAATAACTATGGAACATGATTGCATTAGTCGTACTTGAGTGGACTACGAATTTTGGCTCCTCGATCTATTAGTGGATTATCACCAATACACTCATGTACTACTAGATTTCTTCCAATCGGTTAGAGCAGAATGACAACATTTTGTATATACAGAATGTTTCAAGGGTAGGAATTATATGATTCGAGAGTGAAATGATATGATATATTAAAAATGTCATTACAAAATCATGTCCTGACATCACCGTCATAAACATCACAAAACCCATCACGTACATCACATACTTACCTTGTCATCAATAAAATTAAAAAAAAAAAAAAAAAGTATCAACCAATATATTCTACATGCACAAAATCTGCACCCCAACTGGTTCCAAATTTCTTTTCTCTTGTTTCCCCCCTCCACGTTAATTTGCTTACTACTAATCCGTGGTAAGAATGTAGACTGAAACCCACTTATTGGTAATAGTAGTATTAATTAATAGTAGGGGTGTCAATTTGGACACGAATCCGACCGACACGAAAAATTTCAGGTTTGGGTTTAGTTATTTTGGGTTTTTTCCAAATCAGGTCGATACGAAACCCGACCTGAAATATTATTCCACCTGCTCAACCTGACACGAACACGACCCGAAACCTTAAATTTTGTCAATTTTGGCTGTAACCCGAAAAAACGAACCCGAACGACACGAAAATTTCAGGTTTGGGTTTAGTTATTTTGGGTTTTTCCCTAAATCAGGTTGACCCGAAGCCCGACCTGAAATATTATACAACCTGATCAACCCGACACGAACACGACCCGAAATCTGAAATTGACACCCCTAATTAATAGTACTACAATAATAACCATCAATCATGTGGCATGCTTGAATATTTTTGCGGTGTAATAATAAATGCTGTAATGAGTATCCGGCACTACATATATAGAAACAGAGCGGTGGCAGCTTCCAAAGTTAGATGAGACAAAACCAGTAAGAAAGGTGGAGTGCGCACTATATATATCTTTTCCATACCAAAGTGGTAAGACCAAATATTTACCAATGCACAAGTGAGACATTATTATATACTACTCCTACTTAGCAATACACCTATCAACTATACAAGCATGAAGCATGCACAAAACAAATACTTAGTAGAGTATGTAGCGCTTATTTTGAACGATGTGAGATCAATCTTAGAGTCTAGCCCGAGCCCATGCACATGATACTCGTAATCAAGTCGAGTCGAGTATTGAGTACTTGACTCTTTTTTTTTCTATTTTTTTTTTTTAATTTCAAAGGACAAATGCCAATATATATATATACATATATATATACTCGATAAGCTCGAATACTCGACTCGAGCTCAAGCTTGAGAGCGAAAATAAATAAATAAATAAATAAAATAATCGAGCTAGAGTAGCTCGACTACTCGACTCGATTGATAAATAAAATACTCGAGCTCGAGCTCGAATAGCTCAAAAATACCGTCGAGTCAAGCCCGAGTATCCCACTACTCGAGTTCGACTCTACTCGATATCACCACTAGTCAGAAAAACATCCTAGGCCATCAACCAATTCACTAAGTCATTTTCCTACTAGAGTTCTATAAGTTGTTATCTACATAATTGGGTATGGTTTGTATGCTGTCAACAGCACATACTGGCAAAAATGGAATGATGGATAAGCATAGAAAAATTATATCAGAGCAATGAAAAATGTGGTTGTGTGAAATGATGTGTGCACATGGAAAAATAATGAATATTATAAAATAACCAATATCATTTTTCATGTAGCTAACATCATTTTTCATAGCGTGTATATCATTTAGCATGTACAGACAATTTTAATTGCCAGTACAGGAACCGGACTGACATAATTGTTACAACTTACAAATACTGGACAAGAGAAATAATATTGGTGGGAAAACAACAGAACTAAAACCACCAAGAACAAGATGATGTAGTAGAACTGACAATGTATTGTAGGAAGTATATATGTGTTGGGGCCACGAGCCAGCCAAACAATATGACACATATCTATTCTAAACACGAATGCAATCTAAACTAGTATATATTTTGACCCAATCATGACAGCAGAACCAAATTTCCATAAAGCGGTTAGCAAAGATAAATGTTCTAGAAGTAAATATAAATACAAAAATAATTGTCGGGAGAGTTACGGGGAAAAGTTTAATTTTCTTTATTATTTATAAAACTATTATACTACCACTGTTCCCTTGGAACTGCACGCAATCCAATACATAAATTATGTACACATAAAAATTATAAAACTTCAAGATAAGATTAATTCAACAAGATCCTATTTGACTATGTTTTTTCTTATATAACTATGATAAAAAAAAAATGAATCAAAGTTAAACAATGAATAGTAACAAAAAGTGAGAATTTTCACTTTCAAAGAAACTGAGGAAGTATTATTTAATCGGAATGTAATTTTTATCTTTATATGTCATTGCGCATCATAAATATACTAATTGCTATTTGTCAATATACCAAATATTTTTAATCAAATCTGCAATTAGTATTTGTTGGTCAAATATACTACTCACTTAATCTACTGTTCAAATCTGTTATCTACTGGCCATTATCAATCTACCCAAATATAGAGATACACATATATAAATAAGATACCAGGAAAGCACATATATAAAGTCATTCGCAATCAAAAAATTCTATCGCAGACTTTTGAGCAATTTTTGTCCATAGCAAAATAATTATACCAAATCCCAATTTTCCTTTTTACTTATTTTTTTTTATCACTTAACTAGTTAATTTCTCTCCCCTTTGTCACTTTGTAATTTATGTGGCATTAACTACCATCACCCATTTCCTAACCTGCATAAGTTGTTCAGCAAAAAAAAAAAAAAAAAACTAGTTAATTAGGCCAAACTTGACCCATGGCTTACAAGGATCCAAACATATTCCTCTTGTTACTTGAATTGCAATTGTCACTTCAATTTTCATATTTGTAGCAACGAGCGTTTGGGCTTAAGAACGTTGTCGTCCAACGCAGCCTTTAATTTATTAAAAAAATTTATAATGGCGACTTTCTTTTTGTGACAAAGAAGTCATGTAGAGCGTCGGCAAACAAATTGATACAAGAAAACAAAGAAAAACAAGCAAACAACAACAAGAGGAGGTATTATAATTTTATTTTTGCATGACTTATTGTTATTGATTTTATTTACATGATTTTTCTATTATTTTATTTTTCTTTAAGTGCCAAATCGATTTCTTATTTCAACTTGATGTATTTTTCTTTTTATTTTAATTTCCTCCTCCTATTGTTTTAACTTTCATTTTGACTCACTATGTACGTACACTTGTGCTTCTACTTTTTTTTTGTTTAATATTATTAAATATTCTTTTTTTAAAAAATAACATCAAATTAGTGTAAAAGCTAATGTTAAATAGCACATATCATATATAATGATCAAGTGCTAAAATTGTTTTAATTTAATTTAATTAGCATCAAGTCAATTTTATAATTTTTAATAGTATATTAGAAAAAAATATAAAATAATTACAAAATAGTGTTGCTAAGTTATTTTAAAAGAATTGCAATGAATTTGGAAAATCATTACAAAATAGTGTTGCTAAAGTCATTTTTTTTAAAACAAATTACCTTAATGCTTTTGGGAGCTGAATATTACAAAATTGTATTAAAGGCCATTTTTTTAGAAAAAAACTTGTAATACTTTTGGGAAGGTATTATAAAATACTATTGCTAAAATCATTTAATTAAAAAAGGGTTAAATGGTTTTGAAAAGGCAATATTACAAATTAATATATTACGTTGGGATTGTGAGCGTCAAGGCGGTTAGCATATTTGGGAGTGACATTTGATCTAAGTGGTCATGTTCCCTATCTATGATTGGGGATTCGATTCCCACCTAGCCCCCATTTCTCTCTTTTATCTCTTTTGTAATTTTTGTGGCTTTGGCTCCTACACACATTTGTCGACACATAAGTGTCCATGTTTACTATAAAAACAAAATTTGGGAAATCTTCATCCAAGTTTCCAAAAACAAAAGGCAAGAAACTGAATGGAAAGAGTTTAATGTGGGAACGAATTAAATGCTGTTGCCCAACGCAGCCATTATTGGGAAAAAAAATTAGAATGAGGCTTTTGAAAAGGCCAAAGATATTAATTTTTGAATGACAATATTGATTATTGACTCTTGGTACATGATTTTTATTTTTCTTAAGCGCCAAACTGATTTCTTATTTGCAAATTGATGTATTTTTTGCTATTTCATACTTTAAATAAATTAAATAAATAATGTCAACGACTTAATTAGCTGGACTAATTAAGTGGTGAAATTTCAATTATATTGTGCGAGCATTATACTATTCTCATTTCCAACTTGTATCTCAGGCCATATGGCCACTAGCTAGTTAATTATATACAGACACCCCTCATTAATTATATACTAATTAATAATTCCGATTATATACAAGCTAAGTCCCAAATTGGTTAATCAGAGAAAAGAAAAGCAAAACCCTGATTTCTAGTAGTATATTTTTTTTTCTCAACAAAAATGGTGGATGAGAAGGTGATTGTGTTGGGGCATGTGTGCAGCATGCTGTCGATGAGAATACAATTGGCTTTAGCCGAGAAAGGTGTGGAGTATGACTACAGGAAGGAGGACTTTGCCAACAAAACCCCTCTCTTACTGCAGATGAATCCTGTCCACAAGAAAATCCCTGTCTTGATCCACAATGGGAAACCCATTTGTGAGTCTAAGATAATCATGGAGTATATCGATGATGTCTGGAAGGCCAATTTTCCTTTCTTGCCCTCTGATCCTTACCAGAAATCCCAGGAGAGGTTTTGGGCAGATGTTATCGACAAAACGGTACACTACTCTTAATTGCTTCCCCATCTCGTTGAGATTGTTACATTTGACTTTTTGGTACTAACTGATTAAATTTGATTCGAATTTTATCATAATTATGTAAGAAAAAAACATAGTCAAGTGATATCTTGTTAGATTCGTCTAATCTTGTAGTTTTAGAATATCAATTTTTTATTGTACACAACTTAAGTTATTAACCGTTAAAAATATATATCGGCATACGTGTCAGTGGGTCTGTAACAATTATAATAAGACGGAGGTAATATTAATTAATTGATTTTACGTACGATTCACACCATATTTGGCTAACTACTTTTACAAAAAGAAGCAACAAATTAAATTAAATTAAATGAGAGGTTTAATGCAATGGCTCCTCAAAAAAATAAAAAAAAAATGAGAGTTTTTAATGAGTCATGCTTGTTTTAATTTGTATATATAAATGGGGCAAAACATCAATGGAAAAGTACTCATGCTACTTGATTATTTATAAATTATTAGGTAAATCCCGGGGGACGAATGATGTGGTTGGGAAAAGGCGAAGAGGCGGAACAAGGCAAGAAAATGTTGGTCGACGGCCTAGTGTTGTTGGAGGAACAACTCGGAGACAGGCAATACTTTGGACACGATCGCCTTGGGTTTTTGGACATCGCTTTAATTCCTTACTACAGTTGGTTCTATACGTATGAAATGTTCGGGAACTTTAGCATTGAGGAGCATTGCCCGAAGCTGGTGGCGTGGGCGAAGAGGTGCATGGAAATGGACAACGTCTCCAAGTCTTTGGTCGATCCCAAGGAGCTCTACCAACTTGTTCTCATCGAAAAGAAGAAATATGACCAGTGATATATAGCACTTCTGTTATATATGTAGTAGTAGTATATATATATATTCCTTTTTTTTGTGTCTGTGTGTTTGATCCAATTTTTTATGGCGTTAGTTTCGTACTTTTTTCTTGCGTAAAATGTGGAGTAGTAATTTTTCATGCTTTGAGTATATATGTAGTTATGTTATTTGAGAATATGCAGTATATATATGTTGTTGTAAGAGCATCATTACTTTCGATGTTTGATTATTAGTATTATTCACATTTCACACCATCGGTATATATTTCAATGGAGTTTGATGATAACTAAATTAAATTGGTCAAATCGGCGTTTGAAGTTAATGACGCTAGCTTTTAGTAATAAGTAACTCATAAGACTTCGCTAATATAAATAGGAAATAGAATATTAAAAAGACAGCCGTAAAACCTAATTAAAATTTCTGATTAACAAACCTTTAATTGAGGGTCTGAAGTGTCTCTAATCACAAAAGCTTGCCGCCACAGTTATATTAAATTCAAAGATTGCTTAGTCCTTCTTACGGCAAACTATAATAATGCAATAAAAACTAAATTAATTCTATAGTAAGTAGTAGTATTAAAAATTCGGCTTCGCCTCTTAAAAAAAAAAAGAAAGAAAGTGCAATATAATCAAGGGCGGATGTATTAAGGTGCAAGGTGGGTCAATTGACCCACCATAAAAAATAAAAAATAATAAAGAAATAGTATTAATTCACAAATCTTTTGAATATGATTCTATTATATCTTACAATTCTTGAGTTCTATAGTCCATTTTTTTTTTCTTTTTCTTCTTTCTCTGATAAAGAGAAATTGAGAAGACTCAATAGAGTTTTATTCTAAAGAATTTTCATAAATGAAATTGTTGGTTTTTTTTAATATTCATGAGATTATTTCATTGTTGGCATTTGAATTAGTGAGAGATTTTGGGATGTGAAGCATTTAAACGAGCTTTCCATCAAGATTGTTGAGACAAAAAAGCTTGAAACACATATGAAAGTATACTTAGCTTGCTTTTGAACTTAGTATTACTTTATCATGCGGCAACAATAAAAGGCTTTGCCATGACTATGGTAAATTAAATTCCGGAATAGCATGAGAGAGATTAGTTGTTGAATGAACTTTCATATAACAGTATTTGTTTATAAATGTCAGTATTGATGCTATTGTGCAATGATACCGGATTATGACCAGAACAATTATAGTTATTTTGATGTAATATTACTTGATTTTTTTATTTAATACTACTTTGGATTTAACATTTTTAATACTCTTACAATAATAATTTTATGAAAAAAATTTATTAAAAAAATGACCTACCAAATTTAATTTTCTGCATCCGCCACTGAATATAATAAACTCAATATGTATGGGGGCGACGAACTCGGCGAAGAATATAATGAAGATCCTCCCATCATAAAACGCCCGTATAGTCCTATAATTTTTTTACTTACTCTCATCATACAATGCTCGATCCTAAAAATTTCTAAAATCCGACATGGGACAGGGGATTTGTAAGTTAATAACTACACCTTATCGGGAAAATCCTAATTTCTTTAAAAAAAAAATTGAAATTGAGAACCATTTCTCATTGATAGTAAACTAGACTGAAAATATGATAAACCTCGGTAATAATACATTTAATTTTAGCATGCTACGTTTAGAAGAGTATTTCGAGTCATCATGTATCTTTATTATATACTTCCTCCGTCTCGTTGTCATTGTCACGTTTCACTTTTTTATCATATTCACTGTTTAACTTTGACCCAATTTTTTATCATAGTTATGCAAGTAAAAATATAGTTAAGTGGGATCTTGTTAGATTCGTAGTATAATATTGTAGTTTAAGAATATCAAATTTTTAAAAATTTTATTGTACATAATTTAAGTTATTAACCGTTAAAAAAATGTATCGGCATGCGTGTTAGGTGGATCCGTAGCAAAAACATTGAGACGGAGGTAGTATATAGTACTCCCTCAATCCCATTAATTATGTCTCACTTTCATTTTTGGTCCGTCCCATTCCAAATGTCTCATTCCCTTTTTAGAAATAAACTACAAACTCACTCCTATGACCTATCATATTACATCAATAAATAAATTTATTAAAATTTCAAACACACAACTATCACATCACACATAAATAAATCAATTAAAAATTCATACTCATTACAATCACATTACATAAATTCATAATTTATCCCAACTTTAACACTAATTTACCCCTACATTAAATACTAACTATCCCCGCATAAAAAACCGTGTCCAAAAGTTTTGAGACACATTTAACGGGACGGAGGGAGTACTATGTTGGGTGTCGTAGCCTTTGGCTTTAGACTGGGCATTTTGGCTTGTTTTTCATTCAATATACTCGAGTCTTGACAATAAATTGCATTTAATTCTACCCATTTGTAAAAATAGAAGTAGCAGTAGACGTCAATTTCTATTGCTCAATTATAGAGTGATATGGGTCGTGAGAATTACCGATTCTTGGAATTAATGAAATCCGTCCCATGTTTATGACAGGGAATTGAAATGATAATACTCCTTATCCATGGCACAACTAATATGTCCTACTTATTATTTTTAGATATCCAGCATAGATGTATTCTCCTTATAAATATAAACAATTTTCTCTTCTAACGATAGGGTCTGTTCTGCATACAGTTTTTAAAAGCTTTTTGGAACTTTAGCTTCTGTTTCAAAACAATAACCATGTTCTGCACACTACCTTTTGAAGCTAAAATTTCAGCTCCGAAAAGCTCTACAATCAGAAGCTACACTTAGTATCTGTTCTGCACGCATAGCTGTAGCTGTGAGCTGTAGCTGCGAGCTGGAGCTGCAGGGAGCTAAAGCTGTAGGGAGCTGTGGGAGCTGTAGCTGTCAGTTTTATTTAAATGTTCTGTACAACTAGCTGTAGCTGTAAAAAAATGTATAAATTGACATAAAAGGACAAACATTTATGTAGACTATTGGGTAGTGAGTTGGTTATTGAGATAAAATTGTAATTGCTCAACAATAAGCTAGGAGCTTATTTTTTAAAGCTACTACAGGTAACTTCTAAAAAGAAGCTTCCAAAAGCTCCCATAAGCTCCTAAAAGCTAGTGTGCAGAACGGGGCTTTAGTTTAAAATAAAAGCTAAAGCTACCAAAAGCTCCCAAAAGCTGCGTGCAGAACAGACCCTTAGTAGACCTTTCGGAAGCTACTTTCCAAATTTAATTAATTTTTCTCTTCAAATTACAATATATGACAACTACCACTACTTGTACCAAACACTTATACAAAAACTGATAGCTACAGCTCCCAACAACTACACCTCGCTACAGCTGCACTCGCAGCTACAGTTAGACGTGCAGAAAGGACCCTATGTGGATCTCATTATATACTCACAAATCAACTTTACCTTAATTCACATACCCAGCAGTAAATACATTATAAATGATCACGAGGGAGTAATTACCAACCAAGGCACCAAGCCTTTACGTCAATGAAATAGTAAGTAGTAATACATAGCAACGGTGAGAAGTGGAATGGAATGATCGTTCATAGCTACATGTCTACATCGTTCCCAGTCTTCCACTTCCACTTCCACTTCCCACGCATAAATACGGACACAAATTTAAGGATGCAAGAAAACCCAAGCAAGCCCCACCGCCCGGAATCCCGATCGCGCCAAATATTTCCTACACAATTTCACAACCAACCCTGTTTCTATTTTTTTCCAATTTGGTACCATGTCCGCCTCCGCCATTGATGCTGCCCTTTCACTTTCGCCTCCCCTTTCTAACAATTTTACTAACAAAACGGTATCTTTTTTTTCTTTTCTTTTCTTCTCTTTTCTTTTCTAACTTTGCTTCTGCTTCTGCATTCTGCACATCATCTTTCTGAACTCATATTCGATTCTAGTTCCTTAATCCAACAATGTCAGTTGAATTTCAGATCAGGGGAGGCTTAGGGTCAGGGGTGTATGCCATCATTCCAGAACGAGGAGGAACCCGAAGGCTTGTCAAAGGGAGAAACCTAAGCCTCACAACAACGTTGTTTGATAGAGCGCGACGAGATGTTCTTACCATCATGCTTCTGCACGACAAGGTTCTAATATTCGAACCAAATGTCTTCATCCTTCCATGGAATTATCAAATGATCTGATGTTTTATCAACACGAATATATAGGTCGTGGAAGCGTTGAACCCCTTTGTTCGTGAGCTGAGATCGATATGGGCTCTAAAAAAGGATTTCTTAGGTCTACAGGAGGCGCTAAACCAAGCCCTTAATCAGGTACATATATATATGGAGATCGGCAGTCTGTTAGAATCTTCAACTATACGTATATGTGTCCGATCATGAATTTTATATATATACATATAAATACAGGTGAATATATCAGAAACACGAGCCTCTACTGCTCTAAACAAGCTACCTTACATGGAAACACTGGTGAATGATAAAATGCTACAGGACAAAAGCGCAAAGAAACCCGACCTGCTAGAAGGCGAAGGCATGAGGAAGTCCGGTTGTACGAGGAAGAAGAGCCGTTCGAGAAGGGCTCCTCATGTCTCCGGCCCCATCCAACCTTACCATGCTGGTCTGAAAAACTTCTGGTACCCAGTTGCTTTCTCCACAGACCTAAAGAATGACACCATGGTGAGTCTATTTAATGTATTGTATTATTACCTTGAGTTTCTGCAAAGGTTATAGTGCTAATCCACTTGGTATGCTTAATTCTTAGGTGCCACTAGACTGCTTCGAGGAACAGTGGGTTCTTTTTCGCGGGAAGGATGGAAGGCCGGGTTGCGTTCAGAACACTTGCGCTCACAGGGCCTGCCCGCTGCACTTGGGCTCGGTCAATGAAGGTCGGATACAGTGTCCTTATCATGGTGAGATTGTAATGAACTTTCGTGTAATCATCGTTTATTTAGGAGGACACTCGACTTACTTTCGACTTTGATGATGCACTTCAGGCTGGGAATACTCTACCGATGGGAAATGTGAGAAAATGCCTTCAACAAGATTACTCAATATAATGATCAGGGCATTACCGTGCTTCGAGCAGGATGGCATGATTTGGATTTGGCCGGGCGATGATCCTCCTGTGTCGAGCATTCCTTCATTATTACCGCCATCAGAGTTTCAGATCCACGCAGAGGTACAGAGAAATTATTTGTCTCCACCATTACAGGATGCACATAATTAACACTCTCTCTTCCCGTCTTGATTCTGGTGTTTCTTAAAGAGCAGATCTCTATGGAACTTCCTGTTGAACACGGCTTGTTTCTGGACAACCTATTGGACCTCGCGCATTCCCCCTTTACTCATGCCTCGACTTTTGCCAAGGGATGGAGCGTCCCCAGGTAATATTCCCATTAATCTGATGTTTCATTACATCACATGACCTCAAAATGGCTGTGAAGGAACTACCCGTATTGCTCTCAGCTTGCTGAAACTGCTAACACCTGTGTCGGGTCTGCAAGGATACTGGGATCCTTACCCCATAGACATGGAATTCCGGCCCCCTTGTATGGTGCTATCAACAATTGGAATCTCAAGGCCTGGGAAACTCGAAGGGCAGAACACGAAAGAGTGCGCAACTCACCTTCACCAGATCCATGTTTGCATACCGTCTTCAAGACAGAAGACGAGGTTGCTGTACAGAATGTCGCTCGACTTTGCTCCCATACTCAAGCACATTCCTTTCATGCAATACCTGTGGAGACATTTCGCTGAAAAGGTCAATTTTGTTAACTCCCATCAAAGTACATTCTCTGCGCTATCTAACCTAAAAAAGTGTGTGATCTGAAAATAGGTTCTGAATGAGGATCTGCGGGTTGTTATAGGACAGCAGGAACGGGTGTTAAATGGGGCAAATGCTTGGAACTGTCCTGTGCCGTATGATAAGCTAGGCGTACGCTACAGGCTGTGGCGAGCCTCGGTTGAGCGACCTACCCAAAATTAAGTCGCTGCAGGGCGAGCACAGCTAACGATGCTACCCAATTGCCAAACTCAGATGATCAAAGAAGACAAACTATAGATGGTACACTCTTATTTGCTAAACAGAAGTTAAGAAAATGCACTGATCGAGTTGCAGATGGATACATTAGGAGGCAGCCATTGTAGTAGTAATGAAGAAGTAGTGACTGTATCTTGGTGTCTAATCCTACACATATAGATAGACTTTTTCCTTCCAAGAAAAGGAATTCATAACCTAACTAGTTTCCTCATGAAATGAATAATGTGATGATATAGTTTTTCTGGTACAATGTGTGATATGAAGTAGTAATATAGAGAGGTTCAATACCACCTATTGCAGCAAAATCATGGTGAATGCCTTTCGATTGGTTATATATTTAGAATAAAACGGAAAATATATGCATACGCGACCCCACAGAATTAGAAAGTGGGGGCATACCTTGCACTAGAAATAAAAACTACTGTAGAATCCACGCGAAAGAAGCAATTAAGGGCGAACGGCGAAGCAATGGCGGACGAGAAGAACAACGTCATTTGGAACGAAATTCAGAGGAAATTCGAGACGGAGGACAAGAAGGCGTACCTGGAGTACGAGATAAGGGGCGACGGAGGCAAAATCATGGACATCACTCACACCTACGTTCCTCCGAGCAAACGCGGCGGCGGCATCGCCGCAAACCTCTGTGTCGCCGCCTTTGATCACGCCAAGACTCATTCCTTGTCTGTGATCCCCACTTGCTCCTACGTCTCCGTGAGTTCTGCGCTAATCTTGTTCGTTATTATTCAAATTTGGGAAGGACAAAGGGGAATTAGGGTTTCATCTAATAATAAAATCCGCCCCAATTTTTTTTGAAACTTGGCAGGATACATTTCTCCCCAGGAACCCAGATTGGAATTCCATTGTTCACAAGGAAGATGCTGGCTCCACCATTTGAATCAGATTTATATCCCTTGAATAATAAGACTGATGAGCTATGTAACTCTCTTGTTATTCCTGTTAGTTTGGATACTTTGATGTTATCCTGCTTTTGAATAAAGACTGAATGGCAACACACACTGGCTATGAATATACACCAACAAACTGTTGTAATTGTCCAAGGCCACAGGCAGACAGGCTATTATGAATACATGAATAGCAGTATTATGATGCCTTGTCCTTGCATATTTATATGTACATCTCATGATACATAAGAAACAGAAGCTACAAACCACACACAGGGGTTCTGACTTATTGCACAACAATTCAAACAGCTTTCTTCAAAGGCACATCATTGTGGTTCCAAAACATAATGCCCCATGAAGAGTATCAAACACACAAAGCATAACATGATTCTATATACAGAGGAGATAATTGAGGGTCTTGGAATAGACTAAAGAGCTGGGATCAACCAGTCACGAAATAGTCCATCTTGTCAACAGGCAGATTCAGCACCGATGTTTCAACCTGAAAAATCATGGGCGAATTGGATGTTTAAGAGGCGTGGGTATCAGCATTATTGTGCGTTTTACAATGTTGGGGCGAAAGGGAGACTGTGTACCTCGTCGAATGGGACAAAGACAAATGGGGTCAGACCTCTCTTGTGGGAGATTGCAGGGACATCAGGGTTGTGTGTTTCGTCCTCTTGCCAGCCTTCAACTACGCCAAGAATGTCGTCTTCAGGACCACTGGCCTCGGCATCATTGACACCACTGGTAACTAGTGAGAGGAGATCCATTCTATTGTTAGCACCGGGGATTGTTCCTCTTAACCTATAGATACCAGCAGAGCACATGATATATCAGAGTGACGGCATTCTTACACCAACTAGAATAATCATACATTGCCAAGTGTTTCATAATCAAAACACTAACTAGGTGTAGTTGCCTCTACAAGGATCCTACACATTGCAGAGCTAATGAAACAGATACTCATAAATGGCAAGCTAGACCTTGATAAAAAGTAAACAAAACAAAAACCAAAAGCTTTTGAAAACAGAACTTGGAATCAACCACAGATGAAATCAGATTATCACTGGTATACTTTCCAGATGTACGTACACACAGAAAAGAATGTCTTAGAGAGCATACCTCAAGCGAATTCTCAGCACAGTTGGACGCATTCCAGGATATAAGAGAGCAGCTTCAACCTAAAATACAACGGAAAAATTCAAATTTCCAGTCTCACCTTAACTCAGATATGGATATCATACCAGACACACGATGAACTGCATATTGTGTGTTTGTTTAAACTGAGGTACAACAAAAGAACACAAAGAATATGATGTGTCAGAATTAGAATCTGACCTGGTCTTCAGTAAGAGTGTACTGCCCACCAAAGACACCATCAGCTTTTGCAAGACGGAAATTCATAAATTTCACGACATCTTTAATTTTTTGGGATGAGTTCTATCAACATTTGCAGGTGGGAAGTAGTAAGTGTTATTATATGATAGAAATACCCGAGCAATACAAGGTGCTAAATGGATAAAGATATAAAACTAGTTGACAGTATTGATACCTTGTAGAGAAACTTTCCAGAAGGGTAAAATCGCAAGTACCGGAAATAGCAAACCTAAACAAGTAAGATGTATCATAAGAGCCAAAGTGTTGAATCTAATTAAACCCCTTTTCAATGAGACAAACAAACATAAGTTTGTAACTAATTTAAATCATTTTTTCTGAAAATATTTCCACCCTCCCATTTGACGTTTGTTGCCCTAGCCTCCTTACATTTGAAATGTAACAGTTTTTGAATTTTAGATTGAAAACTAGTACTATATGATTATTATTAAACATACAAATAGCATAATGAATTGATGCTAAATGAATATGAACTGGAAGTATAAATTATTAAATGGTTGAATCTAAATCATTACATTATAAGTTTAAAATAATTATTGATTAAAATTAATTTTAATTCTTTTTTAAAAAATATTTTATGTGATTTTTTATTCAGTAGTACTAAAGGATAATCAAATAACTTTAATTATAGCCTCCATTTTATCAATTAAGTGTTAAATGTTTGCATTTCTAATTATCAAACATGCTTAATGAATCAATATTTAATCCGTTAAGATTAAATGATAAATAGAGCTATCAAACCAGATTTATAAGTTTGAAAGAGCTGTCCATTTGTAGCATTTCACCCCAAACATAATCAATTTTCTCAGAAAACTATACACTACAACTAGAAGCCTACAAGTCTACAACATAGCATAAGCATTTTGGATACCCTCAAAAGTTTCTATGTTGCATAGCTTCTGCCAGATTGGGTGATTATCTCATCTAAAATTGAATATTTAAGTGAACCATGTAATATTTAATCACTTTAACAGTAGAGGGGGAAAACAAGACACCACGAACATCAGAATTAGCAAAATGCATACAATATGAACAGGATTAGTGATCTTCCACTCTGCAACTCCAGCACGAATATAGGTGTTCCGACTGACATAAAGGCCTGTAAATTCAAATCACAGGTTTAGCATCTGTACAACATAAATTTGCAGCACACAGGCAGCAAGTGGAATTTTATTACAATACATGAATATTGAGGCCAAACCACATCTACCTAAGATAAAACAAATTTATCAAATACCAAGTCCCGAAGAGCAAGGACAAAACTGAACCAATCAGACATTTGCAGCTCGAACTTTACAAAAAAGCTTATAGATTCAGACACTCCGGTTGCCCCAATCACAAACCGCATAAATAATGCTTAAGCAGAAGGTAGGGTAGCAAGCTTGCTTATTGTAATACAGTATCTTTTAAACCTAATGAAGCACATGAACTTGGCTATATACAAACAGAGACATCTTGATAATTGAATGGGAACCATTGCAATCATTAGAAACTGCAATCCAGTGAGCAAATAACACAGTATGAAGTAAACTAGAATAGAAGTACAAAATAGTTCCCTCAAATTCTAAAAGAAAATTATGAACAGTGGCACATAATTGAGACTCAAAAATGGCAGATCATTATTACAATAAAAACTTGAAGATCAGGGTGGTTATGCAATGAAGTAACCCCAAAACCAGAGAAGAAATCCATGACTAGTAAAAATGACTTCTAGTTTAACCCGAACAACATTGGACTATGATGCAAGTGCAACTATGTAAATGACTTATAGTATAACCCGAAAAACAAGGGAATAAAGATTCAAATAACCAAGAATGGAACAAATACATAAAATGATCCATCTTACCATCAGTTCGAAGTCTTGGTTTTAAAAGCCACATGTTTCTCCATGAACCATTATATTTTGATTGCATAATCTTGTAATTTTCTGCTACTCCATTTATCTACAGGAAACCCTATGTTCAGACCATAAATTCACAAGCAGATTAGGAAAAAAATTAATAGACATTCTAGTGTTGACCTGCCACGCTCTTAAGCACGCATTGCGCCAAAACATGGGATTCCGAATAGTGTATCTCCATTTCCGACAAACACAAGCTGCTCTCCCTAGACTGTAAGGAGACATTCTTAAAAATATCTGCAGCGGGATAAATCAGAAATCACAATTACGATTTCCAAAATAATGCAAAGAAAGAAATAAAAATTCTATAAACATGAGACCTCCAGAAGTAGCTCATCAGGCAAGCTGCCATGTATCAGAGCCGTATCAACATGTTGTTTGCTACGCAAGCTACTGAAGGGAGCAACAGGCCTGACATTTACCCCATAGAGATCTGGAAAAATGCGACAGACTATGTCAAAGCCACAGACAATCATACACCATAATTTTAGGAGAAACAAACTTCCAAAGACATTGTGACATGTGAAAGTGTAATTGGCCAGTGTTAATTGTGCCACAAGCACGGATTAATTACCAAGCCATGGCCTTTGCGTGACGAAGAATTGAGAAGCTCTCAATCGTGATGCGGACTCAAACTCTGCCGCATGTTTCAGTACATAATCTGTTAAAAACATCCCACCAAAAATTAGATTATGTGAAAGGTGAAAACATCCAAACCTGAATTCCGCTCCAAAATAAAATTAAGTTACAGCACTGCAATTAAACAACTTCAATTACACACTCCCGGCATAAAACTCGTTCAATTCTACTAATTTCACGGCAAATCCACCAAATATTTTACACCAACCATAAAGCGGCGATCGCCTCAACAGTCTCTTATTACTTTACAAAACCAACTAAATTACGCAAAAACCAGAACTTCTACATAATTCAAACGGCCGAGAAAAAATAAAATGGTAATATAAAGAATCCAGAGCGCGGAATTCTTTCATTACGTCAAAATCGGGGTCGTCGCCCTTTCTCCTCGAAAAACAGAATTAAGGAAATGGGATTGAATTCTTGTTACCTGAAGTCATTTAACAGGATTTTGCAGCGTCCCCCTTGCCTAGTCTTGCGAGAGAAGCATGAATTCGTCGTGGGTAAACAAAAGGACGGATAGGAAGGCGGAGGACGAAGGGCTGTGATTTTTGTTGGTCATCAATGTCGTAAAACTCAGAACTCAGAAGCAGAACCACCAATTAGCTATTGGATTCGGGGCCCAATAATACCCCAACACCCGATTCATTTGTGTCGGGTTGGCCCATTTTAAATGGGCAACCCGCAATTGGGGATGCCAAATTGCCAATTCAACCCCAACCAACCAAAAGAGCAAAACCACTCAAAAATAAATTCGGGGTGGGACCGAAATTGAGTATTATAATAAATAAAAAATATATATTTAAAAATAAAGTAAGATCTTACTTAATTGTATCTTAACTTATATTATTATGATAAAATTTTAATTCGAACAGTTGCAAAATTTCAAATGTTGCAACAAAAAAAAAAACAAAACGAAGGGAGTAAATTATTACAAATTCTATGTATGCTTTTTTACTTTATTGTAAAATAAAATACTAGGAGTGTTGCATTTGCATGTTGGGAATTGGTTGCTTTACCAATAATTATCTTAATTATAATTGGTGGGTCGTTAATTAATTCATCGTTATTGGGTGCTCTACCAAGCTCAAGCTTAAATAAAGTTGGAAGAATGTAATGAAGAGCTTACCTGTGAATGTATGATGTGTACTTATTATGTCCAACCCTTTTGGGGCTTATTATATGTATACTGAAATGTTGTAACTTGTAACCATATACAGTATGTTGTATACTGGAATTGCTTGTAATAAAATACTACCATAATTATGATATTACAACAGGCAGCTGCAGGTAGTGAAGATTCACTCTAGGTAATTAATAGTATAGTATGTTCCTTGGTTTTTCTTGCAAGTGGGATTGATAGATCAGATCAGATTAGATGTATATATTACCCCCCCACAGGACAATTCTGAATGAAGGAAGCCCTTTTAATTCTCTTACTGTACGAATGCAGCAGCCATTCGATCTTCAATTTTTGCTCTTGTGATGAGTGATGACTCATGATTTCTTGTCCTCAGACAGATACTACTTCATAGTATGTGAAAAGATTGGACATGAGTACTTTAAAAAAAGGTTGAGATTCTTTATTTACACAACTTTTAATTAGCTTGCAATAGGTATGATATCTTCCTGCCATATATGCATGCTGAACTTACTAAACAATTTACCTGTTCTTCGATATAAAACTCGAATCTCTGTTAGAGTGGGTGTGGGTGCAAAGCAAGTCCAGGTTTGATTAAAATTTGCCTCAAACTGACCCATAATATTTCAATACATGAAACCATAGAATATAATGGATTCAAGTCCTTCTCCACTCATGTCTTGGCTGCAAGATTGATCATTATCAACTAGTATGATTTACTCCACCTATTTTTTTTTCTTAAAAAAAAAAAAATCTCCTGGCAGGTAAAACCTAAATGATTATCTTCCTGAATTTGGGCAACAAAGATGCATGTCTGCATATCCACCATTGGCTCAAAAGAGCAGCAAAAGGCATGTGATGAAATCAGGGGGTCCAACTAGATTTTACCTAAACTGTTTCGAATGTGGAGTATTAATGAATGCTATTCTATAATCTATATATAGAATACTATATATTCATTTTGAGAGATTTATTAAAATATGATAGTATTAAACTACATTAGTCTGTCTAATTAATGAGTTGGATGTTGTACTAATGGTTTTGATCTTCAACCATATCTCGGGGGGAAAAAAAAAAAGAACTTTTGAATTGAATTTTATTTTTCACGCATGTGGGATATAAAAATATTTCAATGGTATGAATGTTAAAACAAATTTGATGAATCAAAGGAATTTCTTAACATCCACAAGGCATCAAAGGAATTTCTTAACATCCACAAGGTACCCCAGAATTTGTTTAATCAGTCATAGCATCATAATAATCCTTCATCAATTGAACTGGTAGAATTCATATTAATTTTCTAATACATAATGTGTGAAAGAGTATATACTTATAGTGATAAATATCAAAAAGAGTCTAATAATAATAACACATTTTAATTAAGGGAAATTCCACTTAAATACCCCTCCAAAACCTATTCCACTACAGACCCTCTATACTATATTCCTTAGGCCCACTCCAATGGCTAGGTATTTATTGAGTTGGCACTCATAAATACATGTATTTGAGGTATTTTGTCATTGGGGACAAAGAAGTTGGGAAACAGAGGTAGCTAATTAGCTACCCTCATGGCACAAGTATTAAGAAAAAAATAATATTTTTTTAAGAAACAATGATGCTGTAGCAGCTTTTTCATTGCCTTTTAATTTCTTTTTCTGTTTTTAAATGTATATATTCAATTATTAGGGTATTGTAATTGGGTATTGTTGTTGGGAGAAGAATTTTATTTGTAGGTAGAAGTATTTAAGTTTTGAAGTGGCGCTGATGTGGCACCTAAATACCTGGAATTGAAGTATTACTGTTGGAGAAGGCCTTATGTATTAGTACTCACTGCAAAAATACATACCACTTTAGTACCCAATCCATTTAATTAATTCAATAATCAAAATAAGTAGTGAAAAGACTATTATACCCCCAATGTAATGATTAAAATTAATGGAGTGGAGCCCATCATCCTAGGTTTGTGTAAATGAAGAAAGATATTATACATACAAATGTATATATACAACCGATCACACAACTCTCTCTTCATTTCTTCATTTTTTAGCGCCAAAAAGAAAACGGTGGGAAGGGGAGTTCTCGAGCAGGAGGGGAGGAGGTAGGGTAGGGAGCGGGGGTTTGAAGGAGTGACGGAGCTGGATGGAGAGGGTTTTGTTGAGGTGGGCTTCGGCCGTTTGACGCCATTTTCGCCAGGTTGAAGCAATCGGGTTGGAGTATCGAAGCCATTCTCGGAGGGACGGTGCAATCGGGGTGGGAAGGAGGATGGGCAGTGAAGGGGAGCCGCGGAATGGAGTGGAAATGATGCTATTTTGCCATTACAACTCCGAGGTGCTTCTTGTGCGTCTATTGGCAAGCGATCGTCTCAACGATTTATACCAAAAATTGAAGGAGAAATGGCCGGACATAAGCTCGACGACAAAATCAGTGCATTATGAGGAGACGGATGGGGAATACACAATGGAGATCACAAACGACGAAGACTTGACGAGGGTGTTTCGGTTGAACGAGGGTAATGGGCAGTTGTTTGGGAAGATGATGGTGATGAATAGGGAAACTCCTAGCAAGAGAATAAGGTATGTTCATGGGCTACATTGTGTATTTTTTGAGTTCTTGATTGGTATTTGTTGTGGAAATCTGTGTATTGTCACGCGGATGAGTGATATTAGCAATATAGTATGTGTGAATGAGTTAATTTTGTACGTAAAACAGAAATGTTATACTAGGCCATTAGAACTGTTGTATTAGATTGTGTGTTGTGTGTTGGATTCTTGTTAAACTCTGCTCCTGGGTAGTAGTACAGTATTTGAAGATAGTGTTGTGGTCGAACCTGTGGTGTTGTACTGTTGATAGATAAATGGGTGTTGCAAACACAGGAAGTTGAGTATAATTACGCTTATATTACGTATCGCAGGACGGAGACAGAAACATACGGCGAAGAAGATGATGGGGACGAGGATTTAACAGTCTTATGGGCGCAAGCAATTAAAGGGGAAGGACAAAGGTTTAAAGACGCTGAACAGTTTAGGAAAGTGGTGAAGAATTATTGTGTTTCAGTTCGTCGTGGATTCAAGTTTGTGAAGAACGAAACGAGAAAAGTCATTGTAATATGTTCGGTGGAGGAATGTGCATGGCGTATCTATGCGTCCCATCACAAGTCCGACGATTCATTCGCAATACGCAAATGCGAACTAGATCATTCATGTGGCGTAAGCAATCTCCGGTCCAGGCTACACCCGAATGCCAATGCACCTTGGGTTTCAGCATTTATCAAGGATAAAGTGAGGCGCAACCCTCACTACACTGCCAACACAGCTATAGATGATATCAAAGGTGCATTCAAGATCGATATTACTTATAAAACGGCATGGAATGCGAAAGAGATCGCATTGAAGGAAATACACGGAGCAGATTTTAATTCGTTCGACAAAATACGAGGATTTTGCTATAAATTGAAGGAGTCGAACCCCGGGAGCCATGCTGATTTTAATTCTTCTTCTTGCATGGTTGTGTCGTTGTTTCCCTGCTGTGATCCGCCTTACGCTTTGTCCGTAACTCCACCTCATCACTGCTCTTTGTCCGTGTCTCGTCCAATGCCCAGTCCCGAGTCCGCCCAACAACTTGAGCGAGGTTAGCTGATTTGTCGCTCACGTAGTCATCATCGTATAACTTCTCCTCTCTTTCAACATCTTTAACGAATCCTGAATCTCCCGCATTGTCATCATCATCTTCGTCATCCCTTACCTGATTCTCTTCCCCCTCCTGACATGTCTCCTCGCTCCCAAATTCTTCTTCCTCATCAATAACAGGTGTTTTCTTCTCAGCCTACGAAACAATCAGTGAAACAATAATTGCTCTCCAAATTATACAATACAAAACCGTATACCAATACAAGAGTTTAATCCACTGGTACAACACTTGCCTGACTTGGCTTGCGCTCTCATCGTTTGATTCGTTTGCGGCTCGGAACCTGATTGTCAGCCCACTCATTAACCTTGAGCACAGGCTTGGCAGGTGTGGCAACCTGAGGAATGGTAAATTTCTCCCCGCGCTTTGACAATGCGAATTCGAAGATATGGTGATCCCTGAGCTTCTTGATATTTGCCCTTGCATCCTCAAGCCGAGCGTGCCTCTCCTTCCAGCGCGTGAAACGTGGGATACAGTATTCGGTAAGCGGCTTCGCTAGATGGGGGCACCGTTCATAGAACCATCCCTGCACAAAGAAACCAATCAGCATGACATGGTTGTTCTTACCCATAAGTTGGGTATTTTTATGGCTTAGGTATGTTATCCTGCAGCATTAAGGTAACTGTGTTTCATAGGAAACAAAAAATTAACACACTTACAACCACTCCGGCCGTGCATCCATCAATGTAAACTTTACTCTCCTCCACGTGTCTCCGCATTGAATCCACAACAAATGTATGACAAGCCAATCCCCACGCATACTCATCTAATCTATTCAAGTTGTCGACGTGGTGCACAAGGAATTCGGGGGTTGCCAGTGAGGACGTCGGGAAGAGGAGGCAACTGAACACCACTAAAACGAATGCTCTTGCAAAATCAAGGTCATTATCAGTCCCGGCCAAGTTGTCAAACAGCTCCAGCAATTCCGCCCGTTTTAAATTCGTCGTCCTGCCTCCAAAGTACCTCTTTTTGAAGTCCGACGGCGGCTCACAGTCAGGGAGTACATACAGCCCTTTCGAATGCAGCCCTAGGACAACTGAATATTCTCATGCTTGGAATGGCATGGTTATGCCCTCTCCTAACATGAATACGCATCTCACCGGATCGAACCGCTCCACGAGCGCCTGCAGTCTTGTCTTGCTACTGTATGCCGCTTCAAGTTTCATGAAGTGGTGGAATGGCGTCCTCTCCACCGCCTGCAATTGCTGTTGCGTAACTTTCGGTAGAATATTCCGGATTGCATCCTGAAGCACCCCTACGGAACAACGGGGCTTGATGCTCGTCGTGTCATTCGGATCAGCGACCTGCTTTTTCCTACCTTTTCCGGGAGGTTTCCCCATTTTTCACTGTCAACCAAACAAGTACAACACAAAACTGATTCAAATACTCCACCTTTCCCTAAAACAGTAACATATCAAGGAACAATCAATACCTACGTTTTGCTCCAAAATACAATAATATTGCAACAGAAAACTCAACATATATTCTTACCGTTGCTCATGAGTCACTCGCTCTCTCCTTCTTATTATCCCCTTGTTCTTCAGTGATGATATTTGTCTTCTTCTCCGACACACCCTCCTCCATAGTCCCCTTCTCCTCTTTCGAGGCCATTTCCCCTGCCAATCACAGCCAGGTTACTATTGCCAAACAATACTACAGTTTTCACTTAAAAACACAACAATACATAGCAGAGCATACCCAACCTTTTATTATTTTTTAATCTATGATACAGCCCAAGCATACAACACCCATTTATTCGCACTGAATACTTATATCCACAGACCGAAATAACCAACACAATTCGAATAATTACACTCGAAAGCAACTTATATCAACACCCACTTCTGCGCTTTAGGTACTCACATCCATATACCACAACAACCATTATCATTCGAATACTCACACTCCAAAAAAACCCAAATTTCATCAGCAATTTCACTTTCTAGATAGCATTAGACCTTACAACACCCATTTATTCGAATGCTGTACTCACATCCACGTACCACAATAACCATGTTCATTCGAATACCCACACTCCAAAAAAAAAAAAAAACCAAATTTCATCATCAATTTCAGTTTCGAGATAGCATTACACATGACAACACCCATTTCTTTGCACTCTCCACTCACATCCACGACAAAAACAACCACATTCCTTCCAATACTCACACTCGAACACACAATATTCAACACCCATTTCAGTTTCAGTAAGTAGTGCATACCTTCGAACAATCTTCAAGTTTTTCGACCAAAATCGCATCTGTGGAGCTTCAAAATCGCGGCTGTGGAGTTCAAACCCTTCCTATTTCGACTTCGAACTCAGGAAACCTCTTCGAAATGCTCTCTCCGACGTTTTTCTCCCCTAAATCGACAAACCCCTCATTCGAAACCTCAAAACCCACTCTTCAAAACCCTTGAGCTCCCTTCTCTTTTGCTCAATTAAAACCGCCGGGGAAAATGGTGTTAGTGGGGAGGTGGAGGAGGGCGGTTAACTCCGGTGGTAGCGGGAGTTACGAGGTGTGACAAGACACCATTGTAGAATTACCCTGCTGACCTTCCTTCTATCTCATGGTTTTTTAATTCACTTAAGGGTATTTTGGTCTTTTCATATTTTCTAATTTTAAAAAATAATCAAAAATCGTGGGTGGGTACTAAAGTGGCAATATTTTCGTATAGAGGGTGAATTGTTGGATGTATTTGGGCTTGGGGGATTTAAGTGGAATTTTCCGTTTAATTAATACTACTTTTTTTTTGGAGGAGCCATTGAAGGCCTGGAAAGGGGTGGTGGGAGCCCATGCCACACAATTACAAATGGGAATTAAAGGGAGGGATAGGGGGCCGATGGGAATCGAACCTCCAACCTTCCGTTGGAAGTCAAGGGACTTAACCGCTTGGGCTAGGTCCTTATCCCAATTATTACTACTTGTTTATAGTGACAAAACAATGTGCATCATTAAAGTTCTTTTGACTTAAGTTTGCAAAACAATCTCTTTTACTAGTGAATGAAATGGAAAGCAAAATAAAGCTGCTGCCCTTTCTTATGGATGCTACTTTCTTTCTTCTAGATTCTTTGGCTGATGAGATGAGTAGGCCATTCTTCTCCATCAAAAACTTCATCATCTTATTTAATTATACCTTTAATTTTCATATGCACTTCTTGGGCTCTGAATACTATGCATCTATTCTATTCTATTCTTAGGGAAGTATATATGAATGTTCATTTAAAAAACACACTTGTACCTTTTGGTGTTTCTTAGCTGAAAATTTTGAGGGGTGGCTCTCTTTCGTTCTCTAATTATTTGAATTTTAGTGCCAATTGATAGTATAGCAAATACAACAAGCCAGAAAATCCAGAATTTTTCTAAATCTCCGGTTGAAGAGACAGATGATTTGAAATTTTGTCACCTAAGTTACTAAAACTGGAACTCTTTGGAAACTGTGGGAGGACTGTTTATTCACATGATATGACTTGAGGTTTTGAAATTTTTCTGCTGTTTTTTTCACCTATATATATATGTTGTATTGTTGCATATATTGTTTCCTCTTTGTTTACCTATATCTAGGAGTTCATTCAGTAATTCCTAGATCACCTTCAATGTGTTGAGAATTTAGAGGTTGTGTATCTAAATCCCGTTCTCCATTCTCTGATACCAATTCTGTTATTCTGAATTGGGGAGAACTATTGAGTTTAGGAATTATGCTTCTCTAAAACTCGTCTCATTTTTTTCACTAAGATTACATGGCTATTTATAGCCGGAAGGAATACAAACGTGACAATATAAAATACAACATTTTTGACAAACGCAATCCGCAATATTTGACGGATTGTTATTCAAACATTACTGCTTCTTTTGATTGCGGCTTCCTGTCGGTAATCACTTTGCCGCTTCTTTGGACTCAATGAGTTTAACGTTTAACACAATGCATGCCCATTATTGGGTTCAAGCTAAAATTCAACAGTCACATGTAGACAAGACAACAAAGTGGAAGCAAACAATAAATCTATGTGAAGGCAAGAAAAGATTGGGAAGCTTTATTAATTTGTTGAGTGATTCACACTTGAAGAAGTTTTGTTGTCCCTTGGTTATTACATTTACACCCATCAGAGGACCCACAGTCTTTGTTCTGTCCCTATGGATGGATATAACTGCACAAAGGCACCATCATCGGTCCTTTCCACATGCTTCCCATTTTGCACATGAAAAGGGAATGAGATGATAAAGGGCAATTTGGTTTTGACAAAGGTGAAATGGAACACTCTCTTTGATATTATTATTGTGAGGACAGGAACATGTTCTATCATCATTCTTTTTTTCAAACTGGGAATCCTGATCTCAAGATCTTTACACATTTTACTTTTATTTGAAGATAAGAAGAGGACAGACATGATCTAGCATGATGCATGTGGCCCTGTTGCTTCTCAAAGTTTCCTTGGTCATTGGAGCACCTAAACTTAGGCATAGCAAAACCCTAATTATGATAATAATGTTCATGATTGTTTAAGAAATGTTGTTTTCATTCTGCTCTTGTAGGGAAACTGATTTTAATTTTGCTTGAGCTTTCTCAATCATACATATACATGTGTGATCACTTTAATTTATTTCCCTTTCACACATTAAGGGCTCAAATTAATTAAACCTACACTCAAAATCAAGAGCCCTTTTTTTTTTTTTCATTCTTTGGTCCTCCTCCTTGTCAGAGCCCTTATCCACCCATTTTTAACCTTTCCTCCTAGCTTTGTGCCCACCTGGTAAACATTGCCTTTGCTGGACCTCTTCCATCTGATGTGGTGGAAGAGGTTGCCAATCCGCTTACGCCACCTCATCGGCTTCGCATGCTCTATCACACTCTTGGTCTTCTTGTCCTTGTCCCAACTTTCATCCCAAGACGACATTTTGGATTGCTGCTGATCATGATTCTTATTTGTGATTTTCTCTTTGTCCCATGAGGCTGCACCATTCTCCTCAAACTTGATTGATATAAAAGAATCTGCTGTTGAAAATAGTTTTTTCTAGTTAAATCCTAAGGAATGTGTATGTCAGACATTACTGAATATCATGCTTACAAATCTATATAACAATGGCCATGGATTAATTCACTAAATTGTGTTATGGTAATACTATCCATATAAAAATGCGCTACAAGAATTTTATGTTCTAGCTACCGAAAATTTTTGATAAAATTTGGTCACTCAAAAGGAACGGAATTTGCGATCGAAATTCATTAGCTACCACAGTTTTAATTAGCTACCAAATTCATAATTTTTCTAGTAGTGATGTGATGAAGTTAAATCTCATGGGCTAGCTATGATCCTCATCCTTTTGAATTAAATATGTCCAAAGTTAAGTTATACTTGCTCCATATTTTTCAAGTGCATGGGATTTAAGAACAAGGGAGAAATGAGATTTAATTTAAGAGAGAATTAGAAATTGAGGGTTTTATTAGTTGGTAGAAAAAGAAAATGGGTTATATCATTTAATGAAGAAATTAGTAGTAGAAAAACTTGCTGCTATTTCAAACAACCCAAAGTATCAGCAACTAAAAGGCTATTAGGTACTGTAACCATGGCCCCTCACAGATTTTATGGCTCAAATTAATAGTGATGAAATAAAGATGAAAAAGGATGGACATTTTTAATTCTATTAAAACATTTAAAACAATCCATTAACATATGGAAACCAACCAGAATCATATTTTTATTAGTTGTCACAGTTACATATGCATTGGATGGTGTAGATTTGGTATTTTCATCAGACAAACAACCCTTGATCCAATACCATTGACCAAGAACAATGCAACTGTCAGTTTAACTATACCCACAAGTGGATATATATAACTGCCGATCACACTATTATACCCTCTTGCATTGCATATTTCAAAAAGAATGAGGTGGGCAAAAAAAAAAGATTAAATTAAATCTAACCTTCTGGACTCGGGGGTGATGATGAACTGTGATAATAAACCTCAGATTTGTGTTGTTTGATTTCTAGACGGTTGAACAAGCTTTCGAATATCCATGGTAGGACCCTCTTTGGTGGCAAAGTGGTGTAACCTCTGTTGGGTGGAGTAACATGAGAAGATGATGATGATGATGATTGCTTTGAGGCTAAAACCAGGAGCTTTTCATTGAGGCAGAGAGCACAAACTCCTACAACCAATTCTCTGGGGTGGGAATGGCACCATATGCTGTCCTCTCTGTACTCATCCATCCTCACCGTTTATGTATGTGTGTTGTGAGTTGGGAGGATGAGGAGATTGAGAAAGAAAACTAAATGGAATGCAAAAAGACAAAGGGACAAATGAGACTGTGCTTGTTTTAGTTTATATGTGAGGCATACATGGCTTCAATGAAGTTATGGAATTGAGGAATTTAAGGGGGGTTTTTGATGAGGGGTAGTCTAGCTATAGAAGAAAATGATGTGGGAAACAAGAGAAAACTCATTCACACATACACACATATATATATGTAGTGTTCGTGTTCTCATACATACAGCTCCCTCCCTCTCTCTCTCTCTCTCTCTCTCTCTCTCTCTCTGTGTGTGTATATATGTATGTATTTCAGTGTGTTAAAAAAAGGGATGCATTGAACCTTACCTTTAAAGAGGAGCAAATTGAAGGGGATTGAGGTTGATGGGAATGATTGGTCCTACTCCTACCAAATTTATATAGAGATGGAATGCACTATTGGCATTGGGGTGGTTTTCAGACAGCCATTGCATATTCCTTTCATTTATTCATACATCCATCCATTTAGTTGATTTGGACTAATCCATTATTCACTCCTCCTTATCTTCGGGAAAAAAAAGAAAAAAAAAAGAAAAAGAAAAAAAAAGAAAGTATGGATGAATGAATGAATGAAAAAGATAAAATCCATGGTTTTAAGTGCAAGAAGTGATTTTGATCCTTGCTATGGTATGTGGCATGATCTGCTCCGTAAATGTTAGTTTAATTTTAGTACTAGTAAACTTTATTGTGGGCTTCTTCATACAATATTTGGGTGTATGGTTTATTTGACACATATATAAATCATAAATGAGACGTATTATTATATAGTATCTATTTATATAGTACAAAAGTAAGTGCGACTTTATTATTTTAGGAAGCCAACTTGCCTCAAATAGAGAAGATGTGATTTTGGGAAGACCAAAATAATGTCCTTCTATTACATGAAATTCTCAAGATTCATTTTTTTTTTCTTTAGTGTTTACAATCGACCAACAAGCTTAAACAAGAAGATAAAAATAATCAAAACCCGCCAATGTGGTGAAACATTATTAAAAGTTTGAAAGAATTCTGGTGGACACACGATTTGCATGATGATGATGATGATGCGTTAACAATGGAAGCTCCATTGGCATTGGATTTGGAAGCTTCATGTTCATACCTAGAACCTAGTGGTTAGTTCGGGTTGCGAAAATTAAGGGTATTGGAGCAATTTCGTGATGTATTTTTTCAATTCATGTGATGTGAGGCTTTGAAGGTAATCGGTAATCCACTCCATACTTATTACATACATCAACAACGTTGTACATACGCATCGCTTATCAAGAATAGTATTCAAGACATTATTTCCAAGGGATTTGAATGCCGCATGCATTGCATGCTCATCGATCAATTACTTCGTATATACTCTGCCAAAAGGGAATCAGATATAGCTTGCCAAAATTCATCAAAAGCTTCATGTTTTTTGGTTCACTACACAAGACAAGCTTAAATTCTACTTTTTTTCAAAAAAGAAAAACAAAACAAAACAAAAAGAATCTCAATTTTTGAAATAATATTAATCTTTAAAACAATTGAGTCATATGTATAAACCAAAAGTTGTTTCCTCGTAAGCATAAATGTCATCATTTATCCGAATAGATTTATAGTTATTGTTAAAAACACATTTACTTTTCAAAAACAAAAGCCAAAAGCACATCCGAAAAACTCTAAACAGCCATCAATAATTCTCAAATGCATCTAAGTGAGACCTGGATTGGGATTGAGCACACAGTTAAGGATTTGAAATACGAGAAAACAGGGAGGCTTAGATTTGCGCATACTCCCTCCGTCTTTGAAAAATCGTAACGTTTGGAAATTGAATACTGTTCACACACACACTTTGACTTAAAGTTTTATCATAGTTATACAAGTTAAAATATAGTCAAGTGGGATCTTTTTAGATTCGTCTTGTCGAGTAGTTTTTAAATATGGAACTTTTAGAATTTTTACTGATACCGAACTTGAGTTATTAATGATTTAAAATGTGAATTGAACTGCGTGTACCGTGAGTCCGTTTCAATTTTTTGAAAACGGAGGGAGTATATAATACCTCATCCAAACTCAGAATTAATGAGTGAAAAACCGGTCGAAACCAAAAAATTATACTATTATTAGCAGGTTACCGAAAATGCAAATGCTGGAAAACTTTAAAATCTGTACGGCCGAAATTACAAATTACTATATCACATCAAAAGCTGGTCTGATCTTCACCTCCTCAGCTCTCATCTGGTCTTCGGTTGTTGCTATTGTCACGTTGATTCCCATTGGGTTGGGGTGGGTTTGACGGTGCTGCTGCTGGTGCTGGTCCTGCTCCGGGGAACATCCCCATCATGGACCTAAATGCACCCGATAACTCCGGAGGCCATTCATTGGCGTCCATATTCATGTTCCCACCAAATGTGACTCCTGGATCACTATGAGGGCCAGGTTCGTTTCTTCCACCAAACCCGGAGCCATTTTGAAATGCTTGTACAGGGAAGGCATTACCAGTCATGTTATTTAGCATGCTGGCGAAATCAGGAGGAAGACCGTTCATGTCAAATGGGAAGGGGTTAAAATTGCTACTGCTGCTACTCGATCCACCTCCGAATTGGTAGTTGAATTGTCCGTGGCTGGTAGATGTGGAACCCTATGACCAGTATAACAGTAAAAATAGTTGAAATCGTAGCAATTATATTCAATTGATTATAAGAGAAATTGTTGGTCAAGGTTAATAATAAGAGGTATGTTCTTATGGTCAAAAGTATAAAAACCTCCCCACCTACTATCTATGCCCGTCAATTTGTATGTCCCTTTCACTTAACATGTACGAAATGTTAGTGTATAAAATACCTTGTTAAAAATAATCAAATAGTACTAATACTCCCTCAGGTTCATTTTATTTGCCACCAATTATTGGCGGCAAATAATGTGGAATGGAGGGACAAATATATGGAATGGAGGAACAAATACTATGATGCATCAGAAGGAGTAGGTTTTGTTAATATTTAACTATAATAGAATTCTTGAAACTGCTTAGAACTGTCAGAGGGACATGCAGTTGGGGATGGAGGGACAAGTAATGATCACAACTTTTAGATTATCGCCAGCGAGAGGGAAAGGTTATAAGGTAGAATTCAAAACAAAGTACCTGACCAGTACCGTCTCTTCGTTGTTGTTGTTGATTCAGTTTCTGCTCTGCAACCTAAACAATATTTTTTATACATAGCTGTCAAACAGCAACAATAGTAATCCTATTCTTCCCACCAGATAAAAAAGATTAGTGGACTAACCCGTATATTTTCTTTCACAGATTCATTGTGAGGATCCAGCTGCAAGGCTGCCAAAAACACTACTTCATTAACATTTAACACCATAGTTAGGCCACGCATTTCAGCTTTTTAATATATTTTATTTTTTTTTATCAAGCAGCCTGCATGGTACAAATAGCAAATCATACAAGCATGAACAAACATCAACGAATCATCAATATCATCATTGAGCTGTTATATCACGATGCGGGGCGATTGCATGTCACCATTGAATTGAATCAAAACAAAATTTTCATTTGGAGCCTATTTGGTAAACTACTTATTACATAATTGAGTTGACCATCAGTTTCTTTAACTCTATTTGATAGCATTTTTGCAGTGGCTAGCTCATGATGAAGTACAACTGAATTTTATAAAACAAGCAGAGCCCGTTTCAATTTTTACTTTATTACATAATTTAGCTTTTACTAAAATAAAAGATGTTTTAATAAAATCATTTTTATTCATTTTAAGTGCAATTTAATGGTGCCTTTCAAACTTAAGATTCGTTCAGTTAATAAACTGCCCTCAGACTAAAATGTGTGTATTTCATTTTATAGTTTCTTCACATTTTTCACTGCGTGCTCATAGTAGCGCATTTAGAATCACCTGTAATGCAAAACCACCTTAATGTTATCTATTATATCGTCTATTGGTGGTGTGGTGTCCATACTTTTCACCTAATGCAGTAATGCACTCAATACAACATTAATCATGCTTAAGCAATATTCTTTAGCAGTGTGCTTCTACAAGATCCTAGAATTGTATGCAACTATGCATATGATTATTATGGCAGTCACACCAACTTCTTGTAAGGAATGCATGAAAGAAAAATCACATGACAGACCTTTCATAAATCCTTTATCAATTGCATCTCTGTACATCCCTTGGGCATAGTAAGCAAATCCCAAGCGACTATAAGCCTTGCTATAATTCGGATTGATTTCAATGGATTTGAGACAATCTCTAACTGCTTCAGAATACAGGTGGATCTGGGTATAAGCAGCTGCCCTGACAAATTTATACAAGACCCTCATATATCTCAAGCAGAGAAAAACAACATTGAAAACTTTCTATATCTTTTTCTCATGCAAATAAGTGAGTCACAGATGGACTTGTGCAGTGTGCTAGGTAGAGCCCCATAAACTCTACTTCATCCATTTTTTTTTAAAAAAAAAAATACTCCCTCTGTTTCTAAATAAGTATAACATAAGGAAATGGCAAGGGATTTAATGCAAGGAACAAAAGTGCTTTAGTGGAAGCTTTTTACCTTTAAAAGCATTCCATATATGGTAATGTAACATTTATTATGAAATACCCAAAAAAGGAAAGTGTTACACTTAAAAAGAAACGGAGGAAGTAATTGATATGTTTGGTAGGGATTCAGGATTTAAGGAAAAGAAGTAAAAGGAAGAGAGAAGTGGTGAATGGATAGAGAAATAGGGAACTGATTAGTAGCTGGATAGAAGATAAAATATGTAATTAGGTGATCGAGAAGAAGTTTCTAGAGAATGCACCATAACATTAATTTCAAAACAGTCTAAAAGAAAATCATACCAATTTTGTAAAATACATACACATGCATGCCAAGCGAAAACAAAACAAAAAAAAATAGAGGGAGTACATTGCACACCTGTTGCAATAGTAAACAGCATTGTCTTGACATAAAGCAATAGCAAGAGTATACAGATCAATTGCTTCCCCATAGACTTTAGAATGCATGGCTTTGTTACCTACCAAAAGAATTGAATTTAACAAGCATGAGAAGTTGAAAGCGAACTAATGCAAAACTAAAGAATTGCTAGGTTCTGAAAAGTAACAAATATTTTGTGCATGTGGTCAACAGCCTACACTTATATCCTTGTATGACAAAATTGGAATTAAATGTATAAGCATTAAAAATAATGATACAAGTGCTAAATTATCCGTTCTTTCCTAAATTACAGAATACAAATAAAGTCTACAATTTCAACCATGTGAGGCATGGGCAATAACAATATGTAAAACCCCAATTTTTTAAGCTAAAAAATCTCCAGCATGCTACCGCTAAGAATTAAAAAGCTTAAAAGCTTCGGGGTGAATATTATGAAATTTCAGCAATGCTATATGCTGCTGAATGCACCCACCACCCCAGGAAAAATTTAGGCGCCGCTGGAAAATTTTTCATGCCCACTATGTAAACAAAAAGGAACCATATAATTTAGATAGAGATGATCCACAAAAAAGATACCCTGTGATTTGAAGGTCTCCGCCAAGGTTTTCTGATCATATGTTTGGTGACCTGCTATTTGCATTTCCTGTTAACATTGTTGTACACATCAAAAAGATGAAAAACATAAACCAGATGCAGGGCATTCAAATGAATCAAGCAGGGTAATAAAACACAATCAACGGATTTCATATCGTGCTTTGTCATTAAAATTTTAACCATAGTCATTAGATATGAAATCCACCCTTATTGTCAAACCAACAAAAATAACCCAAATCATTTGATAAACAAATCATATGGGATTGGGATCTCATAGAGTTCAGATTAATATATCATGGGAAATGTTATTATTGCTGGATGAAACACCAAGCTGCTCATGATCATATTGAGTGTTGTTGGATCCTGTGAGATATCTCATACCTCTACAGCTTTATGAAATAAATTTGTGGCTCTATCAATGTGGGCCTGATCATCAGATCCATCAGGCATTCTACTAAAATAGTGGATCCTCTCAAGAGCACCAAAAAAATGCCCAAAAAGTTCATCCTCCCCTGCCAATGCAAGACAAAATATTGACATTAACAAATATGATATTATGATCACATTCATTATTCACATATAGTGCAATACCAATTGACCACTCTATGCAGCTTTTTGGAAAAGGTTCTTCATTAAAGTCCTGTAAGGAGATATATATGTGCGCCAACATAGTGCTTCATTTTTCTCTCCTCCCTTTCTATTGTCTAAATCACACTTAAGCAGTACTGCACTACTGCCTGTTGAATACTACAGTAGAGAACGCAAACAACATGCCAACAGTGAAGATTGGTATGCTTGCCACACTTATTTAGATGTGCGGGGAGCTTGCACCTACTCTACTTGTCTTACACTACCTTTTCAATGTTTCAAGCTTCACTTAAGTTCTACCATAAATGGGGCTACGGCGTTGTGCTTTCTGAACAAGTTTACAATTAAGAAGAATGAAAGGTTAGAAAATCAAGCAGTGAATGGTTCCACTATGTTTTTGGAAACAAAGGTGCTTATTGAAGAATGGTAGGCGGCTTTATCTGGACTACTACCTTGGTGATCCTAATGAATGAAAAAGGATTTCACTCTAATCAAACAATAAGAAAACACAAATCTCTTGTCAAGGAATTTAAATAAGAACGCACAAAACTTCTGTTTAAGACTAGACATAGGAAGGTTCAGCCTCACCAGGAAACTGCTGCTCCCTTTTCTGGTCAGGACCCTAATAGAGAAGTACAACATTAATGTCAACTTTATTCCCAGAAAATGGACAAGAACAGATAGTAGAATCATACCACATTAATCAATTAAACCATGCCCCATGAAAACATTAAACAAATAGAGAAATGAGAGAAGACATGTGAAAGTCACGTATAAAATCATGATATCTCTTTTTTTGGTTCGTTCGAAAAAGGAATAATCAAATGCCTTAACTATCTACTTAAAGAAATACGAGAGGTTAAAATTGAAAAAGGATCGGGAATTGGTAAAGCGCAGAAGTAAAGTTAAACGCCGAATCATCGTCTGCATAAGTCTTCAACAAATCCTAAAACCACTGAGAAAATAACACAACGAGTGATGAAATGGAAAAGGATAGAAACACCTCCACAACTTGAGGTTCCTTGCTCAAAGATGAACTTGGTGCATCCGAAACTCCCTCATTACGGCCCGAAACTGCCTCACGAGATGAGAAAATATCAACCAACGAGTCATAGTGTGACTGGCTACCAATTGAAGATTGATCGATCTTAAAAACCTCAGACAAACATTCCTTTGCAACAGCAATCGCTTCAACGTCAACTCCAGGAGAAGGCTCAACTGCAAACACAAGAAATTCATTCAAATCAATCAATCTCTCCCCACCAGTGGAATCCAAATATTTGAAATTGAAACTGATTTTTTCAACTAATGTGTCAGCAGTTAGGGCTTTTGGCGAGCAAAACCAGAATTGGTTAGAAAGCAAACAGAGAGAGATTACCGGAATTCAGGAACTGGAGGAAGGAAGTGACGATGCGGCGGGAGAGGGGGGAGTCAGTTCTCGGATTCGACATGGATTGACGGCGGCAACGACCCCGGGGTTTGCGGACTGTTGGTGCTGGCGCCTAGCGATTTCGATGCTGATTCTTGGAGTCCACCAGAGTCCAAAATTAACAGGTCGTCTATCGTCTGCGATTTGTCCATTCAAACTTTGTAAAGTTTTGGGGTGCCCATGCAATTTACAAAAATTCCTCAACCTAAATGCAATTTATCCCCATTTTCCCTCGAACTAATCGCAGTTAGGGGTGGGAATAGGCAGGGGCCTATGGCCTAGCTTACCGAAGGCCAGGTCAGGCCAGGCTTTTTTTTATAAACAGACTAGGCTTAGGCTAATTTAAAAGTCTATTTAGCTAAATAGGCCCAGGTCAGGCTTAATTAAAAGCCTTTTAGGCCTACCAGGCCGGCCTATTTATCATATTATTAGTCTATTTATGTTTATTACGTAGGTATATGTCGTATTATTAGTATTATATTATGTAAAAGTAATTATTAATTTGATCTTACATAGATTTTCAAAATATTTATGAGTTTTTTCTCGTAAATAAATAATTTTGGATGAAAACTTGCCCAAGTGAACAAATTATGTCTCCCAACCTTATGATTACATCCGGATATATATAAAAAATATTTAAATTTATTTTTAAAATAGGCTTAATCAGGCCTTTAAAAGGCTTAGAGGCCGGCCTATTTAAATAAATAGGCCAGGCTTAGGCCTATAACATAGGCCTATCAAAGGTAATAGGCCAGGCTCGGGCCTATGAAAATCGACATAGGCCCAGGCCGTACAAGCCTAGGCCTAGCCCGGCCTAGCCTATTTCCACCCCTAATCGCAGTAATAGAGTGGTGAAACAAATAATTTAATTCGATTTATTTAATCATTTGAATCGAGCACGCATTGAACATTTTTAGTGAAAATTAATAATAATAATAATAATAATAATAATAACAATAATAATAAAGGGTTGTGAACATGTTGCGAAAGCTTTGGCAAAAATAGAAAGTTAAACAAGCTACAGAATGGGGTGGAAGGAGAAAAAGAACGAACAAAAAAACAAAATGCCTAACTATAGTCCAGGGTACGACACTCCTGTAGAATCACTATTCAAAAGCGTGTGCACATCATCCGAGGGAAGACCCATGTCGTGAAGAATTCCTTCATCCGAGCTCCGCATTTAGCCAAGTTGTTCGCAACTGAATTGTCTTCACGTCAAATAAGAAACCAATGATATCCAGGGTGTAATTCCAAGATCCCTAAGATATTTTTGACCAAAGAAAAAAAAGTAAAATGTTTTGGGAACAAGACCTTCCCCAAAAAACCAACAGACACCAACTAATCCGAATAGCAACAAACCTGGGTGACACCCAATAGAGTGTAGTCTCTTAACACCATTCCAGATATCATGCAATTCGGCCATAAAATTTGAAGCACAACCAACAGAGCCCGAAAACCCTTCCATCCATCGGCCATAACTCTAAGGAATAATCCCATCAAACCTAGCATGCCCCGGATTATTCAGGAAACTGCCATCCACACGAAGAACAAATCCTATGAAACCTTGGGAGTGCCGAAACTTTAATAAATTTTAATTTTAAATATTAATTTCTAATTATTTAATTCATTAATTGAACATAAATTATGAAGTCGTTTCCTCCTTTAAACATATGCATATGGTGTCTCACTAAGAGAATTTCCTCACTACGAGAATTTCTATATCACATGTACTTTTCCTCCTCATTTCATTCGTCGTAATTTTATATGGAGTATTACTTTAAAAAATATATATATAAACAAATTAGGCCTTGTTAAAGTCATTTTCACATAATTTTAGAAGATATATATATAATTTTTTACTTATATTTATTTTAATATATTAATTGTTAAAAAATACATTGAAATGTGCCCCAAATGTTTTGGACATAAATAATAGAACTAATGGAATATTTCATTATTTGTAATGAATAATATAGTTACATGATTTTTTTGAATGTCCTTGCAAATAATTTAATTGAATTAAAAATCACTATAACTTATACTAATACCCAATGGAAAAATGTCTCAAGATGAGCTGGCTTCGTTTTCAATAACACAATAGTGATAAGTTAACCCCAAAAACAAGTTCTTAAATAGATGAAGGAAGACGAATAGGCCATAATCAACTATTATCTTGTTGAATGAGAGAAATTCAGTATTTGCTTAAATGCTGAATTACCACTAAAAAGTACTAACTTGTTATTACAAAATATTGAATCTATAGAAAATATTCATTCAACATTTTTTAATGAATATTCAGAACTTATAAATGATAATTCAGCACTAGATCCAATATTGAATCAACATAGAAACCTATTCCATAAGAGTTCATTCAAGAAACTAATTATAGGCATTCTAATGAAGTTTAAATAGCAATTATCACACCACAATTGTAATTACTTTAATAATGCTCATGAATTCTTCGAAGTTTGACTTTCTTAAAAAGTACTCCCTCCATTTTTTTTAAAAATGTTACGTTTTGACTTATTTGTTCATTGTAGCATTTTGACTTCTATTTTTGTTATAGTTATAGAAGACAAAATATAGCCAAGTGAGATCCTATTGGATTCGTCTCATCTTGTAGTTTTTCAATATCAACTTTTTAGAATTTTTACTTGTACTGAATTTGAATTATTAATCGTTGAAAATATGCATTGGCATACGTGCAAATGAGAAATATAACTTAAAAAAAAACAAAAAACAAAAAAAAACAAAGGCAGTACTATATAGTTGACCGAGACAACCATTAGCTCCATTAACATTAGGACCGATTGCTTCGTGTACCTCAAATTCTCAATTGCAGTTCATTTTTTTAAAAATAAAATAAAAATAAAAAAAATGCACCCACCGTCCCAATAGAAATACCCTATTTGACTTTTGACACTGTTCATTGTTCAACTTTGACTCAATATTATTACAAGTATATATTTAGAAAAAATAGTCGAGTGCAGCCTTATTAGATTCTTCTAATGTGTAGTTTTATAATATATATTTTACATAATTTCTAGATTTATATATTTTGAGATATTAACAATTAAAAAAGTGCATTGGATTGTGTGCAACAACCAAATAGAACATTTAAGTAGAGGACAATAAAATAAGGCAAAAGCAAAACTGAAAGTAGTAGAAAAAATCGAAACAAAACAAGATCAAAATGCCAATTTTATTATTGAACATGAGCATTATGCAAACTAGGATCATTTTAAGCTCCAAAGTCCAAACAACACATAAGCACTGGGATTCACTAAAAGCCTGCTTATCATATTTTTGTAATCCAAACTTTACATTTATCCAAAGTTTTAAAAAAGTGAAGGCACAAGTTCAATGCAAAGCATGGGTAGGATTAGGATGATAGTGGTAATTACAAATGACAAGCTACGAAAGCCTCCTAAGTATGTGCACAGGAATAGTTGGAAGTTGAAGCAGAATGGGATCACCCGTCCCACAAAGCATATCCAACTCAAAATCTCCTCCAAAGCATAATAATTACTATTAATAACACTACCAAATCACAAATACATTACATACTGTAGCTAGCTACCAACAAAATGAAAATAGGCAAACCTGAACCATGGTCATACTTTTTGTCTCCGAGTCCTCCGAGCAATCTGAAATTTTTTAAAACATACAATCACCAAAATATAAAAGTTTCAGGAAATATCCATTGTAGAAAGGATAAACGCAGTTGATATCTTACAGGATACCCATCGAGATTGGTGATATCAGATTCCAAAGTGCCACTGGAATCCTCACCACGCTTAGTCCTCTTTCCTGCAAGTTAAGACAGTTCTGAGTGGGTAGGATGTGTCTTTGGAGCAATATCGCAGGCATAATACAACATTGTTATTATTATTATTAAAACCATATAGAAGCACATGACGGACATTCGTGTCAAATGTCAATATGTTGTTGCCCCTTCATCTGCAACCTTCCATTTGGAAGCAATATGGAAAATGAAAGCATTATCTACACAGTAATTGAATGGGTATGCATGTTAAAGATATATTAAATGATTAATTTAATTAATAGGGTTAATGGAAATGAAGAACCAAAAGCGTCCTTTTCTCAAAAATCACCTTCAAGATTAATCAAAATTGGAAAACATGAGTCACACAATTGAAGTTTTCAGAACTCAAACATTAGTAGATTGTAATGCGAGCAAACTTTACCAGCACGTGAACCCTTTCTGGAGTAGGTGTCTTTGTTCCTTGGAAAGTTCTCCTTACTCGCATTACAACTATTTGCATCACGTGATTTTACTCGAGCATCGTCTTCCCTGGAACTACTAACAAAGAATTCTTGTTGAGATACTGATGGTGTGTTTGTTGTGTTTTCAACACCTACTTCGTGCCCATTTTCAGCGGAAGAGCTTTCACGCAATACAGCTGAACCAAGAGTTGATAATTTCAACCCATCCTGTTGTCCACTAGCTTCACTCTCACCATTGGGGGTATCATGTTTATCTCTTTCTTCAGCATGAAGCTCATCAATCTGCTTTTCGGTTGTGTCTATTAACAAATTATTTGTATGGCCAGATTTAGAATTTGATCTGGTGGCATGCCTTCTGCCACTTGTTCGTACAGATTTTTCATTTAGTTGTTTAGGGTGCATGTCCATGGCATAAATCTGAAGAAAGAATATCAGTGTGATATGAAAAAGTATTCAATAACCATCTCAGAAAAAAAACAGAGAGAAAAAAAAAATGAACAGGAGTTCTTGTGTGCACACCCTGGAAACTTCAGTTTTGAGCTGCGATACCAGATTCTTAACAAAGCTTGAATCAGCTTTGTAAGCGTCAGCCTGTTAAAAAATACAATATTACCAAAGTGAAATGTGTGAACTAATTAGCAAATGTAATACAGAACATCAGAAAGGGAACTTGCCTCTTTCCTCTCAGCAGCAATACTCTTATAAAGTGATGATGGAAGCAGAATTGAACCAGGAGAATGCTTCCCATCCCTTTTGACAATATTCAGAGAATCTAAAATGGAAATCCCCACCTCTGCTAAAAGATGAAGTTTCTGCAGTACAGTAAACATGCGATGAAAATACAAGGATTAACAAGCACATGAAGTTTTTGGTGTCAGTGTCCACTTAAGAACCAAATGCATGTAGCACTGAGCATAATAATAACATGCAGTTAATTACGTACCGGAGTCATCCGAGAATCAACAGCATCCTCTGCCTTTTTTATTGCATTGAAAACAATTCGCAAATCAGAAGCATTTGATACAAGACTCAAGTTTGCATCAACTGAACTTTTATTTACCAATGCATGCACAGTAACAAAAAGAGGACTGCACAAAAGAATGATAATGGGGTATTAAGAGGACAATCAACCCGGAGAAAAAAATTGATTGACCATGAGAGCCAGAAGTGACTACAAGCAACATAAAAGAAGCAAACAATACCTAAAAAATTGGGCATATGTTTTGTCATCTTGACAATCATGAGCAGGAAAGTTAGAGTCATGTGCAAGAACATGGATCAAAAACACAATCATATATACAGGATGAGCTGGTCCTCGCACAGATATGGTCTCATGTAATTTAGCTCCTTTACCATATTCTCGAATAAAGTCTTCCAAATATTTAATCGCCTGAAAGTTGTCACAAAACCCGTTCATTTAGTTTTGGAGGAAGTTAAAAATGCAGCAAAATGGTTTGTAAAATGAAAGCATGTACATCAGTGCGCAGATCCTTGAAGAGATCTAAAGCAGCGAATGAAAAGGTGCATGCATATCTACTGGGCAAGGTGTGATTATTCAACAATTTGTGCACTTTCCTGGCAAATGATCTGCGGACGTCAGGAGAATGATCCTGTAGAAGTCAGAGATATGAATAGCTATTCACTAAACCCAGAACATAATCTGTGCTTTTATGAAATAGAAGCAAAAGAATATTTTGGAATTTAGTAAAAGGTTCTAACAAACAAATCACCACACAATGAGCTCCAGGTGTTGCTTTAATTCTACTTAAAGTTTTTGCTATGAGTTTAAGGTACATGTGAATTCTGCCCTACAGATACAATCAAGGTTGCATGCAACAGCCAACGCATTTTCCTTTTGAAAATAACTGGATGTGCTTCGAAGGAAGACCACAGATACCAACACAAATCAGAGTGTTCATACAGCAGAGAACTGATGATAACATAGCCAGAACAAATCAAGTACCCCTACTACCAATATCTTATTAAGCTGAGTTATAATAGAAACAGAATATCGAGTAGTTGAGAGTTTGAGACACAGGATATGTTTGTGCCAAACTGGATAAAAGGCAATCAATTTTACATTTACCTGTAGCGAAAGCTGTCTTCCTAATTTAACATAATCAAATCTTTTCTGTCACATGTTTTAACCTGAAATTAAGCTAACCTTGGCAGTTAAAATAGTTAAGTGGAATATCTCTCTAGAAATATGCAAATCCCATTTCCTTGAAAGTCGAAGGACAGACTTTGCTGCAGCTAATCGAATGATTGCTTCATCATCACTGAGAGAGAGAGAGAGAGAAAGAGAGAGAGAGAGAGAGAGATGCATTAAAACCAAAGATAAGCTAAGCACGGCTGCAAAATTTGATAGTAACTACGGACATGTCACGGAGAAAATAACCACATTGAAATTTTTTTAAAAATCAACCACAATGATACTAAAACCATATAGCTACAGATGTGAAATGGTATTATTTAATCTTCCCAAAATTATCATGGTAATTACAGCCCAAGATAAGAATGCAGCTTAAAGACATAAAGCCAACCAAAGTTTTTAGTTCGCACTGACATAAAACGAACAAAAATTTTTACAGACTACGAAACTTCCAACAAAGCAGGCTCAAGTAGGCAGCACTTGTCACTTGATGTAACACCCAACATTCTAACTACCAAAATCCGGAAGTACAACGGTAACCTTATTTTTGGAGCCAAATTATTTCAACAAGTGTGAGTTAGATTTTAACGAGTGGGCTGTTATGGTTTCTTTTGGACATATTTGGGCTATGTTTCTAACATACTTTGGGCTGTCAAATCAGGCTGGATTAAGGGTTAATTAGCCCATGTTTAGAGCCCTAAAAATTAGGGTTGCAGCCACCTACTTTAACCATGGATGAGGACTACAAAACCTATCCAAAACACTTAATTTTGGAAGGTTTTTGTAGCTGTCACAAACTGTGGCAGGCTGTGTGGAGAGGGCTGGCAGGAATTGGCTGAAATCAAGGGATTTCACATTAACTCCCATTCCATAACCCCCCTCCCAACCCACCTATAAATACCCCCTCCTATTTACTCTTCTACTCACACCTAAATCATTCTTCTCCTCTCCTCTCTTATACTTTAAAGTTCTTAGTGTTCTTGTGAGTTCAAGCAAGCTAAGGAGGTTGCTAGCAAGGTCTTAGAGCTTTCCTAGCGTTTTCCACTTGAAGAGTAAGCTAGTCTTACCCATACATTTTAAGTTTCAAGCAAAGTTCTTGAATTATATGCATGAATTGTTTTTAATTGCTTTCACCTTATGTTCATGCATTAGTGTTAAAAGTTTGTGGAATTTTTAATCCTATGTTATGTCAAAATGCTTTTGAAACCTTTTATCATGTGTTTTTGGGCTAGGCCCATGATGTCGAAAGTAAATTGGACCGTTGGGTCATTTTGTGAAAATTATTTAAATGATTTGAGGGCATGAGTACCGCGGTGGTACCTGAGTTGTGGATGACCGAACCCCCTCTGGCTAAGTGGTAGGACGGTTTCCTCCCTTAGACCCACATGTTTTGAGCCTATGTTTCGCTAGACGTAAGTCGCGATTCGCGGTCTAGTTTACCCGGGTATTAAATTCATAGCTGTATCATCATGTGCATGTTGGGCCGCGGCTAGTTACTGCAGCCAAAGAAATATTGTGAATATATGTTGTGTATTTTAAATGGATATGTGTGTCCTCGGAATGAGGCTAGCTTGCTCAGCATTGTTGCTGATTATTTGTTGTTTCCCCTTTTTCAGGGTAAATTTCATTCGAGAAGTCATGCACGCACGTGGGCTTGGGAAGGTTTTCATAAATAAGATTCATTTAAATTATTGCATCGAATTACTTTTAGAACAAATGTTTTGGCCATGGGCCCAATGAAATTTCTTATGTTATAAATAAAGTTTATTAATATAGTATCATCTTCCTAAAGCACTAGAAATTGTATTATGCATTAGTAGTAATTGTGTTTAAACCGAGGAATACAAATTAGACTTGTGTACTATCGAGTTGCTAGGGGGCTTCTGTCTAAGGAGGCTTGGTGATAACAAGGCCCGTCAGCCGGTGGCCCACCTCCCTTTCCTGGGAACCCCCCAACACAACCTTATAGAACTCAAGTACTTAACAGTAATTCCAAAGTTAAGACACTTAAGTAAATCAAAATTCCTTCTATTAGCGTTAGCATTCCTTGGTCAAGTTAGCCGTAGCGAGCTTGACTAAGGGATGTGGCGGTAACACTCCCGCCAAACCATATTTTAAAAATGGGGGTGTTACACATGATGTGTAGCATTCATCAAAATAGGGGCGGGGCATAATACAGATACATATTTATATAAATACTAGATTTTTTCGCCCGCTACGTACGGGTGTTGAACTAATATGACGATATAAAATAAGAATATAGTGTTTTTTGGATTACATGATATTCAATGTCTTTTGCTTAAATAGTAGTTGAAATGCATGCAATAAAAAATTAAAAGGAAAATAAAGGAGATAATAAGATGAATGAAGGAAATTCAAACACAGGTGGAAATAATATAAAATAAATTATTTTTACTGTTAAAAAATTAAATATATATAGTTTTCTTTCATACTCCCTCCGTCCCGCGAAGATTGAAGCCTTTCTTTTGGGCACGGTAATTTAGGTAGTGGAGTTTAGTAGTTAAAGTTGTGTGGGTATTTGTGTTTAAGATTATAATGAATTTTGATACTGTTTATTGTTTAACTTTGACTTAATATTATCGTAGTGATGTAATTTGAGAAAAATATTCAAGTGTGGTCTTGTTAGAATCGTCTAATCGTGTAGTTTTAGAATATATATTTTATACAATTTTTATTTGTATCAATTTTGTAATATTAAGAGTTAAAGAAATATAAGGGACTTTGTGTAGGAAAGTAATAATGCATTGGAATTTGTGCAGAATAGTAAAAGTAAGTATTTTTATTGGGATTTGACAATAACTAAGATTCTAATCAAACTTATATTAATTTAATTTTTCTAAAAACGGAAAGGGTTCAAACTTCGCGGGACACCCCAAAAAGGAATAGGGTTCAAACTTCGTGGGACGGAGGGAATATCTAAAATGATGAGAGTAAGTGGAAAATAAATACCCTTAACTATTCAAAATTAGAAAAAAATTACCCCATCCGTCCCACTAATTCTGTCTCACTTTCCTTTTTGGTCCGTTCCACTATAATTGTCACATTTCCCTTTTTAGAAAAAAACTTACTCCATAAACATCAACTAAAACATCGCATCAACTAATTACTCCGCTTTACCACAATAACCCATTATACCTAAAATATTGTGCCCAAAAGTTTTGGGATGGTATTACCGAAACTGATGGAGTATATTTTGCATTATTAAGGTTCTAAAAAAAATATTAGTTTTACTCCCTAGTATGTTGTACATTTTGACTATTATTCCTAAAGTTTTTAAAAAATATTATTTATACTTTTTTGTTATTTTTTCATCATTTAAAACTTATATTTTATTACGTACTGTATTTTAAATTTTTGTTGTGATTAGTTTTATGGACTAATCCATAATTTTATAAAATAAATTTTAACTATAATATGTTTTGATTATCTGTTAATTTTTTAAATATTATTTTAGTCCATAATATTTTATCCAATTTTTTCTTTTCTATATTGATTATGAAAAAAATTTGGTAGTTAATATTTTCATTTAATTTCTTTAATTAAATTATTATTAATTTTTAATTCATTATTATTATAAGCCTTAAAATCGAATTTATACTATGATACCAAGTCTTTTAGGGGTATACTACTTATATTCTTTTACAGTATAAATTTTTAAAAAAATGTATAACAATTTACTTCAAATTTCATATATATTTTTATTTTTTACTGAAATAGATGATGATTACTGGATTAATGATATTATGTCTAATAATTAAACTATGATGTGTTTTAATCTTTTTTTTTCCTTTTCTTTCTTTTCTTCTTTTAAAAAAAAATATATATATATAGAATTTGTTTAGAATGGTATAAATTTTTTTAGGTTATTAGTCATTTTACATTAATCAATATTTTTAGAGTCAATTTATTGTTTACATCATATTTCCAATGAAATATTTTCATTTAAAATATAATTATTTTATTCCTTATATTGATATATGATTATATATTTTTTAGACATAATTTGTAACCTAATTTATTTAATAATATTATAGTATTAATATTTTTAAAATATTATGTATACAATCAAATAATTTATATATATTTGTAATCAATTACATCTTTTAAAATATATATGAAGATCTTCTTAAGATTTTGTTATATTAATAGATAGATTTATTTTCTAAATATAGATATTGATGATGTGTCTGATGACGTGTAATTAGTCAGCAGAATACGTGTAAACTTAAGAACGGTTGATCTATAAATAAGCATATAATGACTGATTAACCATTTAAAATTAAGAATGATGAACTAAATTTAATAAGGACAAAAGAGTCTGCACAGACCAAAAAGTATTCAGAATTTATTATATAGATAGATTAATTTCCTGATGGTGCTTTACATAAGAAAGACACCGCAAAAGGATGTTGAGTGAAAAGTTCAGCTAAAGGTTTCTTTCGGACCCAAGACGTAGTCCCCGCAGCCAAATAATAATGACTTGTTGTAAAAGAAACCATGTTGTCATTAGTTATATTGCATGAGCAGCATTTACTATAATTCGTTTTGATCTCAAGAAAAATGACAAAAATCATACTAAAAATATGAACATACTCACCACTGCATGCTACCAGCAAAGGACCCGCTGTTCTGTAGCATCTGCTGAATAATGTCAAGCACAGAGCTGATTGGACGACTAATGGATCTTGGTCGGTATGGTAAGAAGCTTCTGACTAAAGATTTAAGCCCAAAAATCTGTAGAACATAGAAAATTTAATAAGATGTCTAATTTGGTAAATATCAGTCAAACAAGTTTGAACACACAAATTATTTACAAGCTGCATAAGTTGTTATCTTCTGGTAGAGACAAAGGAAATAATTCATTACGAGAAACAACAGCACCATGCATAAAAACCACCAAGTGTGCAGGTTTACACAAAGCAACTAGTTTATAACTGCACTATTTTATTGGGTCAAATATGGGTCCCTTCAATATTGCCAATTGTGATATAATTCATTCAATAACTTCAGCATTTGTTTAATGCACTTGAATTTTTTAAAGACATGCTAACCTTCAATTTACAAGAGGTGCAACAACCAGAAGTATCGCCGGAGAAACCAAGATCCTTTGAAGCAAGAGCCTAATCACAAAACCCCATAAGATACGGACATAAGAAGAGCAATATATTCAACAGGATCTTTCAAGTTCTGGAGAGTGACAAGAATTAAAGATAGTCGAAAATCACATCATTCTGATGAAATATTTCCTCAACAATGTAATCTGCAATTGCTTTTTCTTGGTCTTCAAATGCAGGTACGGAATGCTGGGCCATACAGCCTATTGACTGCAAAATAGTTGGAGTATTGCATCCATTGTGTAGAGCATCCACTAGAGCCTAGTTAAACCAAATTAAATGGAAGATGAATGTCCATTCAAGCAATAAGTGAAGGAATAAGCATTATGAATATGTATGGGCGAAGAACTCCATGGGATAGAATGGGATGAGCAAATTTCATCTTACAAAAGGTTGCAATATGCCAACAAAAACATCAATATCCAAGCAAATTTCAAGTGCAATAAATTGTAGTTACTAGTTAGAATTAAACGAAGTTAACAGGAAGCTAGTGAATGGATTAGTATTAATAGAGTTATCTACACATAAACATAGGATACAACATATTACCAAAAAAAAGAAAATGTTCAATGGCATAGAGGAGAACAAAATGTTCGACCTAAAAGTATAAAATGCATAAATATTGTACAGTTGTACTGCATGCATCTCAATCAAATGAACACAGTTTCTAGCTACTGGAAATATGGGGGAAAAAGTGACAAGAATTTATCCTCAGTTGGCAAGAAATAGTATATAAAATGACCTGGCAAAGCTCAGGGAAAATAAGTTGCTCAGATGCGTCAGCTAATGCAACGATTGCGGAGACAGCAAGTTTTGACTGCACCCGAGTTCCTTCTAAACATACTTTCTTCAAGAGCGAATATATATCACTATAAACAGGGAGATTAGAAATTAAATTAGCACTTTAAAAGACAATGTGCACATGAAGGAAAGAATATTCAACCGATCTCTCATAGAAGAATTGATGGCATGTAGCGAATCTCCATGCACATGACTCATTATTTTTTCCACAATAAAATCACCTAGGCACACCATATATCAGCCTCCTCTGGCAAGTGACAACATTTATTGAAAGATGTAGCACATTTATCCCGTGGCAGGATCCTTAAAAAAAATACATTGCAAGCAAGCTTTCATGCTTCTTTGAATGAGATTAAGGAGAACCTAAGCAATTCTCTCAAAAATGCACACTCCAAACCTGTTACTAACAGAAAGCCAATTTCATATTTGCACCTGAGTTTAATGGGCATATTTTGTCCTTCCCGGGCTAGGATTTCAATCAGCTGTTCATTAAATGGAATCTCCCTTTCAAGTAGCAAAAGCTGAAACCGCTTCTCTAAGCCTCTAAGCAGTGACGGGAAGACACTGATAATGGTCTGAATAAGATAGATATCAAAAGAAAATATATGAATGAAAAGAAATAATTACAGGAGAGATTTCTTAGAGCATAAACACAAGAATACGAATCATGCAAGGAAAACCTCTCGAGAAGCAATCTTACCAAAAGAAGTTGCACCTGATAATATTTCAGGTGTTGTTTTGAAGATTCACCACTGGAGAGACTATCAATAATATAGCGGACATGCTCAGAACCAAATATGTTAAAAGAACACTTTTTGGAAAGTTGATGAAGAAATTCAATGAATGCTCTCTGGTCACCAAGTTCCCTCCTACACAAGTCCTGGTACAAGGATTTTGAAGCAAATTAGATATCTTCAAATGCAAAAGAGAGAAAGAGAGAGCATGTGACTCTAAGAAGTCACCATAATGTAAGAACTAATAACTAAACTGAAGCAATCGTTCACCTAACAATTAAAGATGTGAAAACAAAAGTCACTCTTCTGCTTAATAGACTATCAAATGAAGTGGTAATTTTCACAATATAAAGCACATACTTCTGGGACATATTTTAACTAGTTGTAACTAGTTAATTATAGTTATTAAACGCAGCCTGACCCAGTGGGTGGACCAATAAACCATGTTATAAAACCTGCCAGGTCTTTGAATCAAACATGAAATACAAGAAACTTGGAAAAAACCAGGAGGCCCAACAAACAGTTGAACAAAAACCATGGCAGCCCAGAAAATTTTTTAGAAATCAGGTGGGTTCAGAAATTTGTGTATTACTTTGTTACAACTTTTCTAGTAGAAACTCAATAAACTGCGTGGGTTTTCACACTTCTATGAATTTTTTGAAATATAAATAATTCTATGGAAAATAGGACCAAAAAAAAATTATAACTTCCTCCATACCTCCAGTTTTGTTATTTTTGACTTTTTGACACTATTCATTGTTTAACTTTGACTAATTTTATTATGATTATATAATTAAAAAAATATAGTAAAATTTGGTCTTGTTAGATTCGTCTAGTCGCATAGGTTTTCTTTTTTCTTTTTTCCGGTTAAAAAGGGGGTCGGGACCATTTATTCTAACACTTGTGTGTGGTTCATTCTTTCAAGATCCTGTGTCATCTAGTCGTATAGTTTTAGAATATATATTTTATATAATTTTTATATAAACCGTTAAACAAGTACACTGGATTCCGTACCCAAAAGAAATGTGAGATACTTGTGGGACGGAGGGAGTAATTTTTTTGTTACATCAAATGTTAATTTAATAGAGATTACTTTTCTTACAAGTATTTATTTTCACTATTTTTAATGTTATTATTTTAATATTTCTTCTAATTTTGCTCTTTTAACTACAGTTTGGTTTAGGATCATCCAACACATACTGGTCAATGATAAATGATACCCTGTGCACAAGGACAATATAGTGGCATATGACTTAAAAATTCACCACATCATCACTGAAGAAAAACATATAAAGGGCTTACAATATGTTTGTGCAAAGGCACTCAAGAAAAGTACGAGAATATAATGTAATGAAATCAGGATAGTATAACATTCATGTAATTAAGGGGATTAGAACTCTAAAAGTTACCTTCATCACCACAGTATCAAGGGCCGCACCTTCACTTAAACTCTGCTGTAAGAGTCCCACTACACCAGTATCTAATCCTCCTTCGAATTTCTGAAACAAATCTTTAGCCTTATCAGGATCAGGAAAGCATGAAGACATCTTCCTAACCAATGCCTCTAGTTCCCTTTCTCCTTCTCTGGATCCATTTATCTGCAACGTAGGGAAATAAGCATATACGCATCACATATTGCAAACAAATTTGAATGATAGTATTCCTTGCAAAGATTATTATGGCATAACGTTGAAGCAATTTCTCATTGCATGGATCAAGAAGCAGAATAGTTCATGGAGGATTCAAAAGCTACTAGAAGAACTTCATTTTGTGAAATAACAGCGCACCATGATAACGAAAGGACTGTTTCATATATAGTGAAACACTATATTCCCCCATCCCAACATTATAAGTTGCTGACGGATTACATGGTCACAAATATTCAACTTTATTATAAATTCTTAATCAAATGATGCAATCCCATTATGTATGATGCAGTTCAAGTAACCCTAGCCAGTATATGTCAATAAGATTAATTTATGAGAACAAAAACATCAACATATCAATGTTATCATATCAAAGCAGTAAAAGTTGCACATGTATCACACGTGATTTGCATTTAACTATACAAAAGTTTACGTTTAATATGCTAGTAAAAAAATTAGAATTTTGAAAAATTACTTCGGTACTTCCATATCTCTTCATTGAAAACTTTATTTGGAATTAATGCTCAGATGGATATAAACCAACACCAAAGTCATCTATTCAAATAACTCCAAGCAGTTCACCCTTCAGTTCTAGACACCAAAGGAGAAAAAAGGCATTGTTGTCATATGCCCTACCTGAGTTCTATTGCAGAGATCCAGGTATTCTTTGAGCCCATCCCGTAGCCTGAAAGTAAGCTGAACAATTTCAACATATGATTCAACGAGAGAGAGAGAGAGGGAGAGAGAGAGAGAGAGGGAGGGAGAGAGTTCAAAAAGCAAACCTTCGTTTTTGAGACAGAATGACTTTCAGGGCTTTAATATGAAGCGGCTTGAAAAGAGAGGACATAAATGTCCAATGCTTCATCCTTTCCTCTATAGAAAGTGAAGCTGGGAATAAATCAGATAGGACCAGCTCTATGCTTTGAGGCCTGGAATTCAAGGAAACCAAAATACTGAATTCAACAAAAAAAGAAAACGACTCAATGATTTAGCATATCTTTTGTATGAATTATACCTATACTCCTGACAATCTTTCTCATAACAAAGCAGCAAAATTTTGCATGGAACCTCTTCAATAATATCATTGTGCAGAGTAATATCTGCTGCACACCTTGTGCAATATTCATGATATAATTCTACCAATTTTTTCAAGGCTTTGCTTCGGACAGAAACCTGGTCAAATTCAATTCTAAGACTCCAAAGGACCCCCAAAAAATTTATTATAAAAATAATAATAATAATAATAATAATAATAATAATAATGAAAAAAATAAAATAAAAACATAAGAACTGAATAAACATGAAGAAAATGAACCTTCTTGTCACGAAGTCTTTCAGCAGCATGAGTTACTAAGTCTGATGACTTCAAGTTTAAGTTAGTCTTAGTTATATCACACACCAAATCAACGGCTTCAATTCTCACTTTATCATCATGGTCCAGCAGTCGCCCTTGAATGGCAGCTGCAAAGTTCACAAATCATATACAATGAAAATAGAGGAGTGAGAAAACAGCAACCTTGGACAAAATGAACAAAACTACTCTACAATTGGCACTCGAACACTTACATAAGGTCTCAAGTGACTCTGTTGTAGATGGATTAGTCATGTAGAGAGCTTTAGCACAGGAAAGAGCAGCAAGTCTCACTTCAACAGACTTGTCTGAGAATCTGTCAAGCAACTCTATGAATATATGGCGATATTCTCGTACAACATGTTGGCCACGCAATGCTAAGAGCTTTTTAAGTAAATTAAGGGCTTTAATTCGGACATCAACCTGTTCAGTCTGCAAGTTTCATACATGACTCTGAATTAATTGGGGAAAAAATTATACAAACTAAACATTATACACGAAGAAAAAAAGATTCCACTGTTCAAAATAATGAGAACGAAATGTCTAAACTGAAAAATCAAGATTATCCTCCAAAACTGAAACTGCAGAGGAGGCTGAAATAAGCAAAGCGTTGAATTAACAAGAGAACAGTGATTCTTATGGTAGGATATGTAGCAAACAGATTACCAACCCGTAACTCATGGGTCAAATGAGGTATGACAGAAAGAAGTACTTGAGGAGCAGTTTGGAATAGTTCGAGTATAATTTCATGGTAAGATTCTTTAATTGCACTCTTAACATCATCTCTTTTCACTATACAAGATGTCAGGAATCGGCTAATATAGTGCTCCAACTTTTCGCCACAATCTTTTATGATCGACTCAGCTAGTTGAGAAGTACCTAGACCCTGTGAGTATAAGAATACAAGGAAAACTTTAATGTACATTGTGATGCATAAATATACCAGAACAGAATCATTTACCACATTGAGTTTTAATATTTAACACTTCCATTGAGAAAGAAAGCCAGTTTGTTTTCATGAAAAAATGAAATCTGAAACATCTTAAAATAGGACCTTCCTCTCCTTAATTATATTCTGGAAAATCACATCTAGGAGTGGCTGGGAGGTATTCTTTTCCGTCGGATCAGCGTCTGTCTCCAATTTCTCCTCCAGTATGCTCGACAGTATTGATGCCATAGAATTAATTAAACATTGAGGATGATCATCCCTATAAGTGAATACAATGACACGGATAAATATTCAAGTCAAGTAAACCTTCTTGTGTCCTAGAATTAGAGGGAGCCAAGCAAAAAATAAAATAACAAATAACATAGTTTTGAAAATTTATAACATTTAACAAACTATGGGTCTTCAAAAGGGGTGTCCTAATGTGCTAAAAAGTGTTGACAATTATCACTACATGGCACAACAATAGAATTCATACTGAAAATAACCTAGTTGGACAGAGCACAAACCAAAACTAACACTTTCTAGAATCACTTAAGGATCTTGTGATACTCTATTAAAACAGTGAGGCATGAATCCAAGGGTGGATCATTTTTTTAAGTTATAAATTGTCTTTTGGAGCAACTTTACGAATTAAATTTTATTTTAATTTTTCAATTCTTGTGAACACAATTGATTGGGATGATATAATGAAATTCATGAGTATAAACTGAACACCAGCCTAAAATATGATTATGAAATTAAAGTGCCTGAAAAAATACAAACCAGATCTTTTACATCACTCGGGCAAATCTTAAACAAGGAATTAGCAACCACTAGAACTAAGTTAATTTTTGCATCACACATCAAATCAAATTGGATAAAATTTCATGATTAATATCATTTGGAGGTAGGCATTACATAGCAATGCCTTCTTTGCTAACATTCAAGAAACAGTGAAAGGGAACAAATTCTTGAGGAAAAACAAACCTCACAACATTGAAGAAGCTTCTGAACATTTTGAGAACCAAATCTTCACACTCAATATCAAGCATGAGCAAACAAAATCGCAGTTTAGCAATTGTCTCCAACAGTTTGGCCTTCCTTGAGAAGTATGGGCTAGCAGTGTCATCAAGCTCCCCAAAAATACTTAAAAGAAATGTAAAAAAGTCCTATAATATATAAGTCCAATAAAATTGTATAAGTCATTTTCTAAAATTAAACTAACAAAAACATTCACCAAAAATAGATAATATAAAACTTAGCAAAACATCTTGCCCTGGAAACTAAATGACTGCAATCCGGATTTGGTGCTAGAATCCTTATCACTTGGCAGAGACAGGTACCAACCAGGATCCTTACATCTTTATCCTTGTTCTTAAGTAGGCCGTGTTTAAAAAGGAAATCACACAGTGGCATAACCGAAACCTTTAATGATCCGGACTGTTTTAAATCTGGTAGGGCATTCGTAGCTTGCTGCGCAAAATACATCACATGTCAACAGCAAAACTCAAGGCATCTATACAAGCGCCAATAAAAAAAAGAATGCATACGAATTCCACATAAACCAGTAAAACAAAAATAAACCCAGAACGGAAAGAATCTAAAAAAGATATAAACAATAAACGCAAAGTAAATCAAGAACACACACGAAATAGAATAAGCGATAGAATAAATCATAACATTGTTCCGAAAACAAAATCAGAAGAATCACGAAAACAGCAGATAAACCATGAATTCGCAAGCCTGGCATAAATCCAATGACACGGGTTCGTTTAGTTTTGCTCTGTTGTAATTTACCTTGAGCAATTTGACAAGTGTGTCTTTGTTCGGGCAGGTTTTGAAAGCCGACAGCTGTTTGCCGATTTGCAGAATGATTCTCTTGGCCTCATCCTCCTTTTCCGACTGCGCCATTTTCCGCCGGCGGAGTGTTAGGGTGTGCACCGTTTTCTCCTCCAATCCTCTCGATAATCAAAGTGTTTGGAGTGGGGGGAGAGATGGCAGAAAGGGTAAAACTAAAAAGGGGTTGAAGCTTGAGGGAGGCGATTGATTTTGAGAGTGAACATTCCCGCCTGTTTGATGGTTGCTGCCCTTCAGGGTTTTCATTGTACGTGAGCACCACGCGCCACCTGTTGAATCCGGATGGTAATTTGGTAATTTAATAAATATGGTAATTAGATTTTGATAAGCTGCGTTACCGATGGAAATCACAGAGTACTAAACTTGTTCTTTTATTAATAAACCCCCCTTTGAAATGAATTTTCCTTTCAAATACTACTAGTATAACCCCCGTCCGAATGGACGGGGATGTGAACAAAAGAAGAAATATTAAATTCAATATTACTCCTTTGAAGATTGTAGTAACCGAATGTGATAAGAAGTATTGGCCCGTTGAAGAATACAAATAGCGTGTGATTTCGTATCAATAACTATAGTATGAAAATGTTGTTTTTGCACAACTATATATTATTAAAGAAGATCAATATACTTATAAACGTTGAAGAACCTCCTTGTACACGACATTGATTGTAGACTTAGAATTGACATGGCCATCTTCACAAATCAGAACTTTCAGACCACTTGAGTTTGTAACTCTGGAAAATGCAACATATAACTGGCCATGACTAAAAACTGGATTTCTCAAAAACAGACCGACTTTAGAAAGTGATTGACCTTGACTTTTATTTATTGTCATTGCATAAGAGACAATAATAGGAAATTGTCTTCTTTGGAACTTGAATGGCAATCGTGCATCTGAAGAGGTCATAGTCATCCTCGGGATAAGCACTTTATTTCCAGTATTTATGCCAGTCATTATACGTGCCTCCAAAATATGGGTTGCCAGCCTGGTTATCACCAACCTTGTGCCATTGCAAAGACCATTTGCATGATCTATATTCCTTAAAAGCATTATAGGGGTCCCAACTTTCAACGAAATCTCGTGATTTGGAATTCCAGAAGCATTCAAACTGTTGAGAAATTCAGGAGAATGGGCCTCTTCAAAAATATTTGAGTCTGAATCAGATGCTTCAACAGTATCCGAGCTTAGATAGACATTCTCCTCATTATTGTTCAATGACACCATGTATTGATTAATACACTCAACCTCTTTCAACGTGGGAGCTAAAATAGCACGTTCTTGTAAGTGAATGGAAATGTCATGCATATTTCCACTTACAGAATAGATCTCTTCAACAATCGCCTTTACTGGATCATCTGATTCATTGATAAGCATATGATTTGGAAGATTGACTTGTGCTTCGCCATCGTTTTCCTCACCAGCCTCACCATCCCCAATTGCAGCAATCCAGTTCGCAAATTTTTCTAGCTCAACTATTGAATCTTCAGGATTTGTGCTTTGCAATCTCATATTTTTCGTCAATCTCAACACTTGACAACTTTGCCAAAGATAAGAAGAACTGATGGTTGCGTTGACTATATCTTGTCTATTTCCCTTGGGAATGACCGGCAAGATCTGTCGAAAATCGCCACCGAATACAATTGTTTTGCTTCCAAATGGCATGTTTTTGTTATTTTGGTTTGTGTCGCACATTATATCCTTCAGTGTTCTGTCCAATGCCTCGAAACAGAATTTATGCATCATGGGAGCTTCATCCCAAATTATAAGTTTAGCCTTTATAAGCAACTCAGCCAGATCTGAACCTTTTCTAATATTGCACGTTGAATTCTCATGTAACGATATTGGAATCTTGAATCTTGAATGTGCAGTTCTTCCGCCAGGCAACAACAATGAAGCAATTCCGCTTGACGCCACATTGATTACGATGTTACCTTCTCTTCTTAATGCAGCTGATAAACCTTTCCACACGAAGGTTTTTCCAGTTCCCCCATATCCATAAACGAAGAACATACCTCCACATTCAGACTCAATGGCAGATAAAATTGTATCATGAACATATCTTTGCTCTGTTGTACATTTTTCCAGAAATTGTTCATAGTCAGCCTCAAGTGCCACACGATCATAATTCAACTCTTCCAATATTAACCCATTCTCCATATCTTCTTCAAAGAATTCATCACTTGGAAAGGGCATTGTGTCAAAGTGGCGTAAATCCAAATCTCCAAGTTTGAGCAATAACTTGTTTATTTCCACCAAAGTATAATTTTGAAGTTGGGAGTCTGTTAGATCCAAATCTGCAAAAAGAATTGAGACAATATTACCAACTTTATTTACAACATATATAAATGCATTACTTACTAATATTAGATCATATGTATTACCTGGCTGCCGCATTTTCCTCCTCTGTTGATATAAAATATCTTCAGAAAGATATATCCATGTATGTGCCCAAACATGTTCCGGTCTTGACATTGAGTTCGACTGCAACAAAGTGGCAAATAAATTTCTCAAATTAACAGCACTTGCCCACTGACTTGCCTCAATAATCCCATCTATGTATTCTTTATCATCGTGTAAGAGTCCAAGACTATAGCATGCATCACGATAAGAGTCATGTTGAATGCCATTCACAAACTTAATGTCACTAAAACATTTTGCTCCGCGAACAATGTTTAACAAACACCTTAGATAATACAAATCTCCCGAGCCTGGTGGAATTGAAAACATTCTTCCTATACAAAAGCCTCGCTGTCTCGGTTTCCATTCTCTCAATTGACTATCCCAAACAAATTTATTAGGAAACTGAGCATAAGTAAGTTGTCTTGCCTCTTCATACTTTTTGTTCGCTTCCATCCATGAAAGAAACTGGCTATCCCTCACCGAAGGTTTTGACACTATTTCATCTAATGACTCATTTTCAGAAAAGATGACACTCTGTTCATTCTCAAGATGAAAGCTCAAGCGCTCAACGGGTGGATCCCTAAATTGAATGTTAAACATAAATATTCGCCACGTAGCTTCAATGGGTGAGATATATCTACAGTCATAATATGTTTGCACTTCATCGTAATGGCTCTTTGGATCTTTGTACTTGCCTGTCGTGGAGAAAGATGCAGTCACTCGATCATTACCTTTGTTAATGTACTTGAATAAATATTTGATTGCACGTGACTGATTGCACCACTCCACATTTATATGTGCTCGATACTTCAAAAGCAAATATCGATTATGAGCCACCACAAAGCCATTGTTCAACACAATTCCACCTTTATCAACATATCTCCCATCATTTGGCCGTCGATAAATAGGATACCCATGTTTGTCCAGAGTAGTATGTTCTGTGAATTTTTTGGGATAGTGCTTTGTGCAACGATCATTAGCCATGCAACTTGATTTTTTATTTGCGGACCCACATGGACCATGCATCATGAAATCTTTGACAGCTTCATAATACTCAGGATCACTGAACTCATCAGGTATCATTGCTGAAATAATTTTGTCAACATGTGATGGAGTTGGATATTTGTCTTCTTTATTCAGGAATAGCAAAATATGAGCATGGGGCAATCCTCGCTTTTGGAACTCAATAGTGTAGACCACTGCGAAAGAACATTATTTCATTATTTTATTCAAATTATAACAAAGAATTTAAGAATAAATTGATATTGCAACTATTTTATAGAAAGTTAGTGGATCCCATACCTGCACGCACAGTACCAAAAATTTTATTTTGTCGGAAATCTTTTATCATATTATCTAACTTGATCTTGAAGATTCTTGCGACAATGTCAGGTCTATCTTCTGCTTTCAAACCACGTTTTTCTACAAATCTTATTATCTCTGGCCATTGTGGATTGCACGTGAATGTAATGAACAAATCTGGAAATCCTGCCCATCTACAAATGGCCATGGCATCTTGATAATTTTGAATCATATATCTTGCTCCTCCTGTAAACGATGATGGCAAAATCACACGTCGACCATATATACTTGGATCCCTCTCACCGCGGAAAACTGCATCTGACAAACCCTTATAAACTTCAGCTCGAAGTTGTCTCTGGTTGTTTCTTATAAAAGTCAATCGAGATGATTCAATCATTGTATATGCATCAACCACAAATTGCTGAAATAATCTCTTCGCATATAGGATAAGGGAAACTTCATTCTCTCGCTCATGAAGTCGATAAGAAAAATATTCTCGAAAACTAACATTTTTCCTTTTACGACTGTGATTCGTATCATTCCCGGCAAATGAAATGTTTTCACTGAATCCATCTTCTCCATATGGAAACAACAATGGGTATTGCAGTGGCAAGTAAGATGCATGCAATTCGCTTATCTGTTTCAGTTTTCCTTCTTTTGTTGTCACGATAATATCTCTCTGTTCCAATGCTTCATCAAAGTCACCAACAATTAACGCTGCAACTTCATTCACAGATGGTGAGTTATAAGTCCTTCCATCTTTTGCTCTTTTTCCAATGAGGCGTAATTTGATATCTGGAGATGGTGATTCTTCCCATTTATCTCTCACCATGCGAACTGATTGCACCAAAACATTATGTTTATCAAGCATTTCTTTCAGATCTGAAACAATCTCAGCATGTAAGTCATTCGTTGATCCATCAGGCCTGTAGAGATAGTCGAATTGTTAGTTCAAATAAAAAAGTGCAAGTAAATTAAACCCTGCATTTAATTATATTTAATATTCCAAATGTAATCGCATTGACCTCAAGGCACGCATTCTGTTTTCTATTTCATTCTGTGTGTCGTATATATAAAGTTGAGCAAACTTCGGTTGACATCCTTCATTTGGAATTAAACTGCCAATTTGATGGTAGTTTTGTCCATGCAACCTAAATGTAGGGGGTCCTTTCCCAGTATTTAAGCTCGAGTCAATTTTTGCTCCCAAAGATGTGAAACTGAACATACAGTTGTAAGAACGTATATTCTCTTGAAATTCTTTGCTTATAAGATCTCTCCCAAATAACAAATTATCCAACACTTGAGGTGGCTTTTGTATCTTCGGGAGTTGGATTTTCCCACTCAAACAACACAATGTATATGTAGGATTGTTAGTGTTTTGATTTTTTTCCTTTCTTTCTTCATACCAGAATAAGGCTCTGCACACTCGACATGCATGAATTGAATCACCAATGTCAAAATAAGCTGTATGGTGAATAAACAAATATAAGCCATTAATGATAAATACATGAAATCATATAGATGTGTAATAACTTTTTTGAGAAAAGTATTAAAAACAAAGCTTACAGAGGTGTGGAGTTTCTCTGAATGCTTGTGACATTATTCGATTTCTTTTTGAGGTCCGACCTTTACAGAAACATTATATCTTAGTCCATATTGGAAAAAAAAAGATAGAAATCTTATATGTATATTAAATGAAATAAAATTTAAAAACATTGTTAAATAATGGAAAACTTACGGTTCTCTGAAAGTTGTTCGAATTGTCCCAGAATTACTCGATTTCTTTTTGATTTTCGACCTTAACAAAGGAAAACATTTTATTATATTTTTATTTATAAACGCTACATTCAAAAGAGGTATAAACAATCACATGTCTAAAAATATAAACCTTTAATGGCAGGAGAATTGTTAACATGAATATCCAGAACGCTTGATGGTTGCATAGATGTAGAACCGGTACCTTTTAAATCTTATTTAACATGGTTATTCATAATTTATGAATCTTAAATAATTAAAAGAATGATATTTATTTATTTTTTTTTGTAAAGAATATAGATACCTTGTTGGTTGCCATACACAGACATTGAAGAACACTCTCTTATATTAAGTGGCTGCTTTTTACTTACATCTGTAAAGGTGAACACTATTATATTTGTAAAAATTACCTATTGATGAACATATAACAACTATCCACATTATTTGTTACAACTATGAAACATAAAATATATTATTAATCAAAAAATGCATTACCTTTTACAGAAGAACAATTTGATAAGCCACGATGGCATAGAATTGAGGATGAGGTAGCATCCGGTAAACTAACATTGGACTGTACCAATGTTGATGGACATATATTTTCCGCATCTGAGAAAATAAAAAATAAAAAAACAACAAACAGACAAACATAGAGTGCATTAGTGTAATATAATAACATTATTAGTTATTAATATTTTTCAATAAAAAGCATATTTTTTTTCATTAAATATAGTTACCTTGTTGGTTGCCATGACATATCGAGGACAATGGTGAACGTTCTATAATATTTTTTGTCTGCTTTTTTCTTGCATCTGTAAATGTGAACTACATTACATTATATTATATATATATAGATATATAGATGTATAAAGAGATAGAATACCTATTTTGATGGACATATAACAACTATTCATATAATTTATTAAAAATTTATAAACTTTACTACTAATAAAATAAGACGTTACCTATTACCGAAGAAAAATTTGTTATGCCACGGTTAAATGCAATTGAAGATGGAGTAGCATCCATTGAACCAACCTTGGATTGTATCAATATTGAAGGACATATATTTTCCATTTTTGATAAAATAATAAAAAAGAAACAACGTAAATACACTTCTATAGAGTGCAATAATAATATTTATTTATTAATATTTTTGCACTCTTATTTCAATACGTAATCACAAGTCTAATTAGTTATAGAATACTCAATTATACTACATTAGCTCCTTTTTAAATGCGCGGATTTTGTCGCTGTCAATTGAGTAATTTAGTTCTATTTTTTTAATATAATTATAAAGTATAAAATATAGTGAAGTGTTATATTGTTAGATTCAACTATCACATAGATTTATAATATTAAATTTTTATAATTTTTATAATTTTTATTTACATAAAATTTAAGTTATCAAGAATTAAAAATGTGTATTGAATTGAATAAAATGGGAGTCCGTAGCAGTTAAAAATAATGGAGATAATATTAAAATATACTACCTCATATATCATATATAGTATAGATAGCATAATTAAACATATATTTTTGTGTAATTATTGAAATGACGTTCAATTATGATAACCACATAATCATAAATTAGAATTAAATACAAAATTTTAATTAAATATAAATTCTTAACATGAATTAAATATAAAATTTTATGGTTGCATAATGATGAAGCCGAATTAAATACAAACTTTTAGTATACATAGTTACATTTATTCGTTAGTTTAAGGATATTTTATAGTTGCTTAAGCCGAATCAATATGTTGCATATTCTGATCATGTACTGGGCTTAGGGGTGGGCAAAAAAACCGAACCGAACCGTTGAACCGCTGATCCGAATCGAATCCGAATCGAATTTTCGGTTAACCGGGGGGTTCGGTTCGGTTACAAATACCTCGACACAGGTATTTGTTCGGTTCGGTTCGGTTTCGGTTTTTACAAAATTTTACCCCCGGTTAACCGAACCGAACCGTATATTATAATTAAATTTTAATTTTTAAATAATTATAATGATAACAAAATTCAAATAGTCTAAAATTTGTAACCCTAATTCATCTCATATCCACTCCAGGGCTTCCACTCTAGCGAGCGCCGCTCTCCTCCCCTTTCCGGCCTTCCTCCCAAACTCCCTCACAATCCATCAAATCCAGGCTCCGGCGCGGCGAGGCAGTGACAGCGGCACAACGCAGCTCACCCCCTTTCGAGTTCCGGCCTTCATTTCTTTCGCTCAGCCGCTCATCCCAGTCGCTGGAGTCGCTACACAGAGCCGGTCATCCCCGTCGATGCAAAGTCCGTTCATCCCCTTCCGGCCTTCCCTTCGCGAGGCTGCGACCCCTGCACAGTGCCCTCATCCTCTTCCAGCAGTGAGGCAATCTCTCCCCTTCCAAGTTGCTATGTCCTATTCTGATTTTTACAGAGATGAATTTATTGGAAATGCTTGAACTAAATGTGTAGATAAGGTGGATCTACTTTGATTTGTTTATAGGTACTTATGTTTTATTTGAACCAATGCGAGATTCCTTTTATTTAAAGTTATGCATTCAAATGCTGATTTTCAAATTAGGGCTTTGAACTCTCTGCGTGATTTTCTTTTTGATCAGACCGGTTTTATGTTGTCTTTGTGTCAAGTACTTTGGCTAGAAAATGCTCTGCTGAATATTCACAATGCTAGATCTTTGATTATCCAATCTATTGCAATAAGGTTGAAACTGTAGCCTAGAGGATCATCGTCTGATACAGCTGTGCAATATTGTTAGTTCTTAGTTTGTAGCTCTCTTTGGCTATCACTTTGGGAATTCCAACAATGTGTTTAATCGATACAAATTGTGACCCTAAAATCATTAAATAATTTTGTTTACAACAAAAGTAGCTTTCAAATTTCAGGTTCAACTTATATATTAGAATAAGTAGTTAAGCAAAAGTACTCCCACTGCGAGAAGAACATTTGAAAAATGTTGTATACTGACTGGTTTTATGATGCTTAATATTAGGGTGAAAAAATCAGTACATGATTTCCAGAATTGATAAGCTTTAACTTGCTGATATAATTATCCTTTCAAGTCACTCGGGAAATAACCAATATGTATTAACTTGCTGATATGTTTAGAGCCAATTAGTCTTCTTACTTTATTAATTATATCATTGACTGCATCTCTTGTTCGTTTTGAAGCTACTGCTGTTTTGATTGGAGACAATGACTTGAAGACACCGGATGTTTTGTTATGTGGGATGATTTGCTCTAAAATTGTTTGAATATTTTAATTGATGGCAGGTATGAATTGGAAGATTGTGGCTTATGACATTTCATTTGGATGCTTATTCTCTAAATGTTTTTGAATTTTAATGATTCGGTTCGGTTCGGTTCGTATTATTCGCAAATGGGAGTTTATTTTTCAGTTAACCGATATTTCGGTTATTTGGAGTGCATATTTGTCATATAATAGCTCGGTTCAGTTCGGTTCGAGTAATCCGCGAATAGTTGGATTTTTTTCGGTTAACCGAAATTTCGGTTAACCGAAATTTTCGGTTCAGTTTCGGTTCGCAACTTCAAATATTTGCTCGGTTCGGTTCGGTTAGCAAATACCTGAAAAAACTCGAGTATCCGAACCGTGCCCACCCCTAACTGGGCTGAGGCCCGCACCCTTTATTTAAATACCCCTTCGTCACTTTTCCTTAACCCTAAAAAATCAAGTCCCTTCTCCTTTTTTGTACAGCGGCGACCCTTCTCTTCTGTCCTCTCACTCTCCCTCTCCCTATCCCTTTTCCAGTTTACTTCACCACATCAGTTAGGGTTAGATTTGTTCTTCTTTTTTTGTTAGTGATTGCGTGAGGTTGTCTTTTGTGATATTAAGGGCTGAGAGGTGTGAGGGGTTTCGTGGGGTTTGGGACACCGAATATAAGGTTTCCGGCGAGGGTTGTTTGTACTCTTCATATTTAGAGCATTGGTGGTTAGGTTCCAGGGAGGCTTTGTGCACGGCGGTGGCAGTGAACGCAAGGCAGCAACTTGGAGTGGTGGTTTTGGGGCCGGCAGTGGTATTGGTCGCCTATTCTCTTCTCTTTGGACTGGTTCTGCTTGAGATCTTAGTTGAGTGGTGTCTGGATTGGAAGAGGCCACCGGAGACTCTTGGAGCAGCAAATAGGCGTCTCAAATCTGTCATCAATTCCAGTTCGGAGCACAGTAGTAGCGGTGTTCCAACGGTACCGGTGGTTTGTGAATATTTCAATCTTTCATCTTGTTTGATGATTTTTTTGTAGTTTTTTGTAGATGCAGTTAGATTGCTTTTAACTCTCGTTCTTGATTATTCTTAAATTTTTGTTTCTATTTAGTTGGAGATAGTGTAGATCTATAATTTATTTTACTTTTGGGAGTATAAGGGTTAAGGGTTTAGGTCTTGACGACATAAGGAGTTTTTGAGAGCCTGTGGTTTGGCTTGGATGTTTTTTCTCTAGAGGTTATTCAATCGAGCAGCTTGCGCTCTACCAAAGTGAACAATAAATTATGATGATATTTTTCTGATGACTCGTGATAGCCAAGAGAAGAGCATTAGAACATCGAGCGATACAATTTCGGACTCTTATTGTCATGCTAATATTGCTGATTTAAATTTTCTGACATTACGGCCATCATCAGTGCTGATAGTATCTTTAAAAAGCTAAGTCCATATACGTCATTGAGTATTTATATAACCATCATCCCTGATAACACACAATTAGAAGAAACCACTACCTGACCACCTGGTTGCATGACTACAGCCTGGCTACCAATCCCAATTGTATTCAGTATTGCACCAATTACTTGACTCAAATCTGGCACCACACAAAGATTAATGGGATTCGGGATAGATGATTTTGTTATTAATATTTTTGTTCTTTTTTTTTTGTCGTCTTGCGGAAATACTCGAGGGTTATTGGAACTGTCTGTTTTCAGGTTATATGCCCAACTATGGTTCATGGGTTTGCAAGTGGTTAATAAAGGTGAGAAGGCAATAACCCTAAAGCTTGACGATAAGGTTACTCTTAGGCGTGATCAAGGCGAAGAAGCTACATCTGAAGGCTGACGGATTAAATTTTATGGGCTTGCCAAGGTAAGAATAATATAAGCGTTTACTCCTCTCTACAATTACCTTATATCTAACTTGTATCTGTGCATTTTGCTGTTTAATTTATTTCACTTGTGGATCTATAACTTATTTAATCATAGCATGGATCTATAAGTTATTTAATCGAGATAGTTGGAAATTTCTTGCTTCTCTTTGGTTCCTTGTGGAACTACTTTGTGCCATTGTTTTGAGTCTCTGTGATTCATTTGTTTGGTATCCTAGTTTATTTAGTTTGAAATGAAGCACCAGGAAAATGTTCTTGTCCATGCGAAGTACACTAATTAAATCGAGCTTTTTACCTTAAAAAACAAAACTACATAACTACATTAGCTAATCATCTTGTCTAATATTTTGCAGGTTAATTCATGAGATACGATTATTATTGGTCAATACCTATTCATAGGAAGAAACCACTTTTGCATGGCTTGGAGTATGATAAATGGTAAGAAGTTTTATGATACACACCTATCATTTTAAACCTATTTCTTTCAATATTTTTTCGTATTACCTTGATTATTTGCCGGTCATTTTTCCTTTACTTTCCTTTCCTCTATTTGGTTTTTTTTCCCTGAAGCACACATTCTCTGTTTCTTTTCTTCAATTTGTTTCTTTTTTTGAACTGTATTCTAGAATGCTCAACAGTAAATAAAGAGTTTATGCATGTGTCACATAGATCAACTACACATTTGGCTTTTCAAGTTAATTCAACATTAAATAATTACAAACAATGAGCAAATCTATAATTATTGTTTGTAACATTAAAGAATTACTTGTACTGAGCAAATGAGTATTCAATTAGCCATATAATCTATCCGACAATTGTAAATTTACATCAATTTTAGGAAAACGATCTTACCGTCAGAATTCTGCATTGTTGAACTTGTCAGAGCATTCCTTTTCTTAACTTCACTATCAGACATTTCAATTGAATGGTTGTGGTGCCTGATGGCTCATTAATCCTGAATCGTAAAATTAGATATTCATTGAATAGCAGTTCCTCATAATAGATCTAAAAAAGCATTTACATACAAAATTGTTTTATTTATTATTTCTGCTACAGATTATTAACCTTGATGTTTTCCTTTTTGATAGGAATATGTTCAAAATTGACCATCCAGGAACAAACTTGATCTATGTGTGGAAAATAATTAAAGGTGACAGCTCTTTCGTATGCATTCAATCTAGAGATCACGAAACCACTATTGTTCCTTAATTCAACAAACTATTACAGATTTAGATACAACATATAAGAAAGTAATTCAGAATTATAATACATCTATAAGTGATGCAATGCAAGGTCTTATATTCAGTATGCTTGTCATGTGAATTAGTGAAAACTAATTCATTATCTTGCATAGAGTTCACTAAAAACCAATTAAATTTGTTTCATATGTAATTTCGTTACCTGTACGCAGAACAGGGCCCCTTGATTGCAAAGACTATTTGATTTCGGCTGAGCGGCGAGTATGGATGAGGATTTATGTAATAGATAATGCAAATGGTAAATGGAGGTCGGTTTTATGTGAAATGGATGAATGCAACTTCAATTTATTTTCTTGGCTTTTCTAGTGGGTAAACTGGATTGATGCTTTTTCAGTGAAAGCCTGTTGGAAGAATGTGTGAGAGGAAGATTGCTTATTGAATGAATGGCTTCAACAAATGTCAGGCACGCTGAGAAATTGGGGAAAAAAGGTTTATACATTTCAATTTCTCTTTAATTTATTTCATTAATTGAAAATTTAATACCTTTTAATTGCACATGCTATATTTCTTGAATTAATCAGATTATTTGTTAGCTAATTTCTACCTAATTTTTGGATAAGAATTTCTGACGACAATTAAGGGGTTATAATGGGTAATATAATGAATCAATATAACTTACCAATTAAGGGGATATATTGGGTATTTATGAGGAATCAAATATATGATACCATGGATGACTATATTGAAATTATCAATTATACGTAATAATTGATGAAATATGCATAGTAACTATTATCACATTATAATGAGCATTTACTATATATATTATTTAATGGGTATGATTTGGATAATATGAAATCTATAATAAATCTATAATACATAGTAAATGCTCATACTACGACGTTAGTGGATAAGCATCGGTAGTTACTATTTATAATAATGCGTATAATATCTACTATATAATTATTATTCACAATATCTACTATATAATTATTATTCAATAACAGCAGTATAATTATAATATCTACTATACGCATGAAATTTTATAGTAGAAAATATTATCAATATTATTGGATCTGGTGTGCATTATAATTTATCACAAAACAAACGATACTACTATTAGTTACATTTTTTGACATTTTATTTTACTATTTCAAATGATTAAAATATATCCATGGTTTAAAAACATTAAGCTATATTCATGGGTATTTTAAAATTATGGGGTTAGTTATGACATTATTTTTAATAATTTATAAGTTACCCATTCCAATCATCACATCACATAGCCCAAATACATGAGTTTTATAATATTTCCAGGTATATTATAATTTATGGGGTTTATTAAATTGATCTAATTAATCTATTGATTTATAAGAATAATTTCATTCTATTTACTAACATATCCTTTTTTTTTAGCAAAAAAAAAAAAACATATCCTTTTGGAATTGGTTTCATGAGAAATCGGATTTTAGGTTGAATAACTTATTTCCTGATTATAATGGATTTTCAGACGAACTTGCTATCCCAAAACTAAATAAAGATTTAAAGATATTTCTTTCCTACCTTGTTCATATCTCCTTATTTCGGTAGTATGTCCAAAAATACAATTCCTGTAAACAATTTTAACTGATTTTACTATTAAATTGTTGCTGTCCAAAAATAATAAAAAAATTTAAGATTATTGTTCCTTTATATTTCCATAGTACTGGAACTATGTTTACAAATAAAGTTTCTGTCAATTTTATTTTTATTTTTATTTTTTATTTTTATTGATTTTACTAAATAATTCTTCACAAACTTGATATCCGAAAAATCAGTCATTGTTTTACTAACAAATCCATCCATCAACTTTTAAAAAACATAAAATCTGAATTATCAATAGCAAAAACAATAATTTTGAAACATTGTAATTAAAATATTTTATTTCTTAAACAATATGAAAACGTTCATAGATCTGTTCTTTCAATGCATAGCATCATTTTGATACAGACCTACAAAATATTTATTATTTCAAAAAGCAGATAAACTAATTATAAAAGCACTGCAAATTTTTACATCCAAATCACTATTTTTCGGTCTTTATCCTAACCGATCTCTTCGGTTTTGTGGCTGAGAATTCGTCATCCAAATTTCTCTTCAATGATTCTAATTCGCAATCTACATTCAATATTGCTTGCTTCCCTCCATGACCGTCACTTGCTTTCAGACTCCCAGTGAATTGACTTGGAACAATGCTCTTCTGTTGCTTGTTCAAACTTTCGAGTGACTTTTCTTTAGCATGCATGTCCATTTCCGTGTTCGAACTCTCCAAAAGGCCTATTGAATATTCGATCATGGATGAGGACATTGAATTTTGACTGTGCTCATCTTCATCTAAAGATAAAAATGATGACACAGTGTTGTGCTGCCATGGTTCAACTTTAGTTTTGATCTTACACTTGAATCTCTTGTTTAAAAAAGCTTCCTCAATCTCAATTGGAACTTCTCCATCCTTAAAAATATATATATATATATATATATATTTATATTAGATCTTTAAATTATAAAATGCAATAAAATAATAATATTCTCCACAATTTAAAAAATAATACAAACATAGTATGTATGTATTCAAATTAATATAATATGTCGCTAACCTGTAAATTAGTTCTTTCTAATTCACTGGCTTGCTTGCCTATTATTTGACTGCATTCTCTGTCCCAAACAATGAATGGGGAACTCCCAGAACTATCAGCAAAATCCATTATGAGTCTGTAACGCATGATACCTGTTTCATTTTCACATCTTGGGCAGAAGGAGTTTTTATCTTCAATTTCCATTTTAGTCCAGCAGTTTTTGCATGCCAAGTAGTACCATGAGTTGCTGGAATCTATATTCACAACTGTAGCTGTAATCCAATAATACCCTCCCTGTTGAAATATTTTATGTAAGAATCAGATTTAATAGAACAAAAATAATAACCATTCTATATATTGAATTGATATGTGATGATTATAAATATGCTTTGACCTTTATATTTTCGGGGAGAGCTCGAATCGAGCATGTTATTTCTTTCTTTGAGTCAGGAGTACAATAACTGTCTTTTGAGTATACTATTTCACTGTTTTCATTGTTTTCACTGTTGGTCATAAGCCTAAAATGAAAAAAAGAGCTGTCAAAACTTTATTTTTAAAATGTTTTCATTCATTGAAAGAAAGCATAATTTATGATGAAATCTAGAAATATACTTTTCTCGAAATTCAGTAACAACATCACATTGATAGTTCAATAGTAGATTTGTTGCATGAAATGTATTGCTCAAGTTCACTTTTCCTGCAAGATGGTTTAAATCAAATTTTGAAATTAAGTTAGTAAGAATTATATTTTTATTGATGGAAGGCATATTGTTTAGTTTTTTCAGTTACCTTGATACATTGTGGCCCTACAGAATTGAATAATGAGGATATCATCTTTTTTATCACTTCTCTCAGTAAACATGTCGATAACTTTAATAGCATAATCCTCCCACATAGTGCATGAGAGAGTGTTTCCACTGCATTGATTTTAAAATATTAGTTTCAGTCTTAAATTCATATTTAAATTAAAATTGTTGAACTAATTTGTGTCTGTCAACTTACCAATCATCCTCTAGGATAAAATCAACAACTTTGGCATTTTGCCCATTATGCTTCGAAATCGTTCTTGGGGCTTTTGGGACTTGCAAAGCTCTCCCCATTACATCTGCATATGTAAGCAATAAATATTAAAATTGTTGAAACTATAATTGTTAATACCATGAAGAAGCAAGTATATAAAAATTAGTACAATTACCAAAAGGTATTTCAGTTGCTGGATCTCTCATTTCTTGTATTTCTTGATATGATTTGAAATAGAATGCACGCATTGGAAATTCTGGTTTGTTCTCAGATCTCACTAATGTTTTGAATGTGAATTTTCCGTTGAATGATTCTTTAGTGAGCTTGTACAAACCACAGTTGTCTGTAAGTACAAACTTTACCACAGAATATACTTGCCCTTCTTCAATTTTTTCTTGAAATTTGCTGATTAGGTTTTTCGGAATAAAGAATACAAATTTTGTGCCCTGCATAACAATGGTTAATATAAGTATATTTGTTAATTAGAATATTGTGAGTCAAAGATTTTAATAAATATATATAATATAATATATATACCTCATCATCTTGAAAAATTGCTTCAATACTTGAGTTTTTATTGTATTTCCGGATGCACCGACATGTTACACCAACCATTGTATCCGTGGCTTGTAACTCTTTGAATTTTTTCCATGGAACCATTGATCTTGAGCAATCTGTGATTTTTTGTACATGATTATGATTATTCTTATGTATATAATCTGTAATGTACATTTAAAACTAATTCTTTTACCTGTCAGCATATATATGTTCGGATGCTTGATTCAGAGTGCTGGTGCACTGCAATAATTGATTCAGTACGCAGGTGGGTTGCTCAGAAATGTGAATGGGTTTGTGGGATAAGACATTTTCCATTGAGATCCTGATGAATTTATAAGTGTTGAAATGTTTTGTAACATAAACCCTAAAATTTAGGGCTGTAAAGAATATGATGCAGTAATTTCTTCTCTTTTCCTGTTTTATTTTCATATATTGCGTGATAGTTGGCTGTCAAATGTCTGACAGTTGACTGACTGGCTTTTTTGGGCAAAAAAGGATGCACTTCTTTCTTGTTTTATTTTAGTATATTGCGTGATTGTTGGCGGCCAAATGTCTGACAGTTGACTGGCTTTTTTTGGCAAAAAAGGATGCACTGTTTTTCAAAAAGTAATTTGAAAATGTATACTAAAATTGTAATTGTGGGCTGATGATGGGCTGCAAATGGGCAACTTTAAAAGAAGGCTGATGATTGGGCTGCAAATGGGTTCATTTAAAATTAATTTATGCAAGCCCAAATTTGTTTAATCTATAAAAGGCAACAAAAGTTACTGTTCATTAGATCAATAGCTTTATTATAATATAGATTACAGTATGGTGGGTACAGGAAATTCCGAAATTGGGTCTAGATAATAGAATTTCTCATTGCTTGTTGGCAGAAGAGATTTTAATAGATTATCTTTCTCTACTTTTCATTCTCTAAGACCATCTCCAATAGCCAACACCAAACTCAAACCCATTTTACAGTAAATGTCACATCAAACAGTGATTCATTTCTAACCATTTACACTAAATTCAAACTCAAAAGAATATTCTCTATATATTCTTTCCATACAAACTTATTTATTTTTCAATCATACCCATCATTTCTTATAAATTATACATTAACCCACATAAATTCAATACTCATTAAATAAGAAAGAATTATATAATCAAAATACGAATTACACTAAATGGCGGGACATACATATTTATTTAAAAGCAAATTATTTTTATCCAACATCAAGAATTGGAATTTATGTGTTTTTCCCACAAGTATTCAACTAATGCATAACGAAGTTCAAAATGTGCATCTCTACTTCTCATGTTCGTGCATATGCTCAAGCTGAGCAAGTGCGTATTTTACAAAAAAAAGCCAAAGAACAAGGTCAACCAGATCCTTATGCAACTAGAACATATTCTCCGTATTTCAATAGTGTTGGAGGATACGATGTTGATTTAGATGGCTATTAACTTATTTTTCTGTTTGCGTAGTTATTTGGCTGTTTAATATTGTACGTTTTTTTTTTAGTTTTTGAGATGTGTTATTTTTAATTATATTTTCGTATGCTAATGTAATTTTTTTAAATGATTGCTAAGATTGTATTAAAACTTAAAAAATTTAGTTATCTTTATGTTTAAAATTTATTTTATAAAGAAACCTTAAAATTTTTAATCTAAATAAATATAAAATAAATTTAATAAAAGAAATTGTATGAAGTATAAAATTATTAATCATAATACAAAATTATATTCAATATTCAATGCGCAACAATTGGAGGGATGAGATTGCAATTATTTTAATTGCAAAAAGTGAGATAGGTTTGTGAATAGTAAAAACTCAAATTTGAGTATTTACTATTCATAAAACTCAAAAAACTTAAAATATGTTTGGTTTTAAGGTATTGTTGGAGAGAAGATGCCAACTCATTTTGGGTTATAGGGTACCATTGGAGATGCTCTAAAGAAATAGGAGAATTGTGGAGTTGGATGGGAGGGCTTCGGCACGAGCAAATCTATTCTCGCCTATCATAACGCAGCACACCATCGTCGTCTCTTGTCCTCCTCGCTTCTACCCTAGTCCGTTATTCTCACACATAGTGTCTTCTCACCTCCCCGCTTTTGTCATAGTTCGTTATTCCAGCACAAATGAGCATATTTGTTCGTCGGGTTGTCTGCACCTATCCATTTCATCTCCATTCACTGCGCTTGTTCTTCCTTAGCCACAACAACGGGCATGTTTCTGTTTACTACTTGCTATTAAAATGCTAATATGATAGTGTTTTGTTGCAATTTTTTCATTTTAAAACGTTATGTTATGTGGAAGAAGCTAGCTGCAAGAAAATTAAATCAAATGTGAGAACTATTAATTTAATTTATTGAATCACAGTTTATAATTAAGATGCCTTGATTAATAAGCCTATAAAGTTGTTTAGTGGTTAACAAGTTATGAGTGTGTTTGGTTGTTAGTGGATTTAACAGCATATATATAGCATATTGAATTGACATATCCTCTCACCATTCTCTCTCCGAATCTATTATCTGCTGCCGAATCTGTTGATTCCCAAACATCCCCTATACCTGTTACCCACTAAACAACTTTATAGGCTTAGATAACAATTGTAGAAGCATAACATTTAAATTCTAAACAAGCCCTTTCCTCCTCTATGACTTTCGTATAATTAAAATGCAAATACCAAGATTTCTTCAAAGCACGCTTGTTTGGACTTCTTTTTATTTTTTTTATTTTTTAAAAAAAAAAAGAAAGAAAGAAAGAGAGAGAGAAAAATACAAGCAAATAATAGTCCAAAGTAAAAAAATAATAATAATAAATAAAAACAAAAAAACAACTTCGTGTGATATAAACAAATATGCTCTAAATCTTCTAGGCCTCAATCGACAATCATCATCTATTCCCTTAAATTGTCTCTGTACAATTTCTATTGATGTATACAATTATTGATATGTTCAACGGTGTGTTTAGAGTTTGATATCCGAATTATATTATTTGGTTTGTATACTAATGTGGATGTTCGGGAGATAGCGGATAGCAGGTTTGGTTAGTGAACGGTGAGACAATTTGCTATTCGAATCTGCTAGCGAATCCGCTTGCTCAATAACATCCCCAATATCTTAAGAGTGTTTAGATGAGCAATTTGTGATTTTAAGATGCAAGTCATGCCGCGATTGTGTTTTGAATACATGATAATCAAGCAGTTTTTTTGGGTTTTTTTTTTTTTTTTTTTTTTTTTTTAAATCCAAATACATTCTTAACCATATTTGGGGATGTTTGGCAAAAAAAAAAAAAAGGAAAACTATTTTGAAGCAGCTCATATATGAGACAAATACTTTAAGAGATAAATACCCTGTTTGGCAAATCAGTTAAACATAATTATATTTTTTCTAGACAATTTGAAATAAATTAGCTTATTCTGAAAGACAAAACAATTTAAAATAATGTTCAATCGACTCTTTTTTTCAAAATCGCTGCCAATAGCATCATTTTAGAATTAATTTATCATAGGCAAAAAAAGTTTGCCTCAAAATTGTCAAACAACTCATTTTAACTCATTTATTAATTAAATTACTTACATAATCAGTTAACAGCTAATTCCCAACACAGACCCAAATTAACTTAAAACAGTGTCCAATAAGCTCTTTTTGAATATGTTGCAAGGAGTATCATTTTGGATTTAAACTCATTGTAGGCGGAAAGTTGGTCTTAAAATATTATCATAGTAACTTAACAGTTGATTATCATAATAACTTAACAGCTGATTTAACTAATTTATTAGTCACTTGATTATCAACTAATTTATTAGTCACGTTATTGATTATTATGTTAAAAAAAAAAACAATCAACTAGTCATGTAATTGTGTTTTAGAAAAGTAAAATCAAAACCCCACTGTATTGTAACTTATATACTTGTAAGTGAATTACTAGAATTTAATTGGATGTGTGAATATATAAATGTAATAAATGGGGCAATAACAATTTGAGTTAATCAACAAATAACATTGGTTTGCGTGAATTTAAGTAATAAATGTAATAAATGTTGGCTTCGACTCTTGTATATGTAAAAAAACTATTTTGAAAATATCGTCATTCATTGTCTGTATAGATTCTCAATAATGATTAGTTTCATATACAATGAGCTATGTCCATACTCAGTTATTTAATAAAAAACAATTTGAGTTAATCTAAAATAATGATAACTAAAAAATACTCAATTTTCCATGTATTTTTTTTTACATATCTCCTCTATTCTTTAAAACATGTTACACTCATTCTTTAGATTAACTTTGATAATAAAAAAAAGAAAATTAGCATAATCAAATAAATAAAATATAGTGAGATAATTTTTTTAGCATAATCAAATAAAAAAAATATAGTCAATATTGTTAAATTCATCTAATAATGCAGGTTTTTTCTTGGATGAGCCGAAGCCAGCGAATAAAGGGGAAAAGAAAAAGGGAAGAAAATTACATCAACATACTAAACAAAGCTAAGGGAATGGGCAGGAAGGTCTCACGGCCCCCACCCTATAAGCATCCTGATCCAGTTCTTCACGCACAACGTCCGGTGGATACGCCCAAGTGGTGAATAGCTCATCCTTAGAGGCTCCATGTCTAGCGAGTTTGTTGGCCACCTTGTTGCCTTCACGATACAAATGATGAATTTGGCAGGAAGTGAAGCCTTTATGCAAGTCCCTGATTTTGCACAGCATTGCTTGGTGTTGATGGAAGCTATTATGAGAGTTAATAGCTTTAACCACCAGCAAGGAGTCAGAATAGCATGTTACCTTTTTCCACCCTTTATCCATAGTAAATTCCAATCCTTTTATCAATTGCATAAGCTCCGCCGCCTCAATGGAAATGGGCCCTGGATTCCCGCATCCTCCCCGAGCCAAGCCCCCTTTTTTATCTCGCACCACAAAACCAAATCCTGACCTCTCCGGGTTCCCAAACGCACTACCGTCTGTATGGAGGATAGTATCGCCAGTCTCCCGCTGCTTCCAATGAATTAACAAGGATTGTTTCTGCCCATCCTTGCCTCCTGTCCCCGATTTGCTCATCTCCCCAACCATACGAAATATGTCTCTCAAAATGCACCACGACGCCTTTTGATTTCCCCTAAATACTCTAGCATTCCTTTCAATCCAAATGTTCCACATGGCCGCCACGATAGTGTTACCGTATTTCTTGAACATAGCTTGGAGAAAGCCTTTGATGTCCGATTGAGGGATTTGATCACAATCAGTAGGGATCCTTATGTGAAGTTTGTCCCATATATGTTGAACCCTCGGGCATTCGAAGAAACAATGACTCCACTCCTTCTCCTTGGTACCGCACAGAATACACAGAGGAGACGTTGCCATTTTTCTCCTGTATCTTATGGCATTAACTGGAATAAAATTACGACACACCAGCCATAAAAGAAAACCAACCTTTTCTGGGATGACTGCCTGCCACATCCACTTCCATTCCTCATCACTATCTGTCTCCCCGACCAAGAACTTCATGGCCGTCCCCACCGTGTATTTTCTTGTCGGACTGCCGTTCCACACCCACACATCAGGCGCCGCCTCATGAAGATGTGGCGGAGGGGTCGCCTGAATTTCCTTAAGGATATCATTTGGGATGATGGTGTATATCTTACCCCAGCTCCATTCCCCATTTTCTACCACATCCTTAACTTGCATGTTCACATAATCACATCTTGGATGGTCACAGAGGGGACTTGAGGCCCCAACTGTTCCCCTTTCCACCACTCGGAAAACCAACGAGATGCACTCCCACACCCGAGTCTAAACTGGTACCCATCTTTGAGGAACGGGGAGATTTTCTGGATGAGTTTTTGCAGCCTCGGTTGGTTAGACCTCCCTGTTGCACTGACAGCCCCATCAACGGGTTCTCATCCTTGATCAATGCAGTCCAAGTTTTCCCAGCCGAATGGATGACATTCCATAGAAGCTTGCCCAAAAGCGCGATGTTCATCATTCGTGCTTTCCTCAAACCCAGCCCCTCTGTCCTTAGGCTTTGAAACCCTTTCCCAATTAACAAGGTGAAGCCCTTTATTATTATTATTATCTTTCCATAGAAAATGGCGGGTTCTCCTGTCAATGGCTTCACAGGTGGTTTCGGGAAGCCAATGTAATTACGTTGGTATGGCAGACATAGCATAACGTTAGTCTCCCCGCACTGTTGAGGAATTTAGTGGCCCAATTCTTCATTCTTCTGTCAAGGCTGTCCAGTATATCTGCAAAATCATTGTGCCTCGCTCTTCCCTTAACCATGGGAAACCCCAAATAGGTTCCAAACTCTTCCACAGATCTCATGTTAAAAACCTTCATAAGTATCTCATTTTCCAGTTGCCTGACACCCTTGGAGACAAAAAGAGAGGATTTAGTAGGATTTAGTTTCAAACCAGTAGAAGTGGCAAAAGTTTCCAAAGCTTAATTGATCCCCCTGATGCTCTCCTCCTCTAGCGTAGATCCCAGTATAAGATCGTCTACAAAGGCCATATGGGATATGTCCACGTCCCATCCAGGAAATCGAATGGGCTTCCATCTTCCCTGTTGCACCATCCGAGATATAAGCAGAGATAATTTTTCCATAATAATGAGAAAGAGGTATGGCGAAAGAGGATCCCCCTGTCTCAATCATTTGCCCGGTTTAAAGAACTCCACTGGTTTACCGTTCCACAGGACTGCATATATAGGAGACGATACACAGAACATAATGAGTTTTCTTGTAACATCCGGGATCCCCAGTTCAAAAAGGCACTGCTCAAGATAATCCCAATGCACATTATCGTAAGCTTTTGCCACATCAATCTTGATGACGAAGGCCTTGATCCAAGATTGTCCCCCCGACATCCGGTGTAGAATTTCTTGCAAAGTAACCGCATTATCTATCGTCCCCCTACCCGGGAGGAAAGCCGCTTGATGATTAGATATGAGGTCCTGAAGGAAAGGCCGGATTCGCTTTACCAGAATCTTCGTCATGATTTTATATGTCACGTTGCACAGGGTAATGGGCCTAAACTCTTTGATGCATAGAGGGGCTTCAACTTTTGGAATGATAGATGAAGGCCTTGGCCAAATCAGGTGCAAAACTTCCATTCATGAAAGACTCCCTGATGAATTCATATACACTCATCTTCACCACCGACCAAAAGGATGAGTAGAAAATGCCTGGGAAGCCATCCGAACCCGGGCCCGAATACCCTTTTAACTCCCTGACCACCATAGTGACCTCCTCCATGTCCACTTCCCTCCTCAAGGCCTGGACAGTATCCGCGGGCAAGGCTGAGAAGGCAAGTAACCTGTCCTGGGGATCAATAGAGCTACACCTTTGTTCCAGTATCTCAGTCGGCTCCCTATACAGCTCTTCAAAATACCCCTTAACATGATCTCGAAGAAAGATTTCTTCATCGCACCACACTTCCTGGACATGGAGCCCATATATCTTATTCCGATGGCCTTTGGACTGAGCACGCGCATGGAAATATGACTTGTTTCTATCTCCCAATTTGACCCACTTGTCTCTCGCTCTCTGATACCAGTAGGTCTGCTCTTGTGCCATCACCGTCTCCAATTCTTTACGAAGTTCTTCCTCCAGCAGCATAATCCGAACAGAGTCGACCCTCTCCAAGACTTTATTAATCCCCTCAATCCTATTTAATAATTTGATCTTTCTCCACTTAAAGTTTCCAATGTGAGATTTACTGAACCTCATGGATTCATGTCTAACCGACTCCAATTGTTCACTAATCGGTCTTGCCTGATCGTTCAAAGCAGCTTCCACCACTGAATTATATCCGGACCACTCCTTCTAGGCTGCCTCCCATCGAAATGGCCTCTCCACATTCATCGCCAGAGGTGTTCCACAGTTAATAAGTATAGGCTTATGATCAGAACCAATGCAATTAAGAACCTGTGCGCAACCATTGGGGAAATTAGTGATCCATTCCCAATTGACTACGCATCTATCCAGCCGCTTGCAGATCATTTTCAAATCCCCCATGGGCCTGGTCTATGTGAACTCCCCTCCATGCGTGTTTATGGAATCCATGCCACATTTATGTAACGCCTCCCTCAGCTCTTCCGCTCTGATGGGATTAAAGTCCGTCCCCCCCCCCCCCCCCGCGGACCTCTGTAGCCGCGATGATTTGGTTCCAATCTCCCACAACTCCCCACGGCCCTTCCATAGTCTCAGCCACCTCCATTAACTCGATCCAATTATCCCTGCGTTCCTCATATCTGGGAGAAGCATACAGGGCAGTGATTGCCCAATTTGTCAAGTCCCTAGAAATTTTCAATGTGATCATGCGCTCCATCATATCAAGCACCAGTACATCAAACACTGATCCCTTATTCCCAATGACCCATATACCCCCTGCCTTCCCTCTAGCCTCCTGCAGACAAATGGCCTCATACCCAATTCTCAGCATGAACCTACTTGATTTAGAATAGGCCGGTTGAGGTTCGTAAATAAACAGAAAATCCGGACTGTGCAGATCAACCAAATCCTTCAGCATTCGACGAGTGGTCGGACAAATCACACCTCCCATATTCCAAGAAAAAATTTTGCAATTCTTAAAAGCTGTAAAATCCATAAAAACAGTTTAAAGTAGAGAATGGTACCAGTAACCCTAGCCGCTTACTCAGCCCCAGGCCCTTGGTTACCCTTGTAATTCACATCCCCCCTGTCCTCCTCCGCCAGTATTTCAGCATCCTCACCTAACTAACTTACATTCGAGCAATTGGAAGAAGGGCTTCTCGATTTTATTTCATCATTTCCCAATCAAACTTCCTTCCCCATCCCAGCTTCTTTTTCCTCATTCGGAGTTGTGGCTGGCTTCTCTCTTTTGTTTTTCTTCATCCCACTCTCCTCCTTCAACAACACTGGAACTGGAATTAATCGCCCCACACCCTTGCCTTCCTTTCCCTTTTTGTTTCTAATTTTGTGTTCCCATGTGTTAGTGATAGGCTGAAGAAGCCTCGGCCCATCAGGAGACTGGGCCACCTTATGCCCTTTCTCATTAGACTTTCGGCCCATGGTAGTGAGTATGGGCTTGGGCCCGACTTTATTAACTTGTGGTTTGGGCTTGTTTTTCCTCTTGGTCACCTTAACCCAATCCCCACAATCCGGTTGGGACGGGACTTCCTCTTTGGCAGCCACATTTTATTCCATCACCTCATATGCCACCGCCTGAACCTTTGGCCTGCTTGTCTCATTTCCTTTCCCCAAGTCAACTATTTGCACTTTGTCTCTATCCTCTTTTGGAGATAAGATTGTAACCTCGGCCCTTGGTTCATTTTTCTCAACTTGACTAAAACCAAAAATAGAGTCTGACCCTGCAGCCAGAGCAGCCGGATCGCCAGTTTTGTCTCTACTGGCTTTGTTTCCCAAAGCACCATTGTCTTTCTCAGCCCGGAAAACTACTGCCGGATTCCGGCAAACCCCCCTCTCCACTGCTTTACCGATCATGCAAGAGTTACTCGTGTGCCCATATCGTTGGCATGTTGTGAAAATGAGGTGAAGTCCCTCGTACGACACCCTTTGCCAATAGTTCCCCATAAGTATGCTTGTGACCAAAGGTTGGCTAAGATCAATCTCAACATACACTCTTGCATACCTTCCTCTACTTGCTTCATTTGATGTGTCATCCACTCTAACCGGAGTCCCTATGGCTTTGGCCATCTTGGTCAAGATGTATTCATCATACATCTCCATCCCCAAGTAGTTAAATCGAGCCCAAACAATGGTTTTCTTGGTTGTCTTATCTGTGGCTGCAAAATTAGGCTTCCAAGGTGCCATAGTGAGATAGCTGTCAAACACCATCCAAGGACCTCCATTGAGTATGTTTGTTCGATCCTCCCTCCTGTCGAACTTCACAATGAAATACCTTTCCCCAATATCAAGCATGTCGAACTTCCCCTTGATTTTCCACATCCGGTTTAACTGTTCCTTAAGGGCTAGGAAGCCAACTTTCTTCCCAAGGACGGACACAAAGATAGCATCCTCCCAAGGTTTCTGCAGACGCTCTTGAATCTCTGGTGCGATGACGATTCTGGGCCGGAGCTGGTCGCCGTCTATGAAGTCAAGTTTAACCATGCCGTCCGTAATGGTTTCAGTCATGAGAGACGTCGGGAAAGCATCTTTCCCTTCAAGGACCATGTCCCGAAAGGATGGTTTCTTAGTTTGTATGGAGGCAGCCGAAGTCGAAGGATTGAAACTAGGAGTCGGCAGAAGTGCGTCGTCAGGGAGGTTCTAGGCAGAGAGAATTCATTTCGTCCCACTCCAGATGAAAAATGGATGGAGTAATTATTTGTCGTTTAATAATGCAGTTTGAAAATATCAAAATTTGTACAATAATTTTTACTTGTATATAATTTGAATTATCAAGAATTCAAAATTTGTCTGGGATACTAAAGAATGTAGACAGTAGTATAATTTTTTAATCATTACTTCATTCGTTTCTTTTTAGTTGTCTTTTTAGAAATTAAAAAATGTTCCAAAATAATTGTCACTTTATATATTTATATTATACTTTTTCAATATTACCCTTATCTTTTCATAAATATTACTCATAGAATATTGTGCAATATCTCACCACTTTTATTTTACTTTTTTCTAGAGTAGGGGTAAAAGTGGAAAATTAATAAATAATAATGACATTGTGTAATTTTTGCTAAAACGTCATCTAAGGAACAGAGGGAGTATTATTTATTTTAAATATATAATTAAATCACTCATCAAATCATAATGGTCTACTTAATAATTTAGTTTTTCAAACTCTTTTAATTTTATCAAGCAAGTTCTTAAATTTTATTCATTGCTGTATTTCATTGGGCTTGAAAATCATGAAGCATGTCAACTACGGAAAAAAGGATTATTTAGTCGTTTTTCTTTTCACAATATCCAAATCGGTCCGTTAGTAATTTTTAGCCTCGTATAGTCCCCTATGTTTGTTATTTTTTCCAATTTGGCCCTAATTACGTAATTAGCCCGTGGCCGAAGTAAATCCCATTTTACATCCACGGTGGCCAATCTGGAATCTCCACACATAACACACCAAATTAATAAATGTTTGAAATAAATATTTGAAGGCAGCCATAACATATCACTACTCTAATAAATACCTCTAGACTCTAGTGGGTCAATTGAACAATTCTTTACTGGGATGATGAACATAGTTTCTACATGATTCGCATTGAGCCCTCATTGGTGTTACCCAACCATAAAGAAACAACAACCATTCACAACAATAACATAGGAGTTTTGGTCAACAGCTACCGCAGTGCATTTTCTTTTCGGTCTCGGTGGTTTTTGGTGTTTCTCAAGAAAATGAAGACCAATTGTGATATATAATGCGTGCAAATGAATTGTTGGTGTTTTTTTTATGGGTTAGGTAACCTCAATAAGGAAGGGCTCAATGCGAACCAAGTATAAACTATGTCCATCATCCCAATGAAAAATGGTTCAATTGACCCGCTAGAGTCATTTTTTACAGTAGTGATGTGTTATGACAGCCTTCAAACATTTATTAAAATAGTGTATTATGTGTGGGGACTCCAAATTTGCTACGGTGTATGTAAAATGTGATATACTTCGGTCATATCAGCCTCATGCTAATTATGTCATATTAGTCTCATGCTATCGAATTGAAAAAAATTAGCAAACGTAGAGAACTATATGGGTCAAAAAATTAGTAACATACTGATTTAAACATTTTGGAAAGAAAAAGACTAAAAAATCATTTTTTCCTTGTCAACTACTGTAATAGTACTTCGTATTTTTATTTTTACTAACATTGAGGTTTTCGTTAAGGAATTAGTTACAGTAATTGTTAACTTCTCGGTTTTGGTCTAATTATAAGTCCATATAGCAATTGTTACGGTAATTGGCACTCTCTTGCCAGGCGCGGGCGGCGGAAATGGAGCGACTCATCGGCGCTTTCAACCGGGCGGCGAACAGCGATGCCTTGATCAACACGCTTCTGGTCGGCGTTTTCGCGACCCTCTGTGGCAGGTCACTACTTCAGGAGCGAACAATCAAGGCTCTGGAAGCGGAGAAGGACTCGCTGCGCAAAACAAACAAGGGTATCAAAAACACCATTTGGGAATGGAAGCAAAAGCTTTACGCTGAGGCCGAAGCAAACCCCCAGGAAACACTCGTCTCCCTTGCAACCCTAAAGACTATTTATGGCGAAGTTGTCGTGCCTAAACCCTCCGTCGAATCTGGTAATATTGCCCTCCATTCTTGTATTATAATTCCTTTTTTTTTTGGCATCTGCTCTGACATAATCGTGTTGAATGTATACGGAAAAAAATCGATATGTGTTGATTGTGTATAGTTTTGATAGCTGAACTTTATTTGGAAAGTTCTTATAACATTCAAGCTTGATATTGCTTGTTTTATGTAGTGAGACATATACTTATGACATAATCCCTATGAATACCTTTATAGATTTTGGAATAAGAAATTGGGGCAAATCTTTTGAGAATTTGTTCAGTTGTGTCACTATGGTTTGAAGGGTTCAATTTGATGATAGAGCTCAATGATCACTTTTAGTTTTCTATGTTTTTGTTTTTCTATTTTAATCCACAACTGGATTGAGGATTTAAGTTGATATGGCCAGAGACTAGAGGCGTTCTGTCTTTTATCTATTATAATAATGAACAGATTAAAATATTTTTAGCCCATGTCTGAAGCCATAATCAGCATTTTTTCCTAAGGTTTTTGGTCAATTTTCTCCATAATTGCCAATGTGCCATGGTGTTTTCCCCTTTAAAAACTTTTGGGATCTGCGTAAACATCCCTGTAGAAGTATCTTAGTTATTACCGTACATTAATTGCTGCCCTTTTCCTTTTGTATGAGATGATAAGCCTAGAGCTTAAATGTATACTTTGATTTCATTTAAACTCTGCTAATAACCCATTGGGGACATTGAACCTCAATTACATCAACATTTTTATTCCTCTCGCATGCTTCAGGATTAGCGTCCATTGTTATACCGTTTTCACTTATGAGGCTTATCTAACGAGTGGAAACTTCAAAGTTAGGCCTTTTAGGGACTCTTTGTAAACTTCATCAAGTGAAGGAGTGGACGTGCAAAGAAATAAAGCATTATCTTAGGTCTTAATTTACAACTTGTTTTTGTTGGTATTATGTGATTGCTACCGAGTAATTACTAAGATCTATCTGGGTGGTGATGTTGGTGGGGATAGTTATGATTGCTTTTTTCAATGATTTTGATCTACTAACAAAACAGAGCAACGGGTTCCTAAATGTTAATCTTTTCTCATTCTCATTATCAAGAAATCTCGTCACTAAAAATCCCAACCTCTGCCTTGATAAATGTTCGGAGATGGAGCCTCCCACAGGGTAGTGTGCAACTTGATTACGTGTGATTGGGAACTTGAAATATTAAACTCACTGTATAGCATTTGTTGCCATACAACATCCCATTGATTAGCACCTGTATTTCATTTGCGCAATATCATAAGACAGGTTGTGTTCTCTATGGCCATTTTTGCATATTCGTTCATGATTATGTCAATGTTGCATCTGCTTGATTAAATGTATTACAATTACCAAGTTAACATCCATATAGATGGTCAATGGCCATTTAAAACTATTCGATTTTTCAAACTTCCTTGACAGAACATCTTTGTTCGCAGGTGGGGATGATAAAAAAGAAGGGACACCACCGGCACGGAAGGTGGTGGTCTTCTGATCCGGAACATTTATTTTTCAAGTGAAAGGGAGCTCGTACTCGGTACTTCTGGCCTTGTTAGATATCCAACTCCATGGTTCATAAAATCTAGTAATCTAGATGCAGTCCAGTAGAAAATGAAGTATAAGTCAGTCTTTCTGGTCATCTTTGTAAGCAGCTTATAGAGTTATGCTTGTTTTCCTCCAATATTTCTAGATGCATTTTGTGTTCTTACCTGTTGCCATCTAACTGCTCCTGAGAATATAGATTTACTGTTGAAAATGAGAATATATAAAACCGCCTGAAAAAGGATGCCTCATTTTTTAGACCTTGCAATGAATATGAAATTGAGATTATACTTCTGTAAGTATCAAGGTTGGGTTTATTAGTTGTCTTCTGATGCTCGACATCAAGGACATGTTCGAAACGGACAGGTTGTTCGCCTTCATGGAGGGCCTCTGTCCAGGAACACGATTGGAGCTGCAGAGGCAGTAAGTGAATGACCTCAACTCTGCGATGGCAGTAGCAGAAAAGCTTACGGATTATTACGACGACCGATGGGATCGTCAATGGCCCCGGCCAGTATGCAACAGAAAGAAGGGAGCGAATCGGAGTCGGACCATGTGGCCAAGCAACTGATGGCAACATGTTCCACACGACAATTCTGGATTGATGAGGGACTATTGATGACGAAAGGGAGACCTTGGGAACGAGCCAAAGATAAGAATGCTCTCAAACCTCTCGTCGAAGACTTTCGGAGAGCCACGGCGATGAGGGCATCGCCAATTTAGCGGGGGGAGAATGTTGACCGACGGCCTCAGGCTCCGCTTGGTGGTCGCCCTTGGCCCGCAGTCCCGAAGATTATGGTTGCTGTAAAGCTCGCCTGCCGTTGGAATCTAAATCGAGGTATCTCATAGTTTCATGAGTAGCTCTATGATGTTGTCCAACCCGACCCTTCGGATGGACCGTTTGGCGGAATAGTGCTGGGAATCAGTCTATTAGCCACTCGGCGCGCCGCAGTCCCGATACGGACCCGGCGCCCCGTGACAGTTGTCTGCATGTTTTTTCGTGGAAATAACACCCTCACGGATTGGCTTGCCACAAAAGGGGGCAGATGGGGGTACTCGTGTGGAGTCGGGGTTTTGAGGGGCTTGAGTAGGTGAGTGCTAGCTGATATGATTTGTCAGGGTTTGCTGTTGAGGTGGATGTTGCGTTTGTGCCAGTCTTTCTGGTTCATTTTCATCCCTTCTGGTTACACTGATTCTACCTTATTGTGTGATGTGTGTCCTGAGTTGGAGGATTTTGCCTGGCCACTGCTTGCAGGTTCAATGGCTGTGTTGGGTTTTTTTTTTTTTTTTGGAGGAGCCATTAAAGGCCTGGGAAAAGGTGGTATGAGCCCATGCCACACAAATTACAAAAGGAACAAATGGGAGAAATAGGGGGCCGGGTGGGGATTCGAACCCCCACATGTAGGTTGGGAGTCGGAGACTTACTACCAAGATAATAACCCAACCTCTGTGTTGGGTTTTATGTGTGGCTTTGATGTATTGTGTCTGTGTAACCACATTCTCATTGACTTCTGCTCATGTGGTTTAAATGTTGGTGAGGGTGTGTTGTGTCATTCAAATTTCAAAGTACTCCTATTTTTTTTTTTTTTTTTTTTTTTTTTTTACATAAAATTGATATTCTAAACCAAAATAGTGCTAGTTATTCGAAAAATGATAATAGGAGTCCAGTTTAAGTATTTAACGAATCCCCTGATGTTTTTTTTGATCGAAAATGCAAATAGTTCTTACTGTTTATCTGTTTGTTCGATGTAGTACTTCTTAAGGAATAGATTTTAAAAGTTGGAATTAGTTTTGAAAGCGTCCAAAAGAATTAGTACTAATTTTTAAAGGCAGAGCAGTCAAAGACAAGAAAAGTACTTAATACACCTATCTGTGGCCAGTAAATGATTGGGCAGTTCAATCAAAGCTCAATAATTCATTTGATTAATTGGAAACACATAGAAACCAGACCAAGTAATTATTATTGATTGAGTCCAGTAATTTCAAGACATATAAATCAAAATAATTCAAATGTAAGTACTCTGTTTTATAAATAGCAAAACTACATTTGCAATAAGTTAAATAATCACTTGTGCATGCTTGTAGGGTGAATTTCAAATCTATTAATATCCAAATGCGAGATGAAACAAAGAGGCACAGCACAATACGACGAGATCAATAATACTCCTACAACGTAACAACATTTGCCCCTTTCTTACCAAACAGAACAGAATAATTGCAGAGAGTCCCTTCTTACCAGTTACCACCACCAAACAAAACATAGCCCCTTGAAAGGAACTTCCCCATATACAGTGGCGGACCTAGCACTAGGCCATGTGGGGCCCGGGCCCTACCTCAAAATTTTAAAAATATTACTAGTATTATACTTATATTATTAACTTATTTTTAATTGATTGGAATCAAAGACATCTCTATTATAATGCTTCAATTATAAATTAGTATTTTTATTATTTTAATTTGACATATGATTTATACTTTTATTAAGATATTTTTGAATTAATTTGAATATTTTTCCATGGGCTTTCGATTTATTGAAGTAAAAGATGAAGAACCGATTCACTAAAACAACTTCAAATTGATACTTTGTTATATTTGGCTAGAGTTTGGCTGATTTTTAGAAATCTTGGATTGTTTAGAGAGATTTTATTTAGTTATATTTTTTAAGAGAATTCATTAAAATTTATTAAGATTTAAAATCGATGAACTATTGAATACCTTAAATATTTTAAATTTTTTTTAAAATATGTATTGAATACACATAGGTTTTTAAAGAGTTTTTAAAACCTAAGTTGTATACACCACAACTTCCAAAAAAATCCTACGTACTCTAGATTGAATAATCATAAAAAAAAAGAATTTCAGCCCTACCATTCAAAAATTCTTGGGTCCGCCACTGCCCATATAGTACTACTAATAATAAAATTTAAAAATAACTCTTCGAGGTTCTCATGTGCCACACAGCTGCATTTATCCACTTTATATTGCATTGACAGTTTGACAGCAATTTACCTATATTTTAAATAATTTTATATAAATAAATAAATAGATACTAGTACTACTGACTATGAAGAAGCAAAGGTTCTACTAGGGGTTGGCAACATGGAAATCGCCTAACTTAAAGTGGGGTCAAGTCATGCCACGTTGGATCATGAATCAGGTCCCATTTCTAGACTATTTACATGCTTATTGGTAATAAATAATTTTTTTTTTTTTAAATTATCTTCTTAAATCAAATGAATGAGCAAATAAAGACATGCTAGTGAACAATAGAGTATTGTGGTGGTAGTATTTATTTGCTAGCATCGGGAGGGGTTGGTTACCTATAAAATCTATTAATCGAATCAAAAAATTTATTTACTCATTATTCTTATTATTATTTATCATGCTAAAAAAATTAATGAAATTGTCACCCCTTCAATAATAATCATCTTAAATAAAATCAAGTTGCAGACTTTATATCTTGCTTTTGTCATTCCATTTGTTGCTTCAATTTAACTCATAAAACCACGACTTTTACAACCTTTGCACCCTAAACACGCTTTTACTTAGCTTTCAACTTTCACCCGGTCCACATGCAAATACTAATAAGCAAGTACTTATATACTATCATATTCAATACTCGCCCCGTCCCACCCCAAGTGTCTTGTTATTGTTGGGCACGGAAATTAAGGTAGAGTTGGTTTGTGAGTATATAGTGGGATCCACATAGTTGTTGGAGGGAAAATTATTTCTATTTATAGAAAGAAGACATTTGTAATGTGACATCCAAAAATAATAAGTAGGACATTTGGAATGGGACGGAGGGAGTACTATTTATTTAGTTATTTGGACATAATACACTCATGTACTACTTGCCTTTCTTTAAGGTCTCTGCACACTGACTAGTATACTACTTACTATTCTATTTAATTAGTATTTATTCAATTTTAATTTTATTATTAGTATTTCCTATATGGCTATATCCTAAAGCATAATCCCCAATTGCTCCTTTTCATTACCACCATGTGGCCACGTGGCCCAGCCATATTTGCCTGTACTATTGTATACAGTATACCTAACTTAACTAAGTCTGGGAAAAGAAAAGAGGGCTTTGGAATTATCAATTAGTATACTCTACCATATCTTTCAAATATTATTGATAAAACTATAAATAGGTAAATTTAGTTACTGAAATTTTTAATGGTCAAATTGCTAGTACATTTTTTTATTTACTTTATAATGTACGCCATTTCTACTAGGATCCCATTTTACTGAAATTAGGATAGGTAACTATTTGGTGTGATTGACTAATTATTTATCTTTTGACTTGTTATGAATTGGAGGAATCAAATCAAATGACTGGACCAATCTTGACCCCTTGGATATTGAACTATTCCAATTTCCAAGTTGGTTCCACACCTTATTTTTATTTTTAAATTTGACAAAAACTGAATTTGGGAAATAAAGACGTGTTATTTTGATGTACTCTTAATTTAATGCTTGATACTTGTCAAAAAAAAAAAAAAAATGCTTGATAATTTTTTAAAAATTCAAACAAGTGAAGGTCATTGATGAATTCTTTTCTTTATATGGGCAACGTATCTATTTCACCAACAAACTACTTTCAATCCTACAATTAATGTGATTTCCTATTTTTCCAAACCTTAATGACCAATAATTGAAATTAAAACTTAAGAATTCCCAACAACAAAGAAAAAGTGAAAAAAAAAGACTATCTCACCGCAAATTATAGTTGTTACATAATTTTTTCACATGAATTATATTTTTACTGTTTTACTTACTTACTAATAATATACTTCATATATATATATATATATATATATATATATATATTATTACTCCATCCGTATCATTTAACCTGTCTAATTTCATTTCTGCACATATTTCAATGCATATTTTTCAGCATCAATATCTCTAAATACGTACAATAAAATTATATAAAATACATATTTTCAAACGACATACTTTTACGATTCTAACAAGACCTAACTCGACTATTTTTTTTTTCAAATACTATATTTGCAATAACGTTGGGTCAAAGTTAAATAATGAACAGTACAAAAAAATCAAACCAGACAACTAAAGTGGGACCGAGGGAGTATTATTTTGTGTTAATCGGATACAATTATTGCACCATTTGCATTTCAAATCTTATTTTGAAATGACTTCTCAAAAAAAAAAAATCTTGTTTTGAAAGGGACAAGGGTGGATAGAGGTGCGGGTGGAGAATCGAACTCTCGATCTGGGGACTTGACCACAAGACAAAATTCCCATCCCGGACATGTAGGATTTAGATTGAATTATTAAAGAATAAAATTTTAATATTATCAATAATTTATATTATGTGTATTAATGTATTAATATTCTTTAGTTATACGGGTTGACAACTCAGCCACCCAATCACTTTCCTTAAAACATTTCTAGTTTTATTAGTATAATATTATTTTCATTTGAGTTTATTGGGTACAATAACAAGTTATTGATGTTCCTTTTATAAAAAAAAACTGTGAAAACAAACCTACTAAATTTAAAACTACTTAGTTTAAAATCCTAATCTATATATTAATAAAAGCATTAGTGAACAACCTATGCTACATTTAATGTGGTGTCTCCATTTTAAATTTCCAATTTTTATAGATTTTTGCATTTTTTAATTTATTAATTTTAGATTTTCTCATTTATTTATTTATTTATTCATTATTCATTATAGATTTTCTAATTTAGAAATATATTGAATTTCCAATTTATATGGAAATCCCACAATATTGTTCACTTTTAAAAAGATTTGAAAGATTTAAATTTGAACTTTAAAAAGATTTGAAAGATTTGAAATTTAAACTTTAAAAAGATTTGAAAGATTTTGAATTTTAAATTTATATTGAATTTCCAATTCCAATTTATGTATATTATATAAAAATAATATGTATTTATATCATTCTAATTGTATATAAATACTTCTTCCATATTGAAATATTTTTTACAGACACACTTTTCACACAGTTCAGTGTACATTTTAAATCATTAATAACTCAAGTTCAGTATAAGTAAAAATTCTAAAAGTTCGATATTTAAAAACTACACGACGAGACGAATCTAACAAGATCTCAATTGGCTATAATTTAAATTGTATAACTATGATAAAACTTTAAGTGAAAGTCTGTATGTGAATAGTAGCGCATTTACAAAGGTCAATAACATTTGAATACGGAGGTAGTCATATGAAACTTATCTATATTTTATTTTATTAAAATTATACAGAACATTTATAATATCAAGAAAATTGAGAAAATTCATATTATGTGAATAATTGGTTTACAATAAATTAACTATTTCCGTAAAAGTATTATAAATAAAATAATGGGTGTATAAAGAGTTACTGGAGTGCGAATATATCCATTATTTAATAAAGAATGAAAATAAATTTATTTAATCTATTTTTCAGGAAGAATTCATTAATCTATGTTTTAACAGATTTACAATTGACTTAAGAACAAATTAAATCTAGCTTCGTTAAAAATTGAAAAGCTAATTGCTGCAAACTCTGTAAGTTTGAAACTTTTCTCTGGAATGCCGGTACCGGATGAAGTTTTAACGTCTGACACAGAGAATCTACTAATACTATAAGAGTCATATTATAATAAGGAAAAAATGATGACAGATCATATTAAGCTATTACCTTTGTTGATTGATGAGCAAAGAATATTTATAATAATATAATGTCTGCAGTTGATAGTGGTGAGGGTTGATTCTTTTTTCTTTACGTGGTGGAACTGGCAATACATTTACCTGGCAACCATTATGTTCAGTCCTTCGTGGAGGCGTGATATTATATTGCTTGTAGCATCCATTGGAATAGCATCACTACTTCTTCCAAGAGGTAGAACTGCACATTCTAAATTTGGTATTCCATTAGATTGTGATGAGAATTCTACCTACAAAAAAAATTACTCTAGAAAATGATTTAATCTGTCTTCTAATTAAAACAAAGCTCATTATTTGGGATGAAAATTCTTGATTGATATAATGATTATGAGCCCATCTGATTTAATCAAATTTCCTATTGGATTTCAGAGAAGAAAATTCTCACTCGCAGTTTGTTTTGCTATGACTATAAATAGAAGTCAATGTCAATCTTTAAAATATTGAACTCTACCTTCCAGAACCAATTTTTAGAGGACACTCGAAGCATTAATATGTAATTAAGATGGATTAACTCAAGATACAATAAGAAATGTTGTCTACACTGAAATTTATATATCCCAAAAAAATACATAATGGATACTTCATGCAGGTGATGGTAATTGGTAAAACTGGTATTGATATGAAGATGTACAATCCTGTGTGACATTTCAAGATGATATTCTTATGAACTCTACGGGTCGACAATTGTTGAGATTATATATATAAATATAAGGGTTACCACTTCAAATCCATACATTTTTAAGGATGTTGCTAGACTAGCCCCTACCAATGATATATTGACACGATCAATTATTACATCATGGAACATATGTCTGCAAATGAAAAGATATATCTCACTTCTAACAATATTTGTTAAGATATGAAAGTATATAAAATGACGATGGAATATTTTCATCGGAAGATCAAAGTACAATCAAGCTTTCAAGATTACCGAATCATGAAATAAAGTTGAATGAGGGCTGCATAGTCATGCTTCTTAGTAATATGGATCTATCAAATAAATTATGAATAGCCCTGGTTTATGGTCAGATGAACGAACCGCCGGGGGCTCGTATGAGAGTTGAGTTGACTGCCCTAACGATGAAGCACGCTGATAGTAAACAAAAAGCGGAACCATAAAATTAAGGCTAAATAATTTTGGGAAACCATGAAAGTATAAAATTTTTGATAGAATGATTATAAGCGCGTCGGATTTAACCAAATTCTCATTCGATTTTAAAGGATAAAATTCCCACTTTGTTTTACAATGATTATAAACAAAAGTAAATGTCAGTCTTTAAAGAAGGTTGAACTCTATTTTTCAAAACCAATTTTTAGCTGTGAACAATTATATGTTGTGATATCTCCGTCACTAGCAAGAGGGGAATCAAAGTATTAATATTTAATTAAGATGGATTAACTCAAGACACTATAAGAAATGTTATTTACAATGAAATTTATATATGATAAAAATTTTGTAATATGGAAACTTGATGTATGTGATGGTAAAACCAGTATTGATCTTGGATATGTAGTTAGATGTGACATTTCCGGAGAATATTTTTATAAATTCTGCGGGTGATTCTATATAAGTATTTTTTTTATAGTACATATACATATATAAACTGCACCACTTCAAATATAGACATTTTTAAAGATATGTGCTATAATAGCCCCTTCCAATGAGATGTGTTGATACAATTAATGATTATATCATGGAATGTCCGTCTGCAAAAGAAAATGTATATCCCAGTTCTAAAAATATTTGTCAAGAGGATGAAAGTATGGATAATGACGATGAAATATTTTCATCAAAATATCTAAACACGATCAAGTATTCTGGACAACCGAATCATAAAATAAAGTTGAACGAGGGTTGTATAGTCATTCTTCTTAGGTATATTGATCCATCAAATAAATTATGCAATGGAAGCGGGTTGAAATTAACCAAGATGCGGAACCATATAATTTTGGTTAAACTAATTTTGGAAAACCATGGAAGTATAAAATTCTTTATTGATAGAATGATTATGATCCCATCTGATTTAACCAAATTCTCCATTCAATTTCAGATGAGACAATTCTCATTCGCAGTTTGTTTTGCTATGAATATAAAGAAAAGTCTATGTCAATCATTAAAGAAAGTTGAACTCTATTTTCCAAAACCAGTTTTGAGCAAAAAAACAGTTATATGTTGTGATATCTCGTGTCACTATAAAGATGAGACTCAGAATATTAATATTTAGTTAAGATGAATGAACTCAAGATACTACAAGAAACGTTGTTAACAGTTGTATTTTCAGCAAATTGTAAGAAAAATTTTCATATCATGCTTAATAATTATTTAAATTTATTTAATTTACAATAAAATTTCAAATAAAAAAATATATTTTTAATATTTATTTTTATTGATCTGCTAGGTTTGTACGGGACAAACCACAAGAAGGCCGTTTAATATGATTTCTCTATTAGTGTTAAAAATAACTAAATTATAATTATCTTATATTCTCTATTAGATTCATATGATATAAGTATATATATTATTTATAAAATATATAAGTATACCCGTCGAGTCTCGACGGGTTACTTACTAGTTATTAGTATTGAAGATTTAGGCAAACCAGTACCATTTTTGTACACGAACCTCGGACGCGTATACGTATGTATATACCTGACCAATATACTGTGTGTATATGTGCGTTTTTAAGGAGGCATCTGGCAACTATTTAGACACCTACGGTTAAAGTTTATACTTCTAGTTTTACTAATAACTTTATGTGTTCTTTCATTTCAAAACCTAAAAGCAGTAATCAATTCGAATAACAACAAAGTCACACAGCAGGCAGAATCAGAGAAAGCTCTCCTTATTTCCCCAAATTTAATTAAATACTGTGTATTCGAAGCCCATATGGGAGAAATTTGACAGGCTACGCACGCTGCCTGCCCTTGCTGTTCCATATCGGTTCGAATTGCTCGGCCGAGTGCTTTCAGTTTCGCAGCAAAATTGTTTGATTAGGGTTTTGCTTTGATCTACTGTTTTGGGCCAAGACTGGGTTTTTTGCGGAGGATTTAATCAATGGAGGAGAGCATTGTGTGCCAATGGACTGTAATTCGATCGGTGCTGGCTATAATCCAATGGTGGGGTTTCAATGTCACCGTTATTATCATGAACAAATGGATCTTTCAGGTAAGGGTTTGAAATTTTTGGGTTTTTATGCAACCACCTCTTATCTCTGAATTGTGTTTCTCGTTGAAGTTTTCCCCTTTGGTGGTTATATTGAAATTCTAATGTTGGAATTTGAGCAGTCAATTTGTTGAGTGTTTGTTCTGATGGTTTCTTTTTGGGTAGTGATTTGAGTTTGCAATGTTGGATTGTTGGGGATGTTTTTTTGGGTTTTTATGACAATTTGTTCCTGTCCAATGTACTGCAATAAGGGAATTTTTGTCTTTTGCTTAATTCTTCCTTTTTGCAAAATTTATTTACATCTGCTAGTCCATATAATCTCCCGTGCTTAATTATGTTAGGTAGATGGTAAACTTACATGATCTATAGGCAACTCTGTGTACCGGGATTGCAACTTCTATTTGAATTTCCCGTTATCAATGTATATGAGCTGATAGACCTCAATTTCTGATGATCTTTATGATATACATAATTGCATTGTGTTGTACTATATTATAGTATGATTTTCTTTCTGCTTCATGATAATTTGCTTATATATTAGCAAGGATTGATTTCTTGATTATGAATGTGCTTGTGTACCCGTGGTACTGGATTTGGATGGGATAATATTGTCTGGTTTATTACATTTAATACTGTATAATAATATATGTAGGATGGGAATTAGTATATCTCAAGGATCTTATTTGCTGCATTGGTTTTTGCTCACAAAAGTTTTTACCAATTTCCCTTGGCAGAAACTGGACTTCAAGTTTCCACTCTCAGTATCGTGTATTCATTTTATTTCTTCGTCTATTGGTGCATACTTGGTTATTAAAGTGCTTAAACTCAAACCCCTGATTCATGTTGATCCCGAAGATCGTTGGAGGAGGATTTTCCCCATGTCATTTATATTCTGTTTGAACATTGTATTGGGGAATGTGAGCCTTCGGTATATTCCTGTTTCATTTATGCAAACCATCAAGTCTTTCACCCCTGCAACCACTGGTGAGTTTTGACTCTTGGGTAAAATTATAATCTCAATATGTGTTTGAATTATTACCGCAAGCTAGTTGTTGATTTGCCAAGATTATGTTTGGATTTTGTTTTGATTGAATTCCTTTCACAAATATTATCCAATAAATAATCTCAAAAAACAAAAAAAAAAAAGAAATTTTTGGGGAGGCACTTGACTTTTATGTTGGTTGTGCAAAAGTTTTCCTGCAGTGGCTAATCTGGAAAAAATACTTTGACTGGCGAATTTGGGCATCTTTGGTGCCCATTGTTGGAGGCATTCTGCTTACGTCTATCACAGAGCTCAGTTTTAACGTGTTTGGTTTCTGTGCTGCTTTATTTGGCTGTCTTGCTACTTCAACGAAAACCATTCTAGCCGAGTCATTGTTGCATGGGTACAAATTTGACAGGTAACTATCCAATTCATTCTTATTTAAAATGTTTTTGTCCAAAGTTCTTTCCACGACTAACCAAACTATCTATGCCACAATCTATTCACCCTTGTGTGTGTTTTTCATACAGAGACAGTTCTGAAAGCCTCTTCTTAAGCTGAAGTAGTTAGATAAAAATGATTTTTTTTTTTTTTTGATGAGCTAGATAAAAATGATTTGGTAGAATTTGTTGGGCACTTTTTATAGTTCATAAAAAATGAATGCTGCAAAGTTTACTGACAGTTGCTGTGGATCTTAATTTGATAAGTGATTCATCTAAGTTGAATATTCTCAAAGTTGTATAATCTTCATTTAATTTTCATATTTGAGTACCGAATGTGGAAGCATTGATTGGTCATGATAATCTTGTCTTGTGCCATTTCCTGTGAATCTTTTCTCCAATAAATTCTTCATTCCATTTTGATTAAATAACCATGATTTTAAGAGTAAAAACCTGCTTGATCTGCAAGATTCTCTTTCCATGTCTGTTTTAATATGAGCATGTTAGCTAATACAAAGGAAATGTGTTTTTCGAGCTGACTGCAGCATAAACACAGTATTCTATATGGCACCATTTGCGACGATGATCTTGGCAGTGCCAGCAATTCTGCTCGAGGGACCAGGGGTTGTGGCATGGATTTATACATGTCCCTCACTTGTCCCATCCCTCACAATCATTTTAGGGTCCGGAGTGTTGGCCTTTTGTTTGAACTTCTCCATCTTTTACGTCATTCATTCCACCACTGCAGTGACCTTCAATGTTGCTGGAAATCTTAAGGTGTGTGTCCAACTGTACTCCTGACCATTCTCCAATCTATAGATTTCGGTAGTTTTTCGCATACCAAAACTATTGATTGTGCTTAAGGCTTATCTGGTTTAATTTCTGCAGTTTCCTCTGTATGTTTAATATCATGAGATTTTTGAAACCCCAATCTTCGACTCATCTCAGGTTGCAGTGGCTGTCACATGCTCGTGGCTCATCTTCCGCAACCCAATCTCCATTATGAATGCCATTGGATGTACGATAACTCTCCTCGGCTGCACCTTCTATGGATACGTAAGACACTTGCTGTCGAACCAATCACCGGGGACACCAATCACGCCCCGAACCCCGCGCACTCCACGGGGCAAGACGATGGAGTCGGTCCCATTGGTCAACGAAAAGCTTGATGATAAAGTTTGATCCATCCCTACATGGGAGAAAAAACAGAGGTCTTGGTTTCCTACTGTATGTACAAAGGGAATAGTGTAGTTTCCTTTGGGAATCACTTGTGAGCTTAAATTATTACATCTATCAGGATTTCACCTCTCATGCCCCTTCCTGTATCCCTGATGAAAATTGCACTCATTCAGAGCCTCTCTATTCTTTGTATGGAAGAGGTGATTGATTGAAAGAAACTCAGTATTCAAATGGCACACATGTTTGGGGCATTATCATCTCTTTTGGCCTTAATCTATGCTCTACATAACTGATCTGTGTGTCCCTGTAGCTGTTCATTCAATTCAGTTCCTCGAGAAAAGCTTTGATTTATTTAGTGGTAAATCAGTCAAGTTAGAAAGAATTTGAATAAACCTCGTTCAAGGTTAAGCATATGTAGTAAACAACCTAAGCCAAAGGTTGATGGTTGAGCATTCAAACACAGCCAGTTAAAACTTCCAAGTATTCAAACACTAGGCTTGATTAGCAGTAATGGGTAGTTGGGACTTTCTTCAAGACTTTTTGGGAAGGGCAACCAAAGATTTGAGAAATGGGCACACATCTAGTAGGATCCAAAGTACTATTCAACAAATGGATTATTTACTACACACTAATACCAATAGCAATAATGGGGTAATAAAAGTAACTAAGCCAGGAGCCAGAAGTTCTTGTGCCATCTGGTGCTGATGAGGTAGCCACCAACTCCATTGCTCTGTTTCTTCACTCCTATTGTCAAGCATTCCAACCTGCTTATGCACTCCTCCACAAATTCCTCTGTGCTGCTCTTCAAACACAGGCTGCCACATTGTACAACACAGTTTCTTAATCACAACAATCCAAGAATCAAGATTTCAAAATGTAAACAGTGAGCCTGCACAACAAATTTTTGGGCTCACCAGTTGAGGAATGGAGAGGGCTTTTTCTGGCCTAAGACCAGCACAGAAACCTCAAGCTTCTTCACCTGGCTCACCACTGTTGCCATCTTTGGCCCTTGGATCACCAGTGCTTCTACTTCAACCTAGTTAGGGATTTTTTTAAAAAAAATGTAAACATAAAACCAAAATAGTAAACATTGGCTACAGATCTGACTCCAATGCACATTAAAAAAAAAAGGAAGAAAAGAAAAGAAAAGAAAAGAAAAAAAAACCAGGGCAACCGACACCAAGATTCAAGCTATACTTCCACTTTAGAGTTTAGACCAAGAACACTTAATGAAACCTCACACTGTTTTTTGTTTCTTTTCTTTTATATGTAAATTTACATATAGAACAAAAAGTGTGAATCTCAAACTAAGTGTAGTGAAGAATAAGACTGAAGTTTAAAACAAACCTCAGGCTTGCAGGCCTTGCAAAGAGAGCCAAGTGTGGAGGCAAGGGAGGAAGAGGGGGGAGAAGAAGCAGAATCAGAAGAAGAAGAAGAAGGGACAATGTGGAGGAGTGTGAGGATATCCCCTGTGTTGGTGACATGTGTTAGAGCCCACATCATGGCATGCTTAGAATGAGAGGATTGATCCACAACCACCATCACTCTCTTTTTCACCACCCCCATACCACCCCCACACATCATGCTGTTCATCCCCTCCATTTGCTTCAAGCTGGACCCCCAACTACCGCCCCCCACAGCCCCCCATCTCCTGGATGCTGACTTCCATCCTTCCTTGCTGCTCAGCTGCCTCAGAAATGACCCAGAACTTGGCATTTCTTGTTTTTGTGAAAAAGATGCCCCTTTTCCTGGCCAAGGCCTTGTGCTGTGTGTATCTTTGTATTTAAGGGCGTCACAGTATGGGAAATTGGGAAGTGGGAAAAAGATTGGAGTGGGGAGAAGATGATGCAAAGTTAGAGATTTTAAAAAAATGATGGGATGATGCAAAGGTCAGTAGGACTGTTTGTCACAGGAATCCCTGGCTTGCATTAAGGACACATATAAAATTACTACTATTAAACAATTCAATAATGAAGTCAGATTTGGATTTGGATTATTTTATTGTACAGCCTTCAATGCTTTTACTTTACTTAATAAAAAATACTACCATCCATCCATATCTCCCTTTTAATAATTTGGGAAAATCTATCAGTTTTGCCATGAACCCATGATGATAGACACTTGTTCAAAGACTGTGATCCTGCCAACAAATTGTGGGTTTTTAAGGTTAAATGATGCATTGCAGTACTCTTATTACATTATGGAATTAATTTTTGTTTCCCACCAGCATCTTTTGATGTCCTATGGGGATAAAAATTATCATCATCATTCATCATATGGATTCTGTTGAAGGGGTTTCCTTCTCAATCAGTTTTTGTATTTACTGCAGTGCAGTCCACAGGCACAGTGTGTGGTGACTGCAGTTTTCAGGACACTATTTACTCACCACTGTACCTATTCCTCATTTTTTCATATTTTTTTGGGCCAATGTATTCTGACCAACCTTGATTTTTATTGAATATTAGACCTTATCCAGTTTTTTCTTTTCTTTTTTTTTTGAATATATACTAGTATAATTGGATAGATTATATGCTTAACTATGGTCTCCGGCAACAACGTTTGTAATGTATTTAGGGATTTTTACATTTAACAAGACGTTATATAATGGGAATCTACCCAATATATATATATATATATATATATATTCATTCATTCATTCCATCTCTTTATGATTGTCAAGTACTCCTTCCGTTTTTTAATAACTTCTCAATTTCTGCACTGCACGCAATCCAACACACATTTTCAATCATTAATAGCTCATATTATATATAAGTAAAAATTAGAAAAAAAATTGATATTCTAAAACTACGCGATTAGACGAATCCAACAATATCTCACTTGACTATGTTTTATTTTATATAACTATGTCAAAAAGTTGAATCAAAATTATTTAATTTAATGAATAATAACTACTATTATAAGGGTGATGATAAATAGAAACGGAGGGAGTATATTTTAACATATGATTTGTCCTCAAGCAAATTTTTTTTTAGTAAACATTGATAACTATGTGTTCGCAAAGTCCACACAAATTACACAAATTATAAAGCTCAAGCAATATTTTATTAATTGAATGTAAATAATATTACTTGAGTATTTATGGTGTTACTTCTACATATGAATTTAAGAAAATGGGCAGTTACAGTTACTCCTCATTGATTGAGTCAAGTTCAACACTGATCTTCATATAAGTTTTTAAATTTAAGATTAGTTCAAGTATTTATTTTAAACTAACTAATTTTTTTTTTTCGTGGTGTAAAACCAATTTTTATGGAGACAAGTGAGTACAGAAATTCATAAAAGTGAGGTTTTGAAAAAGTCAGAAATATAGGGGGCCTGGGAAATTAGGTATTTTGGCCTTTTCTAATTCTAATCTGTAATCTGCTGTCCCGCAAATTATTGCGCTCCCGTTTAAATCGCATTTTTGCAGTGCCTCGCCCCTTTCTTCGTTCTTTCTTTCCCTACTTTTGTTTTTGTCCTCCAAATTATTAATTACGTATATTATTTTTTTAGACACACGTACAGTATCAGAATGAAGGAATTCTGGGGTAGAAATATGATAAATAAATAAATAAAAGTGGGGGCATTCTGCATTCATTTGAAACAGACAAGTGTGGAGTAATCTATGCTATGGTTTGAATTTTAAGGAAGCAAATGAGTAATGAGTGGTCGGAAATCCGAATACAGACGAATTAGTGTTCAGCGTCATTCTACAACAACCATTATTATTATGGGATGTTTGGGAGTCAGCGAATCCACTAGCAGATAGCAGATTCGGAGAGAGAATTGTGAGATAATATGCTGATTGAATCGCCATATGCTCCTAAATATGCCGGCTTCCAAACAAGCCCTATAACCAAAAATAAAAATCCTAACACTCTTCTGCCACTACACACTATTCCACCTAGGGTGAAAACGAGACGGATACGGGCGGATAGTATTCATCCCGTATCCTATCCCATATTTTTTTGTCGAATATGGAATGGATACGAATAGACCGGATACAAATACGAATTCGTATATTTCGGAAAACAGATACGAGACGGATTCGGATTTTAACTCGGATAATCTTATAATTACTAAAATTTAATTTTTTTTATAATTTTTTAAGTGAAATCGGAATATACTACTATGTAAGCTAAACTAAATTTTTAAATTTTCCAAGATCATTAGTTATTTCGTTCAAAACATCTAAATAACATCACTATAAGATGTTATATACTACAGTTTTGATGTAAAAAACCTAATGATGTAGTCGAGTTGATTGATATAATTTAATTTAATAAATTACATATGGCTTTCAAGTTTTTTATTTTATTTATACATATAGTATTACTTATTTATTTTCTAGTTAATATAATATATTATATTATACATATATAAATACATATAAATCTTCGGATATTCGGATATAAAATACGGATAATATCCGCATTATATTCGGATTTTTCGGATACGGGCGGATATTTACAATCCCATATCCTGTCCCGTCTCCGCCGGATATAAAAATTCGAATTCGGATTCGAATATAATCGAATACAGCGTCGGATCGGGCGGATATTATCCGCCCCACTTTCACCCCTAATTCCACCATTCTGCTTAATTTTACATTTCATTTTCTTAATTCATTCTAATAACATTAATATTGGGTTAAATGTTAAAAAGGGCCATAACAAGGAGACTATTCCGCTTTTAGGCCATAACAAATTACAATTATGAAAACAGACCATAACAAACACAGTTTTGTAAAATTTAGGCCATAGGACCAATTTGAAATTAATAAAGGAACCCAACAACTTTTTCTTTATTTCATTCATACTCCAAGAAAGTTTGACTTTATTTACTTTAGTCATTTCTCAATATACTCAATTTCTCATTATGCAAATGACTCCTAATGCGCTTAAAAATTAATATCAGAGCCTAGGTTTTATTGAAGAACATATTAATTATATTATTTATAATATTTTATCTCTTAATGGTGAAGATTTAATTAGTTAATGGATTCATTTAATTTGAAACCTACGAGTTATTTCCAAAATTCGGAAATAAAAAATAGAAATTTTCAGAGGAAATTCTTGAACTTGTCTATAAGACAAGATATTATTAAAATTAATTTCTTTCATAAAAATGAGAGGAACTGACTGGAAAGAAATTGATCCCGATAGCTCTAAATTATCACAAGACTTAAGAGAAATCCAAAAGACGATTCAAGATTATGGTAACCGGGTATTAATTATACCTGGAAAAATAGATAACTTGAATCGGTCAACAGAGGAGATCTTGAAATTATTTCAAGATCTAAAGAAAGAGATTTTGAATCTGAAATTTGACATTTCAGATATCAAGAAAAGACAGAAGGATATTCCTGGATCTTCCAAGAATAACCAAGCCAATATTAGAGATGCATTTGGACCAGTACAAGCTTTACACCAAAAAGGTAAAGCAACCATGGTTCCAAAGCAGAAATCACAAGAAGAGCTTATGATCGATCTCCTGAAAACAATCGAATGAGTGTTTCCAGGGCAGATCTATCAGATCTACAAGAATTAGCAGAATCATTTTCCCAACTTGGGAACTTGGACCTAGTTAATGTAAAGCCCAATGAAGTTCTTCAGCTGGGTTATGCGGAAGAATCAGGATCCAAAGTGACCCACGATGGACCGCCTGATGTCCAAATGAGAGAAAGTACAGACTTCCACATGAACAGGTATCCTGAGGTGCATCTCAATGCAAGACGAAACCCAGGACGGAACCCAAGTAGAGCACCAGAATCCACACCGTGGGCCAAGACGATGTTACAACCATTAAATCCATATGGCATAACACTGAACCTCGACGTTATCGACTTCTGAAACATCGAAGACCTGATCGACGAATGGGTAGCTTCAATGAAGATTGCAGCAACCACCCTGGATCTCGATAAAAAAAATTTATCCGATTAATAGAGCTAAGTCTCAAAGGATCGGCGAAGCTGGGCTGGAAAAACTCCACGACTGCTTTAAAAGAGCAAATACTCGAAGGAGAATCCAAAAGCACAATCTGCGAAAGGTTCAGCCTCTTATTCAAAACCCATTTTGTAGGAGATGGTTATTTTGAATAACAGAGAACAGAAAAAATCAAAGTCTATACCCAAGCAATGTTGGGTATGGAGTTAAGAAGTATTTGCGCAGTAGACGAATATATCTACTGGTTTTGTAAATACTATTTTCGGAGTAAGATGACAGCTGAAGTAGCATGTCCCATGTTCTTTGCAAAGATCTGTAGCCCGTGGAGAGAAATGTTGATCCAATCGTACACAGTACCTGTAATGACCCGATTTAATTAACTCATAATTAATTTAATTTAGTTATGGTTAATTAACAAAAGACTTGGTATGTGGATTATTTTGTAGGTGAATGAAGATTTAAGTGGAGGAATATGTGAGTTCAACTCACAAGATAATAAGAGTCAAGTGCTCAAATGGGTGCAATGTGGTCAAGACAAGTGGTATAACCCTTTTAACCCACATTCCGACCCGACCCGAGACCCATGACCCGACCCGGGTTCCCTTGGAGTGTTAAAAATCATATTTTTGGGTTGGGAACCCATTTCACTCCAAAAACCCACCCCATTCCCGTCACTATGCAAGAGCCAAATTGGGGATCTTCAAGCTCTTGAGAAATTGGAGATTTTAGGGCCAAATCAAGTGGGGAATTCATAGTATAACATGAGGTAAGTAATTTCCACTATCTATTTCATGTTTTAGTGAAGTTTGAAGTGGATTTTGGAGGGTGTTATGATGGTGGCGGGATTGAAGGGTTTGGGTTGGAATTTTTGTAGATTTGCTTGGTATTGGTGTTGAATCTTTGTTTGGAGCTTAAAGTAGTGAAGAAGGAGCTTGAGGCTTGGAATTGTAGATTGGAAGCTTGGAGGTTGAGGAGAGGAGCTTGGAGACTCGTCTACATCCAAGGCAAGGGATTATATTGCTTAAATTACGTGTTTGGGGGGTATTTGGGGTCGGATTCCGGCGAAATCGCCGGAAAAACTGATTGGAAAATCGGAGAAGACGATGAACAGTAACTGCTACAGTAACTGCTACAGTACTGCTACAGTACTGCTACAGTAACTGTACAGTAGTTACCGCGGTAACTCGCGTAGTTACCGCAGTAATTCGCCACAGTATTTACCACGGTAATTTGAACAGTAATTACCACGGTAATTTGAACAGTAATTACCACGGTAATTTGAACAGTAACTACCACAGTAACTTGTACAGTAGTTACCGCAGTAACTCACTACAGTAGTTACCGCAGTAACTCGCTACAGTAGTTACCGCAGTAACTTGCTACAGTAATCGCTACAGTAATTGCTACAGTAATTACTACAGTAATTGCTACAGTATCGCTACAGTAGTGGGCTGCGTATGTCACGCGTTTTACGCGAGCGGGCGCGCAGTGAGCGCAGGAAGGCCCTGTTTGGCCCATTTTTGTGCAATTTTTATTCTATATTAATGTTTTCTTTGCACCAATTATTGTTATGACTTCCCCAAATGTTATTGGTAAACCGTGGGTTAATCAATTGGCCCGTGGGGGTTGTTGAATTGCTTAGGGAAACTGTTGAATTATTATATCATTAATGCTTAGTCTAGGGGGCTATGTATTGAATTCCCTATATGTTGAGAAGCATGCGAACCTAGTGTCTAGGTGCTTGAATATCACTGTATTGTCATATGCATGTTATTGCATTGGAATTGACGGTTATTAACCCGATGGGTTGTTATGATATTTATGATAGATCGGGCAGCCTTTACCGGTGTTGTTGAGTCCCGATGACCCTGCGGGGTGGATTATTGGTTGTTATTCCTGTTGGCCCTTTTGGGCTGGTTATTATAATGCATGGTATTGCATTATGAATGGATGGACATATTGGAAATGTCTGATCGGGCAGCCTTTACCGGTGTTGTTGAGTCCCGATGACCCTGCGGGGTGGATTATTGGTTGTTATTCCTGTTGGCCCTTTTGGGCTGGTTATTATAATGCATGGTATTGCATTATGAATGGATGGACATATTGGAAATGTCTGATCGGGCAGCCTTTACCGGTGTTGTTGAGTCCCGATGACCCTGCGGGGTGGATTATTGTTGTTATTCATGTTGGCCCTTTTGGGCTGGTTATTATAATGCATGGTATTGCATTATGGATGGATGGACATATTGGAAATGTCTGATCGGGCAGCCTTTACCGGTGTTGTTGAGTCCCGATGGCCCTGCGGGGTGATTATTAGGCTGTGATGCCTGTGATTTGGCTGTGATGCCTGTGATTTGGCTGTTATGCCTGTGATTGGGCTGTGATGCCTGTGGTCCCTGCGGGGATGGTGTATGTTACCCTGTAACGGGTTGGAGTTGATGATATCCTCACCCGTGGGTTCATACCGCCCGGGTTTAGGTTGCCGGCTAGGCATATTCATTTGCATTTGCATATAGGGTAGATAGGTGTATGTTAGGCCATGCATCACGTGCATAAATTGTATGTCTGTGGTTGAAGCACCGGTATGGGACGGTGTGATGATTTATTTATGTCAATTGTATGATCGTGGTTGAAGCACCGGTATGGGACGGTGTGGTGTTTATCTGCTTTATTTATATTATGCTCTGTTATTTATTATTATTATTATTTTTATTATTGTGCTGTTTTCCCTTACTCCCCGGCACGTAGCCTTGCTCAGTACGTTGTACTGACCCCCTTTGCTTTTGTCTGTTTTATAGATCCTGCTGGAGGCGCTGGAGTATGATTTGGGTTTGGGGTATTGAGAGATCACATAGATAGGAGTATATAGGACGCGTTCATTATGTTAATGTGATACTATGTGACTATCTGTGGTTGGTATTTGGACTACTGCTGGTTGAGGCCTGTGAGCCTGGGATTTACATACTGTCGGCCGGTGGCCTTATGTGATTTACAGCTTTGGGCTGGTAGCCCTGTTTGAGATATTGGTATGCTGTTGGGAGGCTTGTAGCCTGGATGGGTCGCTGGAACCGTTATCTGATTATTATTGGGTGACATTTTTATGTGCCTATGTGTTTTTAATTTATTTATAGCTTCTGCATTAAACTGGATTAATCAGATGATCACTTTAGGTTTACCCAGTGTTGTACTAGCTGTTTTAAATTAGCTGGCCACTACTTTAGAATAGTTAGTACAGCGGTAATGCTTGCGAAAATCAGGTTTGAATTTTCGGGGCGTTACAGAGTGGTATCAGAGCCTGTGTGCTCTTTTATCTTATTAAAACTTGTGTAGACATAGGTGGTGAGCTGTGTGTGGGGTACATATAGCATAGAATTGCATTTTTACTATATCTGATTATTTCTACGGACACCAGGTTAATTCACAGTTGGGGAACTGTGAGGAAACCATGGTACTCCAGTCAGGATCCTTGTTATCTCACAGTCATTGAGGACTATGAATGACTTTTGATCGGTTATTTAATTTTGTCGTTTATATATACTGCTTTGTATATGATTGGTGATTTCTGCTAACACTGTTTGTTGATGTTGTAATCTAAGTTGGATGAGTAGTTTGGAAAGGCCTCATGGAAGCCTGGGCTATTCGAATAGCGATCCAAGCTGGATCAATGTGCTGAATGGTGTTCAGATGGGTTTGACGTACCCTCGAGAGTGAAATAGGGTACTGAGAAAATCTCCCTATTGCGATAACCCACTGGGGTGATATAGATATTTGCAGTCCGCCTGCATCCGAAGGATGGTGGAAACCATTTCGAGGCTATGCCAGTGAGGGTATAGTCGGATTTGGTTAGAAAGAATAATAATGTGAAGTGGCATTGAATTGACACTGGCGTTATGCTTGTCGAGTAAGACGAGGCAAAGTGACTGTTCTGCATGGAAAGATCGGTAACGTGAAGGGGGCCGATATCACTAGGGCGAGTCCGAACTAGGGGACTTCCTAGTATGTTGTCTTTATGTGATGGAAAAGTTACGTTGATTGGATAACGTTTTGGCATGTGTGTCATTCATGTATCATATGTGTTTCTTCTTGACTCTCTGGTTGAGAGATAAACCCGTTTCCCTGATATGGGAATTATTTATGTTGCATTTTGTGTTGCTGTTATTGTGTTTGATTCTGGAGTCTTATGTTCATTTGAGACTCTAAATTTCATTCGTAAGCATGGAGTAAATGCTACTACTGCTGCGAATCCTTCTGCCTTAGTACTGTGCGATTCAGAAGCCTCATGTTCTTTAGTGGCTTTGCGATTTGTGCGAGAGCATGGAGTAGGACCATTGGCGCCCTACCAGATGCTTGTTTCTTTACCTTCGGGTGATAATATTCGAAGTGATCATTTGATGCAAGATGCTGTGTTGAGCATCGAGAGTCGCGAATTCAGGGCTGACCTGGTGGTCTTTAGCCCGGTTGGTTTTGACGTACTATTGGGCATGGATTGGCTGTTTGCCATCATGCTGTGATTGATTGTGGTGTTCCACGAATATCCTTTTTGGATTCTTTGGGTAACTGTGTTTCTTATCGACATCCGTTGATTCCACCTGTTATTGGTGTGGTTTCTGTTGATGCGTTGTGTGATTTGATGCGCAGGGGTTGTTCTCTTTCCCTGTGGCACATGAGGGATCTTCGAGCAGAGGTTTCTGCTGCTTCGAGTGTCCCTGTTGTCTCTGAGTTCGGGGATGTATTTCCCGACGAAATTCATGGTCTCCCATCTGCTCGGGAGATTGATTTTACTATTGAGCTGATGCCTGATGCAGCTCATATTTCTAAGGCTCCTTACCATATGACTCCTGTGAACTGAAGGAGTTGAAGGATCTATTGAATGAGCTTACCATGTATATTTAACCGAGTAGCTCGCCTTAAGGAGCTCCTGTTTTGTTTGTTTAGAAGAATGATGGATCGATGATGATGTGCATCGATTACAGAGAATTGAATTGAATCACGGGAAAAACAAGTATCCTTTACCTCGGATTGGGGATCTATTTGATTAGTTGAGAGGGGCCAGTATTTTTTTTAGTAAGATTGATTTGAGATTGGGCTACCATCAGATAAGGGTGGCGGAGGCGGATAGGCCTAAGACAGTTTTCAGGACTCGTTGAGGACATTTGAATTCCCGGTCATGTCTTTTGGGTTGACTAACGCACTAGCGATCTTCATGGATATCATGTATAGGGTATTACATCCCATGCTGGTCGTGTGCGTGGTTGTGTTCATAGATGATATTATGGTTTATTCGCCGACGCGTGAGGCACACGCGGGTCACTTGAGAACAGTTTTGAATACATTGTGAGAGCATAAGCTGTATGCTAAACTCTCCAAATGTGAATTTTGGTTGAAGAGTGTGTCTTTTCCGGGGCACATTATTTCCGGTAATGGTATGTATGCTGATCCTGCTAAGGTAAAAGCTGTATTTAAATGGCAAGTCCCGAAAATTTGGGGAAGATCCGAAGTTTCTTGGATCTTGTTGGTTACTACAGTAGGTTTATTGAGGGATTTTCTAGCATTGCTAGACCTCGGATGAGATTGTTCTGTAACGATGATAAATTCCATTGTGATGATGATTGTAACCAGGCGTTCGAACATTTGAAGAATGTAATGGCAAAGGCATTTTTATTGACTCTACCTCATGAGTCAGGTGAGTACGAAGTTTTGACCAACACCTCACTTAAAGGTTTGGGTGGTGTGTTGATGCAGAATGAGAAGGTGATCAATAGAACTACCCGACGCATGATTTGGAGACGGAAGCGGTAGTTCATGTCTTGAAAATCTAGTGGCTCCCTCCGAGGCATTGTATGGGAGAAAGTGTAGGAGTCTATTATGTTGGAATGATCCAACAGATAAGGTGAATGTGGGTCTTGAGATGATTGAGCAGACAATCGAGTTGGTGAAGATCATCAGGGATCGAATGAAAGAAGTTCAGGACAGACAGTGGAGCTATGCTGATTTAGCTCGTCGAGATGTGGAGTTTGAGGTTGGTGATAGCGTATTTTTGCGGGTATCGCCTCTGAAAGGGGTACGCCGATTTGGTAAGAAGCCAAGCTGATTCCGAGATATATTGGATCCTATGAGATTGTTGAGATGGTTGGGAAGGTGACGTATATGTTGGCTTTGCCAGCAGAAGTGGGTCGAGCCCATGATGTATTCCATACCATACTTCCCAACTTAGGAAGTTTATGTCTGATCCAGATAAGATCATTCAGCTTGATAAAATTGAATTGGATGCTAGTCTTAAGTTCGAAGAGTTCCAGATCGGGTGATTGATACAAATGATGAGGTTCCGATGAATAAAACCATGTTGATGGTTAGGGTGTTGTGGTCTAGGCATGGAGGTGAAGATGCTACTTGGGAAACTGAGGAGCATATGAAGCTGAAGTACCCGGAATTGGACTTGACCTCGTTGCCTTGAGGTAACATTTTTCCCCCTTGTTTTTATTTTTGATCATGTTCTTGAACGTGCATTTCGGGGGCGAAATGATCGTAAGGGGGGAGGAATGTAATGACCCGATTTAATTAACTCATAATTAATTTAATTTAGTTATGGTTAATTAACAAAAGACTTGGTATGTGGATTATTTTGTAGGTGAATGAAGATTTAAGTGGAGGAATATGTGAGTTCAACTCACAAGATAATAAGAGTCAAGTGCTCAAATGGGTGCAATGTGGTCAAGACAAGTGGTATAACCCTTTTAACCCACATTCCGACCCGACCCGAGACCCATGACCCGACCCGGGTTCCCTTGGAGTGTTAAAAATCATATTTTTGGGTTGGGAACCCATTTCACTCCAAAAACCCACCCCATTCCCGTCACTATGCAAGAGCCAAATTGGGGATCTTCAAGCTCTTGAGAAATTGGAGATTTTAGGGCCAAATCAAGTGGGGAATTCATAGTATAACATGAGGTAAGTAATTTCCACTATCTATTTCATGTTTTAGTGAAGTTTGAAGTGGATTTTGGAGGGTGTTATGATGGTGGCGGGATTGAAGGGTTTGGGTTGGAATTTTTGTAGATTTGCTTGGTATTGGTGTTGAATCTTTGTTTGGAGCTTAAAGTAGTGAAGAAGGAGCTTGAGGCTTGGAATTGTAGATTGGAAGCTTGGAGGTTGAGGAGAGGAGCTTGGAGACTCGTCTACATCCAAGGCAAGGGATTATATTGCTTAAATTACGTGTTTGGGGGGTATTTGGGGTCGGATTCCGGCGAAATCGCCGGAAAAACTGATTGGAAAATCGGAGAAGACGATGAACAGTAACTGCTACAGTAACTGCTACAGTACTGCTACAGTACTGCTACAGTAACTGTACAGTAGTTACCGCGGTAACTCGCGTAGTTACCGCAGTAATTCGCCACAGTATTTACCACGGTAATTTGAACAGTAATTACCACGGTAATTTGAACAGTAATTACCACGGTAATTTGAACAGTAACTACCACAGTAACTTGTACAGTAGTTACCGCAGTAACTCACTACAGTAGTTACCGCAGTAACTCGCTACAGTAGTTACCGCAGTAACTTGCTACAGTAATCGCTACAGTAATTGCTACAGTAATTACTACAGTAATTGCTACAGTATCGCTACAGTAGTGGGCTGCGTATGTCACGCGTTTTACGCGAGCGGGGCGCGCAGTGAGCGCAGGAAGGCCCTGTTTGGCCCATTTTTGTGCAATTTTTATTCTATATTAATGTTTTCTTTGCACCAATTATTGTTATGACTTCCCCAAATGTTATTGGTAAACCGTGGGTTAATCAATTGGCCCGTGGGGGTTGTTGAATTGCTTAGGGAAACTGTTGAATTATTATATCATTAATGCTTAGTCTAGGGGGCTATGTATTGAATTCCCTATATGTTGAGAAGCATGCGAACCTAGTGTCTAGGTGCTTGAATATCACTGTATTGTCATATGCATGTTATTGCATTGGAATTGACGGTTATTAACCCGATGGGTTGTTATGATATTTATGATAGATCGGGCAGCCTTTACCGGTGTTGTTGAGTCCCGATGACCCTGCGGGGTGGATTATTGGTTGTTATTCCTGTTGGCCCTTTTGGGCTGGTTATTATAATGCATGGTATTGCATTATGAATGGATGGACATATTGGAAATGTCTGATCGGGCAGCCTTTACCGGTGTTGTTGAGTCCCGATGACCCTGCGGGGTGGATTATTGGTTGTTATTCCTGTTGGCCCTTTTGGGCTGGTTATTATAATGCATGGTATTGCATTATGAATGGATGGACATATTGGAAATGTCTGATCGGGCAGCCTTTACCGGTGTTGTTGAGTCCCGATGACCCTGCGGGGTGGATTATTGTTGTTATTCATGTTGGCCCTTTTGGGCTGGTTATTATAATGCATGGTATTGCATTATGGATGGATGGACATATTGGAAATGTCTGATCGGGCAGCCTTTACCGGTGTTGTTGAGTCCCGATGGCCCTGCGGGGTGATTATTAGGCTGTGATGCCTGTGATTTGGCTGTGATGCCTGTGATTTGGCTGTTATGCCTGTGATTGGGCTGTGATGCCTGTGGTCCCTGCGGGGATGGTGTATGTTACCCTGTAACGGGTTGGAGTTGATGATATCCTCACCCGTGGGTTCATACCGCCCGGGTTTAGGTTGCCGGCTAGGCATATTCATTTGCATTTGCATATAGGGTAGATAGGTGTATGTTAGGCCATGCATCACGTGCATAAATTGTATGTCTGTGGTTGAAGCACCGGTATGGGACGATGTGATGATTTATTTATGTCAATTGTATGATCGTGGTTGAAGCACCGGTATGGGACGGTGTGGTGTTTATCTGCTTTATTTATATTATGCTCTGTTATTTATTATTATTATTATTTTTATTATTGTGCTGTTTTCCCTTACTCCCCGGCACGTAGCCTTGCTCAGTACGTTGTACTGACCCCCTTTGCTTTTGTCTGTTTTATAGATCCTACTGGAGGCGCTGGAGTATGATTTGGGTTTGGGGTATTGAGAGATCACATAGATAGGAGTATATAGGACGCGTTCATTATGTTAATGTGATACTATGTGACTATCTGTGGTTGGTATTTGGACTACTGCTGGTTGAGGCCTGTGAGCCTGGGATTTACATACTGTCGGCCGGTGGCCTTATGTGATTTACAGCTTTGGGCTGGTAGCCCTGTTTGAGATATTGGTATGCTGTTGGGAGGCTTGTAGCCTGGATGGGTCGCTGGAACCGTTATCTGATTATTATTGGGTGACATTTTTATGTGCCTATGTGTTTTTAATTTATTTATAGCTTCTGCATTAAACTGGATTAATCAGATGATCACTTTAGGTTTACCCAGTGTTGTACTAGCTGTTTTAAATTAGCTGGCCACTAGTTTAGAATAGTTAGTACAGCGGTAATGCTTGCGAAAATCAGGTTTGAATTTTCGGGGCGTTACAGTACCTCCTGGTATAGTGGACTCAATAGCCCGAAGAATGTCCTTCTTAAAGGATAAGCTCAAAGAATGGTGTCAACAGGCAGCAGCCCAAAAGAACATCAAGAGACTACGAGGTAAAATAAAAAGAACTCATCTTTGCTGTGAAAATAACGATTTTCCAACAATTATAGGAGAATCAGAAGAAAAGAGGAGAAAGAAGAAAAGTCGAGGCTCATACAGTAGGAGTTTCAGAAGACCTCCATTCCGAAGAAAAAGAGCATGGTGGTCCAAGGGCAAGGCCAGATCATACAAAACTGGACAAAGAACGGGAACGACGACGAGTTCATCCCAAGGTTCAACTAGCTCAGCAGCAACGAGCACGGGGAGAACGACGTCCAAGAGAACATTTAGACGAGCCCATACCCGAGCCAACGAAAGTTTCAAGGATTGCAACTGTTGGAAGTGTGGAGCCAGAGGTCATATCTCACCCGATTGCCCTCAGAATCGTGAGGTATGAATGTACGAAGCCACGAAGCATATCGTGGAAGCGGTCTACCATGGAAAGCTGGTACCAATCTATCAGTTTGAAGACATCCCCTCTGATGAAAGCATCTACGAGGAAGAATTAAGAAGTGACTCGGACTCATATTCAGATGAATCTTCAACCGAGTCTGACTGAAGAGGACAGGATTCAGACCACTGAAAACCTGTCCGGATTCTTTTCAAGGATGACGATCTCGAATCGAACCATGGAAAAAATAATGCGACAAGATTCCAACCTCAACCCATATGACGGATTCAGAATTGGCGGGATTGGACGAGTTCTTAACCAGATGGGACTCAACCAGAGAAGACATAACATCATCTACAAGGTAAGTGCAGGTGAGTTTGCAATTTCTATGGAACTTACTTGTAATGTGATGGATATGCAAGTAATTCCTAAAGAAGAAATTCTTGAGGAATTAAGCAGAATGAAGGAGAAAATCGACATTACTATGAAATGGATCCACATAGGAGCCATTGAAGTAGTAATTAAGGCAACCTTCAAAGAATGCATTGATTCTGAATTACATCTATCAGTCATTGATAGAAGAATCAATAACCTTAGAGATGGTCTTCTTGGAACTATGGTAGGAAATTTATATGCTGGGAAGTTAATGTTTGACATACATCCCAGAATTTCCTATAACTTAGCTGACCAAGATTTTAGTAGGGTTCTAACCCTTTATCAGGATTTTAAAAGAGAAGATCTGATGAAAGAAGGGAACATGCCATATTCTATAACTTATAGAATCTCTTATGCACTTTCCAATAGTCATCATTCTGACTTATTTCTCATGAAAAAATATATAGAAATTCCTAAAATTTTCAAGGAATTTGCTAAAGTCATGACTCCAAATTCTACCCAGATTCCAAGGTTAGGAGCATGCCATCGCGACAAAGGTCATCGCGCCAAGGGGCTTGGCTGGTCTCTTCTTCATCAGGGCCACTTGGTCGCGGAACATGCCTTTGTCGCGGAGCACTGCATCGCGCCAAGGGGCTTCCGCGACCAAGGTCTTCCTGGACCTGCTGAATTGGGCCAGATGGGCCGAAAAATATTCTTTTTGTGGGCTTTTCTCTCTTTTTCCCATCTTTTTGTTTCCTTTTCTTTTTCTCATGTTTTTGGATTTTTCTAACATAAATATGTAATAAAATTACATATTTATGCCTTTTTCACACCAGCTTATTATTTTTACAATTATGCATAAATTAGTCCAATTCGACTGCTTTCTTACTTAATGTAAGACCGGAATGCGATCAAATGCCCGTTTAAGACACGGAAATGGATTGAAAATAATGGTCATTTTTGGCCATTATCAACATCCTCACATTTAACACTGATCGTCCCCGAGCAGTCAGAGTCAATGTTCGTAAGAACACGGACTCTACATATTCAATTCATTTTCGTGGCTTCATAAATATCATTCTTTTTAGATTGGGATAAGACAATCAAAAACTGCAAGTATTAAATTCCCTTGATTGCAGTGTTTAATGAAATTATACTTGCTCACTACATCGGGCCTACAAATCAAACATTATTATCAACCTTTCATGAATATTATGTTTGAAAAATGCAAAGATTAGGGATGAGAATTAGAGGATGACATGAACATGTGTCATAAGACAAAGCCTCACATATAAGAGAATCGGGAAAAAAAAATTCACTCACTCTCAATTAGGGTTTAATCATGAACGCTCAAAATCACATTTAATTAAATTATCCCATAAGCTTGCAATCAGACCAACTCGCCACCGGCTCATTTCTTCAAATCGAGATCACGAGGTCTTATTTAAGGGTTATAACGGGGCGTACGGTTGTAACATTAGGTGGGAAAGGGGAATTATTGGTCTAAGAAGTGGCAAAAATTTATTCTGTCATAACTTGGCATTTTTATTTAAAATTTATGATCGTCAATGTTTCTCTTTCTTTGGTTTTCTTTCTATTGCATGACATTAGACTATTGTCTAATTGCTTGTCATTCGCAATTTATTGATGTTGAGTGAAATTCAACTCTCTCTCTTTTTTTTTTTGATTCGGTTTATAGAATACCGATTTAAAGTTTTCATTGATGATCAAAAATCGTAATGCCTTGATAGAATTCATCCTTGCACACTTGGGTTTGAATTTCTTGGTCTTTTTGTAAGGCTAGGAATAATATGAAGGGCTTCAAAGAAAAATTAGGCTTATAGGCTCAAATTGGTTAATCCTAAAGGGAAATATTTTTGGGTTTGGATTTCAAACGAAGGCCAAAAATTTGGGTTTTCTAGGTGCCTCGATCATATGCTCGATTTCGGGAATATGGCATGGTCTTGAATCGGTCCCAATCGCAAGTTCTAGTTTCCTTTAATCAAAATGATTCACACATCAAAGAAAAGAATGAGTAAAAGTGACTCATGGCTCAAGTCTCACAAGGTTGGGTTAGTTCATGTCATACAATATTCTAAAATTTAATCCAAGCTTAGTTCTAACAATTCATTCAATCGAAATCTCTAACATGCAGATTTATTACCCAATAAGCTGATCGCATCATTAAATTTTTATAGCTCAAAACCTCAGGAATTCATTTCATGCAGGTCTTCAATTATATTATCCCAATTTAAAAGTCTGAAAACTTAATCATAAGCCTAAATTCAACATGTGAATTTAGAGCAATTTTATGCATATTTTTGCTGGTTATTTAATTAAAAGCAGTAAAGAGGCACTGCTGACATACTGAGTATGTCAACAGCATATTTTTGGTCTGACAGTCACTTATTCATCTCGGACTGTGCAGACATCTTTTCAAAGGAAAGCAGTAAAGAATTGTTCAGTGGTCTCAAAAACTGAGTTCCAATTTAGGGAAAGCAAATAATACAACCGAGGCAAGGGATTCTCGTGCAGTTAATACAAACCTGCACACACAAAAGGGGAATCCCTTGCAGATTACTACTACTAAAATGGAAATGAAATAAAGCAGGGTAAAATGGAACTAGGATTCTTCCTTTCTTCTTCAGGGCATGTATCGGAGCCAGAGGACACAGCTGGAAAGCTCACAACGCAGGCACCAATCGCGGTTTCTCAGAGGTGCATGCCATCTTGGGCAGTAGACTCTGACTCCCTGGCCTGCCCACAGTTGTGGGTTGTCTGGGTTGTCTGTTATCCAAGCGAGGACGTTGGTGGAAGTGTACCGAAAAACTGATCGGTCTGTCACTATCCTGTTGATCATTCTGATCCCCTGCTCAACCTGGCTTTCATCCGTCTTACTCATAAGCATCAATCCGCGGGTGAAGATTGACGTCTTATGGTTGTCCTCAAGTCCCGGGCGTAGCAGTTCACAAGCGCGCTCCTCATTCCCCTCTGCAAATGCCCTGAGTGCTGGGATGAGCTGAAGATTGAAGTTTCCTGCCGCTGTGCATATTCGCAGGAATCTCTCCTTCTGTCGACGGATCCTTACTTGCCATCTCTTCACAGTGGAGGTGTTAACCTCGCATCGCTTGTACACGATAGTAAGGTTCCCAGCATCCCTGAGCTTCTTGCATACACGTTGTGCAGTAAACACATCCTTGATTTCATCCTCCCCTATTCGGGAGAGAATTTCACCAAGGAGTTCTAGCGGTAAGTCCAGCAACTTAGTTCCCTCTGGAGCAGGGTCTGGAATGGGAGGATTACCCCTGAAAAGATAAGAAGTGATGAATCCAATTTTTATGTAATTTTCAGAAATTATTCAAGTTCAGAAACCAACATCCTCACATTTAGAGCTTTGCTCTAGATGTGAGATTATTAAATTTCTGACTTGAGTTTTATTTTAAAGCACACGTAAATAATACTTGGTTTTAAATGGGCTAAAGAGCCCAAAATAAAATAAAATTGGCCATTGGGCCTAAAATCTTTTTAATGGGCCATAGGGCCCAAAAGTTTTCAGTTTTATTAAACAAGTCCGAGACACTTGTTGGAAGTGGAATGAGATGGATAGATGGAAATGGAATGCTCGAATATTGGAATGTGCAATGGGGACGTGGCGGAACGGATCTGCTATTTCTGGATAGCTTGGACTGTTTGGACAGTTAAAGCATCCAAAAATTTGCAAACACTGTTTTTAATTTTAAAAATGGTTGACTTGTTTTATTTAACAAAAGGTGGGATGTGAGTGGTCCCATTTTGGATTTTTGAAAAGGATAGCAGTTGGGTGACAAAAGTACTGCTATCTTACTCACACTAGTGTTCCATTGGGAACAAAAGACTCAAGTCAATCATTAAACAAAAATGACTCTTTTTGTCTTTTTCTAAAAGGTTGCTTTTATTAAAAGTGGAAGTTTCCCATTGGGTGTTTGTACTATGTTTCCATAAACAAACAAACATTTATTCCCATGAGGTTTCCAACATGAGAACAAATGTGCCCAAAGAGATCTTACCTCTTTTATTACACCAAAACAACACTGTGCACGTCCCATCAGGATCAATCAAACCAACAACATCAAGATATTCAAAACAATACCCAAATGTTCATCAGTTCGTTCTTTCCAGTTTTAAAACTTCAAAAATCTTATCCATTACCAGTTTCAAAATGGGGTTTCAGATGCTCCAAAATGGTGCTCATAACCGAGAGCACTTTGAAAACTTCCAAAAATCTAAAGTTAAATGCACATATACACCACATCACACCAAGAACACAATAAAATAAATAAAAAAAAAAACAAAATAAAGGGTCCGAATGGTTGCTATGAACATGGCGAAGACAGGGTTTACCCTCTCCTCCTTGGCTCGGGTCTAGGCACGGGTCCAAGGTTTGGGAGGAGTCCATGAAATCGGTCCATAGTTTCCCCTTGGAAAAGGAGTGCGAGAGTGCGAAGAACACGTGGTGTTCGTTCGGATGAGAGAAAAATGGGGGAAAAGAAGATGAAGAAGTTGGAGGAAGTTGAAATGACAAGAGAAAATGAAAAGAAACTGGAGGGGGTGGGGGGGTATAAATACTTGAACTTTTGTCGCGGAATCCGAGACTTTGTCGCGGAACCAGGTTCCGTGACAAGGCATAGCGACATCAGAGAGGTCGCGGAGTTGAGGGTTGGTCGCGGAGTCATGGCTCCGCGACAAGGCTACCGCGACAAAGCTCAGTATGGAGACAAGGTCAACGCAGATCATGTCGCGGAGCAGGGCTTGGTCGCGGAGTCATGCTCCGCGACAAGGTGCATCGCGACAATCACCGGAGAAGGGTTTAAGAAGGAAAAGGGAGTTTGTCGCGGAACAGGGCCTGGTCGCGATGCATGACATCGCGACAAAGGACCTTCCGCGACAAAAAATTTTTGAATTTTCAAATTTTCTTGGACTGGGCCCGAGTGTGATGTTGGGCCTGAGTCCATTTTATTTGATTTGGGCTGAATAAATTCAGTCCAAGTAAATTCAAAGTGCTGGGCTGAAAATTAAACAATCCACTTGCATAAAATTAGGTTGGGTTAGTTCCATTTATCTGTGAATTTTGTTTCGGGTATTGAATTTCTTCAATTCCCGAAAACGTTTTCTAAGACTTATGGAACTAATCCAACCAAGAACCTGGTTTTCCATGTTACTCTTATCTGCTCATCTTTTTGGGGGCTCCGAACTTCTGCAAGATAGATGAATGAAATGCATTAGATTTTCTCCAAATATCAACATCCTCACATTTAGAGTCTTAGTACTCTAAATGTTTAATTGATCTTTGGGTACTTGCTCGTCATGAAATAAGTGCTGTAAATATATACTATATATATATATATAAACTAAAATTTTTGTGTTTTTAAATGCTGTTTCTTATTGAATGTAAGCCGGGTCTGCCACTGCTTGGCTTTCTTTCTCCGGATCGAACTGTCCGAGGTACTCTTTTAATCGTTGTCCATTCACCACTATATCGCCCCTGCCAGTTCGAATCCTGACAGCTCCATTTTTAAACAACTCTAGTACTTCATGTGGTCCTTCCCATCTAGATTTGAGCTTTCCGGGGAACAGCTTCAACCTAGTATTGAACAATAACACATGTTGACCAACATAAAAATACTTAGGTTTGATCCGGCGATCATGCAACTTCTGGGTCCGCTCCTTGTAAATTCGAGAGCTTTCATAAGCTTGCGCTCGTATTTCCTCAATTTCATTGAGGTCCAACTTACGTTTGCTCTGAGCAACTTTCGGATCGAAGTTAAGCGTTTTAACGGCCCAGTAAGCTTTATGCTCTAGCTCTACGGGCAAATGACAGGCTTTTCCGAAGACCAGCCTATATGGAGACATCCCGATGGGAGTCTTGTATGCTGTGCGATATGCCCATAGAGCATCATTGAGCTTACGTGCCCAATCCTTACGGGTTATCCCGACAGTGGCTTCGAGTATGTGTTTGATTTCGCGATTGGATACTTCGACTTGACCACTAGTCTGAGGATGGTAAGGCGTGCCTATCTTATGGAGGATCCCATTTTTACTCATTAAAGTTTCAAAACCTTTATTAATAAAGTGTGTTCCTCCATCAGATATCACCACCCTAGGTACGCCAAATTGACTGAAAATGTTGTTCTTGAGGAACTTGGTGACTTGGCTACCATCATTGGTCGGTAATGCGACAGCCTCGACCCATTTGGATACGTAATCGACAGCTACCAAGATATAGTAGTTTCCACCAGATGGTGGAAACGGTCCCATGAAGTCAATGCCCCATACATCAAAGATCTCAAGTGTGAGAATCCCCTTTTGAGGCATCTCATCCCTCTTGGAGATGTTTCCTAATCTTTGGCATCTGTCACAGCCCTTAACAAATGTCCTGCAATCCTCATAGATGTGAGGCCAATAAAATCCACATTCGAGGACCTTGTGGGCCGTTCGAGCGGGACCATGGTGACCTCCATATTCTGATTCATGGCATTTTCTGACAATTTGATAAGCTTCATGCTCGGTCACACATCGCCTGATTATTAAATCAGGGCAGTGTTTGAAGAGATAAGGTTCTTCCCAGAAGTAACTTAATACATCTCGTTTGAACTTATTCCTCTGATGATAGTTCGAAAACTGTGGGGTTACTCCGCATGCCAAGAAGTTAGCGATGTCGGAAAACCATGGACAAGCTTGATTATGCAGATGCAACGCGAACAACTGTTCGTCCGGGAAATCTTCATTGACGGCTTTTTCCTTTTTATCATTATCTAATCGAGATAAGTGGTCAGCAGCACCATTATCTCGACCTCGCCTATCTTTTATTATGATGTCGAATTTTTGCAACAGAAGTACCCACCTGATTAATCGAGGTTTTGCATCTTGTTTGCTAAACAAGTATCTCAATGCTGTATGATCGGTGTATACTATGGTCTTCGTACCTATCAGGTACTGTCTGAACTTGTCAAACGCGAAGACTACAGCATACATCTCTTTCTCCGTTGTGGTGTAGTTAACTTGGGCTTCATTCAGGGCGTGACTTGCGTAATGAATTACGCAGTGTCTCCCATCCTTATGTTGTCCAAGAACTGCGCCTACGGCGAGACCACTAGCATCGCACATTACCTCGAAAGGCAGTGACCAATCGGGTGGTTGCACTATCGGTGCAGAAACCAACATCTTCTTGAGCGTGTCAAAGGCTTGGACACACGCTTCATTTATTAAGAAAAGATTTTCTTTACAAAGCAGATTAGTGAGCGGCTTGGCAATTTTAGAGAAATCCTTAATGAATCTCCGGTAGAAACCGGCATGCCCTAAGAAGCTCCTAACTGATTTGATCGAGTTAGGAAGAGGGAGATTGGAAATGATGGAAACTTTGGCTGGATCAACTTCAATGCCTGCACGAGAAATGCGATGACCTAACACTATGCCCTCAGTGACCATAAAATGGCACTTTTCCCAATTTAAAACCAAGTTAGTGTCCTCACACCTCTTTAAAATCTTAGCAAGATTGGTCAAACAATCTTCGAACGTATCTCCATACACAGAGAAGTCATCCATGAAGACCTCAATGCATTTTTCGATAAATTCAGAGAAAATAGACATCATGCATCTTTGAAAAGTAGCAGGTGCATTGCACAAACCAAAAGGCATCCGTCGATAGGCAAAAGTGCCGTACGGGCAAGTAAAAGTGGTTTTCTCATGGTCTTCACTGGAAATAACAATCTGATTATAACCAGAATAACCATCCAAAAAGTAATAAAACTCTCTCCCTGCCAACCTCTCAAGCATCTGATCAATGAATGGCAGTGGAAAATGGTCCTTGCGTGTGGCCTCGTTCAGCTTCCGGTAGTCGATACAAACTCTCCATCCGGTCACTGGCCTGGTTGCAACCTCTTCTCCTTGCTCATTCTTGGTTATGCACATCCCTCCTCGTTTGGGTACGACCTGCACCGGGCTAACCCATTTGCTATCAGAGATAGGATAGATTATACCAGCATCTAAGAGCTTGATAACTTCTTTCCTTACCACTTCCTGCATAAGGGGGTTCAATCGCCTCTGAGGTTGACGGGAGGGTTTAAACTCTTCTTCCATTAGAATCCTGTGCATGCAAATGGAAGGGCTTATTCCTTTTATATCAGAAATGGTCCAACCTATTGCATGTACATGTTTCTTAAGAACGACCACCAGAGCATTTTCTTGCTCTTGGGAGAGCTTAGCCGAAACAATCACGGGTAACTTTTTATGTTCTGCGAGAAACGCGTACTTGAGATGATCGGGTAGTGTTTTAAGTTCAAGCTCTGGTGGACATTCAACGGAAGGGAGTAGTTTGCGAGAATTGGGTAGTGGGAGAACAGATTTACCTTCGGGATCCTGCATCAGTACAGGATCCTCTTCCTCCTCTTGGTTGGCGTCATCATGGAAGTCGATGCCGTCAAATTCCTCCAAATCCCCTGTTTCGGGATTGGCAAAGTGAACGGCTTTGCATCCTTTGTGTTCCACGCCAGCAGGCTTCAGTACCTGCTTTGATAGTTCATCCAGCATCATTTCACAATCAAGTTCAGAGTCTGGCTCTTCCCTAACTATTACATTTTCAAATGAAAAACAAGAACTGTCATTCGGAAATTTCTGCAATTTCTCCATATCAAAGATGATCTCCTCGCCATCGACCCTCAAGGTGACTTTTCCGGATTTAGCGTCAATCAGTGCACCGCCAGTGGCTAGAAATGGGCGTCCAAGGATAAGCGGCATTTCAGAATCCTCTTCAATGTCGAGGACGATGAAGTCGACCGGGAAAAGAACCTGCCCGGTTTTGACCACAACATCCTTGAGGATTCCTACGGGCTGAGTGATCGATCTGTCTGCAAGTTGCAGTCTCATCTTGACCGGTTGAATTTCTCCAAGCTTAAGGCAAACAGCCATAGCTAGTGGCATCACATTGATGCTTGATCCTAAATCACAAAGCCCCATACTCACTTTGGCCTTTCCGAATTGTACTGGAAGTGTGCAACATCCGGGGTCCTCTTTCTTTTCAGGCATTCTCCTCTGAACGATGGCACTGCATGTGCTGTTGAGAATAATTACCTCTTCCTGCTCAACCTGCCTTTTTCCTGAAATCAATTCTTTCAAGAACTTAGCATAGATGGGCATTTCGGAAATCATTTCTGTGAGAGGAATGGTTATCTCTACAGACTTTAATCGTTGCAGAAATTTCTTGAATTTAAGATCATGTTCTTTATTTTTAAGCCGCGCAGGATAAGGAATCCTGGGCATGTACTTGTTATTAGCAATTTTTGGTGGTGAAGGGAAGGAAGTTGTACCTTCACCTGTACCCTTATCTGGTTCAGCCGTTTCAGGCGCAGCTTCAGTCTGCAATTCGGCTGTCTCTTTTTCTGCTTCGTTCTCATTATCAGCTTCCTTACCAGCATTGTCAACAATATCATCCTCTTCAAATTCCGCTCCAGTACCTGCTCCATTTGGTCCAGCTAGTACTCTTCTAGATTTCAAGGTTATTGCCTTGCATTGCGGGTTCTTTTCCGCAGTACTAGGCAATGTTCCTTTATCCCTTTTCTGCATCTCATTAGCCATCTGTGTAACTTGGGTCTCCACATTTCTGATGGAGGCCTGCAGTTGATTGTTGATCTCTTTCTGACTAGTGATGAAATCAGTCATCAGATTCTCAAGCCTTGAAGGAGGCTTTTGATTCTGATTCTGATTTTGATGCTGATTCTGATTCCACTGGCCTTGGTTTGGGACAAACTGAGGCTGGAAATTCTGATTGGGCTGAAAGTTCTGGAAATTCTGAGGCGGCCTCTGCTGGATCTGAGGTTGGAAACCTGGATTCTGAAAATGTTGGCCCCTGTTCTGATTGAATCCTTGGTTCTGCTGAGGATTGAATTGCTGCTGTTGTGGCTTGTTCAAGAGATGTGAGTTCAAGGCGTTGTTGTTTGAATAAGACAAATTCGGGTGTCTATTTGGGAAGGCTCCTGCATAGTTACAGCTCTCAGCTGTGACTTGCTCGCATGTGTCATTTGCATGAGCACCTTGACACAGTCCACAGATCACATCAGTTTGCTGTCCCTGCGCAGAACTTCCAACTCCTTGATTTACAGACAACGCTGCCACTTGCTCTTGAAGTTTTTCAATGTCTGACTTCTCTACTGTACCTACAGCACATAAACTACGAGGGGGGGTGAGATTACCATCATCAGTTAGAACAGAACGGTTTACACTCATGGCTTCAATCTTTGCCCAGGCTTGGTCCATTGGTATGTAGAGCAAATGTTGACCACCAGCAGCATCAAGCATGGATTTCCATGCTGGGGTCAGACCACTGTAGAACTTTCTCAGTCTCTCCCAGTCATGGAAGCCATGTTGAGGACACTTTCTGAGTAGGTTGAAGAATCTTTCCTTTGCATCATACAAGGACTCGTCTGGTTTCATCTTGAATTCCGCAATTTTGGAGCGGCATTCATCCACCTTAGACTCCGGGAAGTATTTTGCTAGGAAGTTTCTGATCACATCTTCCCATGTAGACTTCTGATTTACGGGCAGTGACTTGTACCATGTTCGTGCTCCGCTTGTCAGAGAGAAGGGGAATAGCCTTAGTCGAATAGTGTTTGCGGGTACATCACGATTCTTGATCGTGTCACACAATTCTAGGAAGGTTTGCAGGTGATCATGGGGATCTTCATGACTTGCTCCGGCAAACTGGTTGCTCTGGACTAGATTGATTAGGGCCGGTTTCAGCTCGAAATTCCTGGCCAAGAATGGAGCTTGTCCAGGAATATTCAGATATGGCTCTAAAATCGGCTGCATGTAATCAGCAGCAGCTGCTGCTTGATGATTGTTCTCAGGCCCGCCTTGGTACTGCTGTGGGTAGTAGTTCTGAGGCATGAAGTAGTTCCTCGGATCATTGAAATCATTCGGATTCGGGGGATTCTGATGGGGGTTATGGTATTGCTGATTCTGTTGGTTTGGGAAATTTTGCTGATTTGGTTGGTTTTGGTTGTTTGGTGGGTTTTGGTTCGGGTTGGGAGGGGGTGCCTCGAAGTGCTGCTGCTCCATGTTTGGTGGATTCCCACCTCCTTGTATGATCTGGGGAGGGGGATCATCCAAATCATCATGATCAGCATCTTCGGGGTCTTTCTCAATGTTGTGAAGTGGGGGATTGGGTTGGATGATTGGTGGGATGTCAGGGTTTGCCATTTCGGAAATATCGCTGCTGGTGCTTGGCGAAAGTAATGCCTGTCGTTCCCGTTCCCTTCTTCGTTTAGTCTCCGCCCTAAGACGTCGAGCTGTCTTTTCTATCTCTGAATTAAACGGGATCTCGACTGGCGTCTGCTTCCTCCTTTGCATAGAACAACGGCTTCAATAATGACAGTACCTGTACAATCCCCAGGTTAGAAGTGGTTCTGAAGGTGAATATTTATAATTATATGTATAGGCTACTCTAGGAGCAATGAGGAATGTAATTCTCTAAATACAACGGCGTTGCATCCTCCCCGGCAACGGCGCCATGAAACTTTTGACAAGTTTCGTTAACACGAGCTTTTTCTAAAATATGCCAGGTCAGATTTATTAAATGAAAAGCGTTATGATTCACGGGAAAGGGTTTAGGGATATATCAAGATTATTAGTCTTTTTATTACTCAAGTATGGTGCTTTGGTTTCAAATGGCGCTGTGGTCCTCTCTGTCATGAAATGTTGACAAATCTCATGGCATAGCCGGGATAGGTTGACCTTCAGCCTGTCACACTGAGGATCCCCGGTAAATATGCCATGATACTTCTCATCAATTCTTGCCATAAGATTTCCTGCCATGAAACTTTTGACTAATTCCCACTACATGAGTATTTTCCGAAAATCTTGGTCCTGGTTTAGGTTTTATTTAATGAAACCAATTTATGATGGCGGTGTTGTGATTAGGGATATATTTATACGTAGTCATGTTTTTATTGCTCGTAGTTAAGAAACTGTGCTCCCGAAAGCGCACGGTGTCAAAAATTGCAGTAATTTATAGTAAGACCGGATCGTTCACTGGAGGATGTGCGATAGAAGCAGGTCCCACGTCGTTTTACTAGATTTTCCATTCGTATTGCTCAATAGGTTTGAAAGATGATTAATATCTACTGACGGGAATTTAAACTAGATCTTGAAAGCAGTTAAATTAATCTACAAAGCAAATAAATCTATTCTAGAAAGCGGATAAGAATTATTCTAGGAATGCAGTAAACATTATCTACGAAAGCAGGGAAAAGGTGCATTGTGCCAACCGTGAAGTTGAGTCACAATGTAGACAGAAAGGACAGGAAGAAAAGAATGAAAATTGGACAAGAGTGAGATACGGCAATATTAAACTTCCATTTTTATACGCAGATCTTTGTTTGGGATAATTCTATCAGATATCTAATTCTCATGCTCTCAATAAGGCTTTCCCTTTAACAGACAGGTACTTGCAATATGAGTTTACATGTTCTTAAGACCGCAAATTCTAAGATACCACAGATTCGTAACTGCCCTGGCCTGGGAGTGTTACTTCATCTGTGGTGGAAAAGCAACACCCGGCACATCATTTATTGAAATGCCAAGTACCACTATCATTCTCCCATGTCACACCCAAAGATTTGAATTCAGCCCTAAACTATCCCTTAACTGTCAATCCTAGTAGCAGTTACACAACTCTCAATACAACCGAGTGACCTCTAATGAAAGCGGTTAAAAGAAAGCGGTAAAGAAAGCATTTAAACCTATCACTCGGAGGTTTTGAAAATCTGACCCTGGTAGCAAAAGACAGCTCCCCATCAGGATGAAGGAGTATGGATCAAGAATTCCCGGCTCTCAGTGAACCACTAGTGTGTTCACTTCCTTCCGGGTGATTATGAGATACAAACTAATGAAACGAACTAATAAATTAGTTCGTTCCGGATGCACTCACTCAGGACTCAAAAGTAAGCTTTGGCAGAAGAGGATAGCAGTTGAAAGAAAACTCAACCCTATCTTGGAAAATAACCAAAGCCTGGATGATGTTCCTCTAAGATTATTTACTACACTGTATTTGAATCCAAGTGGACCCCATCTCGGTGTAGGACTTAACCTTACATTTCCATCAACCAGCAATTTTGGAAAATAATGGATTTGAAAATCATTCCCTGTCAGGTACTAGACTCTCAGTTAAAACACAGACCCTTTCAGTCTAGGCGAGACCTAATCGCTGAATCTGCTTCTTAATTTCCCAAAATACAACCCTTGACAGAATATGAATTAGTCATAACTGAAGAATTTATCCCTTACTCAGATCCGGATTTTATAAAGAGGTTTTTGTTGGAAATTTATAAAGCAATATCTGTTCAAGATCTAGACTTCTATTGTCCAAGGGAAGGATCCCAAAATAAATACAGACCACAATAGTATATAATATTATCATGCATAAAGATATATGGAAGTGTAAAATTAATTGACCAAAAATATAGATGCGGGTCTAGACAGAAGGTGAAACACAGAATGAAGTGGTCAGGGGACCAAAGTAATGGCAGAATAATCAGGTGGACTGTAAACATCTACTGTCCAATTTCCCAATCACTCGGATGGAGCGAATTTAGACAGCTTAGACCCTATAATGGTGGTGTCAACACCAGTTGGACCTCCACTGTCTGTGAATTCGGATAAAAACCTACATGCTTCCCTTCTGTAATGATCATCAGTTGGCATTGACTGATGCCAACTGACTCCCAGTACAGAGTGGGATTCAGGTAGGGGTGGGCACGGTTCGGATATTCGGGATTTTTCAGGTATTTGCTAACCGAACCGAACCGAGCAAATATTCGAAGTTACTAACCGAAACTGAACCGAAAATTTCGGTTAACCGAATTTTCAGTTAACCGATAAAAATCCCATTATTTGCAAATTACTCGAACCGAACCGAACCGAGCTCTCATATGACAAATATACTCTCTCTGAATAACTGAAATGTCGATTAACCGGAAAAACTAATCTTCTATTTGCAAATAATATAAACCGAACCGAACTGAATTGAACCGAATATGAAAATTTCAAAAACAAATTTAGACAACAAATATCCACAATCAAATGGCAATATCCACAATCTTCCATTGAAACATTTAGAGACAAAAATGCCTGCTCTATCACATAATATTCAATTTTACACCAGAGTGAGAAAAGCAACTTAAATGGCACACATTTGCGCACATAACTAACTGAACAATTACTGCCACAAAACAAATGGATCAAACATAGGATTATAATCCAAGGGAGTCCTTCAGAAAGTACTTTAAAAACTCAGATCCAATACAACATAGTAAAAACAAATAGAAAACAAGGAACTGACAAGAAAACCACTAGCAAGGGTAGGCCGGAATGGGCTACCTTCAGCTATGGGAGATGCAGAGCAACGACGGGAGGAATGGAAGGGCCGAAGGGGCTGCCTCGCGACGGAAGGAGACGAGCGGCTGGGACGAGCGGCGGAAGCGACGGGGATGAACAACTGAGCGGTCTCGCGCAGGAAGGGAAGACCGGAAAGGGATGAACTGCCTCGCGAAGGAAGGGAAGGCCGGAAGGGCTGAGAGGCGGCGGCGCTGTAACCTGTGAATGCGGAAGGTTGAAGGGAGAGACCGGATGAGAGCGGCGTCCGAGGGGAATGTTGAACGGGTATGTGAAATGTTAATTAGGGTTTACAGATTTGGAATAAATATTGCCTTTTTGAATTTTGTTATATCTTGGGAAGTGGGGTATTTAATAATATTGTATAATTTATATAAATATATTTTCAAAAATTAAAATTTAATAATAATATACGGTTCGGTTCGGTAAATCGGGGTAAAAAAATTGTAAAAACCGAAACCGAACCGAACCGAACAAATACCTGTGTTGAGGTATTTGTAACCGAACCGAACACCCCGGTTAACCGAAAATTCAGTTCGGATTCGATTCGGATCAGCGGTTCAACGGTTCGGTTCGAATTTTTTGCCCACCCCTAGATTCAGGTTTGGAAATTAAGATAATAAAAATAAAACTGTATCTGAGTGGGAGTCAGCCGAGCAGCTATTATAACCCCGGATGGGTGAACCGCCAAGGCTTCCACTGACAGTCATCCAGACCATGCAAAATAACAATTAGTAACTAATACCCAGAATACGAGCTAGTTATCCATGAGGGAGTACCCGCCAACATTAGTCTGATGTATTCTTTACTGATGGTTCCACACAACACACAAAGACAAAATAAATAAATAAGAAACAAAAGAAGATCCCTTGTATGAGAGACATTGGTTTCTCATGCAAGGTTGTGGATTGGGTCCACAATTGATGGTCTTAAGTAATCCTTCCTACCATAATTAATTACAGTCCAGATTATCTGTTTAAGCCATCGAGATTTTGTTTATATAAGAATGTTTTAATGGCAATTGAACAAAGGTCCTTTAGTCATGATGATTATTGAAGTTTGATTATTGCTAATCTCAATCTTTAATCATTAATGAGTCAAGGGTTCAATCAGTTAATTGGTGCAAATGGAGAATCAAAATTTGGGCAGCATAACACCCTATATTGCAATTCCAGAATGTTACATCCTAACCCGTGGGGCTATGATGTGAGTGTTGCAATATAAAATAGGGAGAGAATGAAGTTTGTTTGAGATTAAATAGAAGGAGAGGATCCTTGTCGCGATATCATAAATTTTGTCGCGGACCGAGATCCGTGACATGGACATCCCGACAAGTTTTTAGAATTTTTGGCAGCATAACGCCTCTTTGTCGCTATGCAAGATTTTGTCGCGGAACGTGGTTCCGCGACAAGGGTGACATCGCGACAAAGTGTTTTCAGAAAATTCTAAAGCATTTGAACCCTTGTCGCTATGCCTGGAAATTTTGTCGCGGAACGTGGTTCCGCGACAAGGTGTTCAAAGATCAAGGAACATGGCATAATTTTTCTGTCTCAGAATGGGATTTTGTCGCGGAACGTGGCTCCGTGACAAGGTATTCCGCGACAAAAAGCCATGAAGACAAAAATGCAAGAGTTTGGCTCCTTTGTCGCTATGCATGGACAGTTTTGTCGCGGAACATGGCTCCGCGACAAGGTATTCCGCGACAAAGGGTTTTAAATTATGGAGACAAGTGTCTTGAAACACCTTGGTCGCGGAACAGCCACTTTGTCGCGGAACGTGGTTCCGCGCCAGAAGGCGGTTGGCGCCCAAGGTGGTTCAGGACAAAAGTCAGAAAAAGCAGAAATGAACAGTGGCATGCAAACAGCGTGATCTCACCCTATTTCAGATCAAAAAGCTATTCTAAGCTAAAAATAAGCAAGAAACATTCAAAATAAAGAAGAACATGCTTAAACAAAAATAACAAGGATGGGCAGAATATTAAAATAAAGCAGGAGTCCTAATCTAGGGTTTGATCACACATCCACACAACATTATCCATAATATGCCAACAGTAAACATAAAAATAACAAAATGGGGGTCAAATGACCCCAAAATGAAAAAGAAAGCATAAATCCATGGGGTGTGAGACCCATTTCATGATTTGGGACACAAATGCTGAATGTTTTCCCATATTATTGAAGGGGTGTTGTTAATACCCATGATTTGGGTATTACAAACCCTAAAACAAGAGTTTAGAAACCAAAACATGGTATAAAAATGGCTATCTAAGCACTGTAAACAGTAAAACACTAAACTAAGCTAAACTAAGAGCAAAAATTAAATAATACATGAAAATAAACCTAAACTACTCTACCTAAGGAAGAACTCCTAAGCTTGCCTGCAAGAGCTCTACACAATCTCAATCTCTCTACTGGCCAACCAACCCTTAGCTCATGGGAGACACCTCATATTTATAGAAGTGTAACCCTAAGCCCATGGGCCTTGATTCTAGCCCATTGTGTCTTAAGACATCACACACATCACAGCTTTGTCTCGGAGCATCAAGTTGGTCGCGGAACACACTGCATGTGGCAAGGCTTCTCGACTGGGTCTTGTGTCTCTATTTGTGCATCTTGGTCGCGGAACATGCCTTTGTCGCGGAGCATGCCATCGCGACAAAGGTCATCGCGCCAAGGGGCTTGGCTGGTCTCTTCTTCATCAGGGCCACTTGGTCGCGGAACATGCCTTTGTCGCTGAGCACTGCATCGCGCCAAGGGGCTTCCGCGACCAAGGTCTTCCTGGACCCGCTGAATTGGGCCAGATGGGCCGAAAAATATTCTTTTTGTGGGCTTTTCTCTCTTTTTCCCATCTTTTTGTTTCCTTTTCTTTTTCTCATGTTTTTGGATTTTTCTAACATAAATATGTAATAAAATTACATATTTATGCCTTTTTCACACCAGCTTATTATTTTTACAATTATGCATAAATTAGTCCAATTCGACTGCTTTCTTACTTAATGTAAGACCGGAATGCGATCAAATGCCCGTTTAAGACACGTAAATGGATTGAAAATAATGGTCATTTTTTGCCATTATCATATGTCTTTTTCGGAAGATAGAATTATGGCATATAAAGGAAAGGAGTTCATCAAAGATTTAACTCCTCAATCCATTGGGGTAGATAATATAAAAATTAAATGCCCTGACTGATGGAAAGAAATACGAGTAATATTTGACATCACTGAAAAGATTAACTGTTTTCCATGTGATGATTTATACTACTTGCAGCAGCCATCGATTGGAACCTATGAAGGAACAATTGAAATTGCAGGACACGAGATCAGAGTCTTAGGTACCGCCGGAAAAGATAATAGGGTTATGATTTTGGGATTAAGTTTTCTCGAAAATCATAAACCATGGGTAAGAAAGGATAATGGTATAGAATTTAATCTGAAGTGTCACACCATCAGAATTAAATGACAAGCTCATTTTCCATTTATATCTCAGTATGGATAATATATGAACAATATAAGTCGGAATATTTTGCAGCTTATATTGATTCAGGATCAGGTATTTGCACGACAAAACCAGGAGTTTTCCCTAGTGAAGCTACGAAATCATTACCCATTATTGCAGGAAGAGATTTTTCCCAAAAAATCTTAGTACTAAATAAGGGTATTCGACAGGCCAATATCATGATTGAAGGAGCATTTAGTACACCTTGGTATAAGGTAAAAACGCCTCCTATGTACTTTCATGATACTGGAGCGGATATTTTGTTAGGTAATAATTTTATACAATCCTTTACAAAATATGTTCAAGATAACAAAAGAAATTTGTTAATATTTACCACAAGTTGTGGAAATGAGCTACAGGTATTGCGCAGAGAAAAGGCATTCAACAAATTAATGTGTATATTATTTCGCAGCAAACGTAGTGATAATGATGCCAAACTAACCCATCCAAAAATGCAGGATAAAAGAAAGTTTAGTAAGGCTTTGTTGTCTTTTAGACAGCAAGGATTCGATGAAGCTTCTATTGAGGAAATTATAAATCTCAAAGAAGCAATGCAAGAAATGAAATTATTTAATATAGCTTTATTAGACATTGATGGGGAAACTAAATTGTTCCTCGAAAATGTTAAAAGACTTATCCAGAGAAACTTTAACGAGGATCCTCTGGTATGGTGGGATAAAAACAAGATCGAAGCTACTCTACAGGTAAAAGAACAATATAAATATGAGTATGTTCGATACATACCCATCTTAATGAATATGCAGGATAAGAAAGATATGGAACAAATTATCAAGGAGCATATCGATCTTAAACTCATAGAGCCTGGAGTCTCAGCTTATAGTAACCCTGGATTCTTGGTAAGAAATCACGGTGAAATAAAAAGAGGTAAACCCAGTTGGTAATAAATTATCAAGGTATTAATAAAATAATACAATTTGATGGTTATTACATTCCGAGTAGAGAACACTTAATTGATTGCATCAAAGGTGCTAAAGTGTTTTCTAAATATTACATTCCGAGTAGAGAACACTTAATTGATTGCATCAAAGGTGCTAAAGTGTTTTCTAAATTTGATTGCAAATCTGGTTTCTATCAGATTAAGATGGAGAATGAGTCGAAGAAATTCAAAGCATTCTCCACCCCACAAGGGCAATATATTTGGAATGTTATGCCAATGGGGCTTTCTAATGCCCCTCAGATATTCCAAAGAAAGATGAATAATCTATTTAAGGATTATCTAGAGTTTATGTTCGTCTACATAGATGACATTCTGATTGCATCTCGAAATATTAAAGAGCATATTAAACATCTTGAAATATTTTCCGATGCATGTCACAGGGAAGGCCTAGTTCTCTCTGAGAAAAAGGCTACAATCGCTGCTAATAAAATTGAATTCTTGAGAGTTCAAATCGATGAAGCAGGAATAGAGTTACAGGAACACATTGTGGAGACAATCCGCAATTTTCCTGACATATTAAAGGACAAGAAACAACTTCAGAGTTTCTTGGGAGTTGTAAATTTTGCAGGTATGTTTATAAAAGACCTTGCAAAATATAGAAAGGATTTTAGACCACTTCTGAAAGAGACTGAAAGCTCTAGATGGAAATGAGAAGAAATCCATACAAAGAGAATTCAAGAACTAAAGCAAGTCTGTAATAGCTTGCCAAAACTCGCGATACCTCAAGATGAGGATGAGCTGGTAGTCTACACAGACGCCAATGATTTTCGATGGGCAGGAGTGCTCATGAGAAAAACAACTACGGGTCAAGAACCTTGTAGATACATAGGAGGGTTGTTCACTGAACAACAAGCCAAACTTTGGCATATTAACGAGAAGAAATTCTTTGCAGTATGGAAAACATTTAAAAAAATGGCCTTTGTTCTTACTTGCAAAGAAATTTGTATTAAAAGTTGATAATACTAATGTTAGGGCTTTTTTAAAGAATAAACTTGAATCAAAGATTGAAAAAACTCGTATTATCAGATGGCAAGCTGAATGTCAATATTATACTTATGATATTGATGTTATAAAATCTTATGAAAATGTTCTTGCAGATTTCTTGACGAGAGATGGAAGCATTTGAAGCTGATTCCATCATCACGAGATTCAGGCACCTCAGAGAAAACCTAGAGGAGCTATCAAAGCATTTTGGACAGCTCGAGATCAATGCACGAGCAGCTGGCCAAATACAACAGAGCGATTTGGACATGGTCCGCAACAATATACGAGCCTCCCATATAGCAATGACAGCACTATGGCAAACAGTATTAGAGCCAATCAGGAAAGCGTCAGCTTCCCTGGTAAACAAGGAGAAATGTGCCCAAAAAGCTAAAGTGGTCACATATGAAGAAGCAGATTCAAGCACTGCTTCAAAGGAACCATTGTCAGATACCGACAAAAATGTTGAGCAAGAGTAAAGTCACATTTCTGAAAGTTCAAGTCAACCCACTGCCTCTGGGGTAAAAGAGGAAGAAATTAACCTTAGGCCAATGACAGGCACCTCTAAGGTTAATTCAGATGAGAATGTCCTATCTACTGCCTGGCTGGACTACCAAGGAAAATGGGAACAATTGGTTTCCAAAAAGGGAATTAACCCCAGCAAAACAGTAATCGAGACATCCGGGAGATACAACAGGGTATGGATGCTCGAAAGATCGAAACCAGAAGAGGTTCGAAAGTGGTATGACTTTGGAGCATTAGCATCTGTTCATACTACATCACCAGGGTTTTCGGAAATCGAAAAACTTCCAGGATGGATAAGTAGTGCAGTGCACGAATCATGGCAGAACAACCCGCACCTGCAAAGAGGAGATATTCTGGAACTTAAGTTCATCTCAGCGGCACCAGAAATAGTCGGGAAAGGTTCTTATCCGGTCTTTCAATTTATTAAATTACAGAGACCTGATATGATTGCCTTCAACAGAGTTAAATCTATGGATGAGAAGGCACCATTAATATCTTCAATCAGCGAAGATGAAATCTCCACCCGACCAGCATGGGGATTATGGGTCCGTCTCACCGAGATGGAAAAGGTTAAATATCCATTTAAAATATTCTCAAACAATTTAAATGGATCGTTCCTGGTTAATTCTTTAACAGGGAAAAGCACAGAGTTTGCGGAAACCTCTTTAAAAAAGAAGAGGTTACTCATTTGGGAAAACAAGTTGCCAGCAACCGAGTCTACCAGAAAGAAGGCATGCAACATGATGCACGTTGGCCAATGGGATAACCATATATGCCCATATTGTGCAGAACAGGAAAAACCCCTATTCGGTACAAAGATCCGGGTAACCCAGAAGAAATCCGGATCCGAACAGGACAAAGGGAAGAAACGTCCAAAAAAAAAAAATTTCACAAGCCAAAGTAAGAACAACTGGATGTAAGAGAAAAAAAGGTGTCGGCAATACTCTATAATTGGAAGCCGACAAAGAAAGTTTAGAGTCGTTGGCAGTAAATGGCCGACAAGAGAAGGTGGAAAGTTGACAAAAAAGATGCCACCCGAGGACAATAATACAGCAGGATAATAATGTAACCCGCTGGAATCCAAAGCAAGTGACGAACGCAGTGACGTCACAATAAATTAAAGAGTGTTTGGAATCCATGATTGAAGTCCGCGGACGCCTATAAATGAAGAAGATTGAAGCAGATGGAAGGCATCGAAAAATCCTCCCAACTCTTCAAAATATTTGTAATATTTTCCTTTCTGCATATTTCCTTTCGAGTCTGTAAAAGCATGGAGTATTTCCCCAAGAGTCTTGTATCCTCCATGAGTAACTAAGTGTCTGTCTTCTCCATTAGGAGAAATTATGTTTGAATATTATTTTTAATATTTCTTCAGTAAAATCCAGGCTTCCAAATATCTCAAATACCCCGATAATATTATTAAAAACCCTTAATCATATCTTGATACGTCATAAGGTAGGAAACGAAATAGGACTGTGTTGTTTGTTGCTGAAGGAGCCAAGAATCGGTGAACCATCGGTCGCAGCTGCGTGGTTGGAGGAAGTCCGTAAAATCCCGGAGCTTAGGAAACCCGGCAGCAAGGCGGTCAAAGCCAAGGTATGAAGTTTAGTGCTTAATTTAATTATTGGAAGCATGATGGGCGGTTATTGGATTAAATTTAATGAAAAATCTAAAGTTTGGGGTCAAAGTGTAAAAGGGCAAAAGTTGATAAGTCAACTGATGGGGTGAAAATATAATAAAGAAGAGTAGGTGGGCTCAATTATTATTTTAAAAAAGTTTGTATGGCCTAAAATTGAACAAAAGTAGTTTGTTATGGCCTAAAATCATAACTCAAACTTGTTGTGGCTCAAAAGTAAAAATGACTACTTGTTATGGCCTAAATTAACTATTAACTCCATTAATATTTTAACAATCTGTAATCATTAAATAAAAATGCTCCCCTAACAAAAATTAACCTTATACTATTCTTTTTTTTAAAAAAAAAAAAAAACAAACATAAATATGGTAAATAGCATTTTTTTTACCCGTTCTTTATAATAGTTTACAGGTTTGGTGTAAATTACAGCTATGAATAGCTCTACAATCAGAAGCTATCCTGAGTAGCTTTTGGAAGCTTTCAAAAGTTATTTTTTAATTTAATTAATTTTTCTCTTTAAATTACAATTTATGACAACTACTTCTACCGAACACTTATGTAAAAATTGATAGCTACAGCTAGAGCTCCCAACAGTTATAACTCTCTAAGTTGCAGCCCGCAACTACAGCTCTTGCCCGCAACTACAAGTTTACGTGCAGAACAGACCCTAGAAGTGTTGTGTACAAAAATTTTAGCAGAAATTGAATGTGTAAATTATGCTGTATGATGGCTGTAACAGGAAAAATAACATTACTATCTATGCTGCAAGAGCATGACTACTTGAGGTTCTTTGTTTCTTGCAGCCTTCAAAGAAACGGTGCCATATCAGTGCATTTGGAGCACCAGGCATTCCCAGAATCAGCCGTTCAGCTTCCTTTACATGCCCGTATCTCGTCAAAAGATCAACAACAATCATGTAATGATCCATATCCGGCTCGATGTTATACTTCATCTTCATCAGGGTAAACAGGTGAATCCCTTGTTTCACAAATCCAATGTCCCTACAAGCAGAAATCACCGCGAAGAATGCAACCTTATCCGGCAGGATCCCACTCGCCTCCATTTCTCCGAACCTTTCCAATGCTTCGTAAGCATAGCCGTGCAGTCCGAGGGCGGACAGAAGTGCTGTCCACGAAATGACATTCTTTCCCACCATGCTGTTGAAGACCTTCACCGAACTCGCAATGCCACCACATTTTCCATACATGTCGATCATCACATTGCAAAGGAATGTGTCGCACAAGTTGGTGTTGGTTTTTACAATTAGGCCGTGCAGGGAACTGCCCAGCGCGAGGCTGCACAGCTTGGTGCACGCGCTGAAGAGGCTGACGTAAGTGTAGCTGTCCGGAATTGCCCGAGGCTGAGATCTACGCATGTGGTTGAAAAGCTCGAATGTCTCTCTGTAGTCCCCATTTCGGGAACATGCTGCAATCAGAATGTTCCAGGATATGGAGTCTGGATTCTCCAGTGAAGCATATAGTTCTTGAGTTTTTTCGTACTGGCCACTTTGGTTATAAATCCACGCGACGACATTGGAAGATACAACGGGAAGCCCGGTGTTACCTGACGGAACAAAGATCAGGGCACTGGAGAGGAGACCATTTCTTGCATATGAGCTTATGAGAGAACTCAACACATAGGCATTCTCATGGTATCCCATTTTGATTGCCAGTGAATGCAGCTGCTGCAGCTCTAACTTGGGCGATGCTTTGATCGCAATGGAAAACGACACTTCATTGGGGCGGCAATAGCCTGAATGCATCATATCATCAAGGAGTCTAACAGATAACAAAGAATCGCCATTCATATACGCCTGCATCAGAGAATTCCAGGATACCATGTTTTTCCTAGTTATCCCATCGAAGCAAGTACGCGCTTCTTGCAATTTATCACATTTTCCGTAAAAATTAATCAGAGCGCTCCCTCCACACACACCCGAATCAAATCTGTTCTTAATCATCTTGGCATGGAGGTATTCCCCGTACGGGAAAACCTCCAATCTCGAACAAGAGCTGAGCACACTTACAAAAGTTGTTTCATCAGGTGATAATCCTGTCATCCGCATCTTCAGGAAGACATCGAATGCGATTGGCTTATCGATATTCCCCATTGCACGGATTAGGGTGTTCCATGTAACGATATCCTTGTCGGGAGCGTCCTCAAACATTTTCCCAGCCAAAAGAGCAGCACCAAACCTAGAATACATATTAATCAGACAATTCGACACTGAAGCGAGCCTATCAAACCCGTACTTCAGAACCAATCCATGTATTTGCTCTCCCGTTAGTCGATCAGCCTCATCGAAACCAGACAGAACATTCACGAAAGTAATTTCAGAAACCCCCAATGAAGTTTTCATCAGTTCAGATAACATAAAAATGCAATCTTCTGTACACCCCATTTGTCCAAAGATGGATATCATGCTATTCCAAGTGACTAAGCTCCTTTCAGGCATGAATCGGAACATTCTGGAAGCTTCATCAGTACATCGACACCTCCCGTACATTCCCAACAAAGAAGTTCCAGTGTAAGCGTCAACAAAGAGCAGCCCATTCTTCTCAATCAACGCCTGCAATTGCATCCCTTCATACACATCCAACACGTCGCAGGACAACAATCCACATAAGGTAAATTGCGTCGGCTTAAATCCGCACTCCCTCATTTCGGATAACAACCTGGAAGCCTCAGCCAGTAACCCATCACGACCGTAACAACTTAACATGGTATTATACGACACGACATTTTTATGAGGCATTTGGTCGAACAGCTTGCGTGCCATGTGGTGCGATTCTCCCATTGACGCATACTTGGCGAGTAGATTGTTGCATATAAAGACGGGGTCTTCTTTCCCGAATGAACCTGTCGTGACGAAGATGGCGTGAAGAGCCATGGCGTCGCGGAGTGAAACCATCTTCGTAGGGTTCTGCAGTAGCTGGGTGTAGCCATGCTGCCCCCTGTTGTGCGCGTTGAAAGCGGCTGAAAAGTGAAACCTGAGGGTGGATGAAATCGGGCGGATCCTCGATGCCCAATTGGTTGTGCCATTGCGGCGTAGCAACATCAAGATCAATAAGATGCGTACACCATGCCAGTTTCTACAACAATTTTTCAGAAATTTATTAATTTATGGGATCAAAGCTGGCATTTGGAATAGATCCCACCCTCCCTCTTCTTTGGTAGTGTATCTTTTTACGAAATCCTCCTCCTATCATCTCACTCTCACACCCTCCCAAAATGGAGGGAATATGACAGAGTTCAACTTTCCTCAAACAGACACTTGTTAAAAACGGAATGAGTATGATATCGAGCGTTATGCTGATGCTGTGATGCATACAACAATACTCCATACGTGATATGATGAGTGCAGTTATTATCCAGAATACATCTTTTTTACTACTCCGTCTCCGTCTGTCCCATTCCAAATGTCCTACTTATTATTTTTGGATGTCTCATTACAAATATCTTCTTTCTATAAAATAGAAATAATTTTCCCCTCCAACAACTATGTGGACCCCACCATGTACTCACAAACCAACTCTACCTTAATTCTCGTACCCAATAGTAACAAGACACTTGGAGTGGGATGGAAAGGAGTATATGTTTTTTTATATATTTTCATGTAAAAAAAAGGGTTTGGGAACTGGGAATTGGACTGTCTAACTTTCGACCACTTGGGGGTTGTGTTTAAAGGAAAAACGGAGGGAGAGAGTACATGTGATGTTCGGTTCATTATAGGTTATCATTGATTCATGGTTGGTTCATAATCTATCAATGGTAATAATAAATGAGAACATAAATGGGAGATCTTATAGGATAACTCTGTAACTCGTAAACATCTTAAATTTTAATTTTAACGAATTGTAGTCAACAAATTAACTTTTCAAAATCATAAAGCATCTATGATTTAACAGTAAATGTCTTATATCCGATCAAAAAACCAAATCCCCTGTTTTCAAGACAATGGTTGGCTTATGAATCATATTCTTCTCATTTTTTCCTTTTAATATACTTTTGCTATTCGAAAATACTCTGTGCTATACTTAATAGTTTTCAATATAGTTCGAGTTATAATTAATTTTTGAGTGTTGACAGTGATCTTGCCTAATGTGTAAAACATATTTATATAGTGAATGGAAATAAGAGGAAGAGAGGGTGACATTAACATGGAGATGAAGGCGACTTTTATAATATAGTAAATGACTTTTTAAATCATAAAGATATTCTACACTAACATCTACCCTATTTATTGTTATTACCTGCATTTGTCCAGCATGAGACATCAGCAAACATTACACAATGTTTTCATTGATATTACCATCCCCCAAAGGGCAAAGCAGTATGTTCTCTTCTCATTACAGAAAAACACTTGCAGCTAGCATGGATCAAGATTCAAGAAAGATTCTGGGCCTTAAGCTGCCAAGATAATTCAATGGCGTCGAGAAAAAGGCCAAGAAGTTCCGGACCATGACACAGCCCTCTCAACTTTCTGAGAACTTGTCAAACAGAAAAAAGGATCCTCTTCTACTTTTTACTTCATAACTTTACTTCTTCAGCGCCCTGGCTTGCTCTTCAAGATGCTGCACGTTTAAAGTAGCAGATGACTTCACACCATGCTTTGGAACAAATCCCAGGGAGCAGTAGAGTTCTGTGACTCCCACAGGCACCGGCACTCTGGTAAAGGGTTTAAATATATGGAGCCCTTTCGGGTCGACTTCTTTACTCTTGGTACCATTATGCTCTTCCTGTCGCTTTCAGCAAGCATCGATTCCATCTCGTCCTTGAAAGCTACCCAACTGCAAGACATGGTAAAATCAAGTTGTTTAAAGCGTTAACTATGCAAGAATATATTGAGAAAACGTAACATTTCACTCTTGTTTTAGATTCAGTTCCTTCCCCAAGCGCCCCTCATGTCCCCAGGTGAGATATTTGTACTTTTACTAATGCTTGGTACATTAAACTTGAAAGTATGTGAGGAAAAAAATTATCAATCTACATTTCCATCTGAGTAGTACATCTATGTCTTCAAAGCCCAACACATCTCAACCTACAAATGGTTACATATTATATCCACTTATATGCTATGGAGTGCTATTTTTCAATTGAAAATTGACTTCATTTTTTCTAACTCGTTTGCTCTTGTAAGCCAATAAAGGAATCATGGTGAATGTAGAAACAAACCTGATGTCTTACAAATGTAAACTTCAAAGTTCTATAAGGATTTGGAAAAGACATGGTGAGAGTACCTTATATTCGTATTGTGCATTAAGACGACGAGCTTGCTTTTATCTGGAATGATGGTCTTGGCATGCCCGTTGTACAGAAATCTTCGGTGGCCCATAAGAAAATGGGGGAAATTTCCGCCTTGAGTGGTTACAAATACTTCACTAAACAAGCAAACCATGTAGTCCAAAGCAGCTAGCCTTGAAGAAAAGCCCTGAGAACCAAAGACAATATATCATATATTTAACCTCAGAATAGGCAGTGTTAGGATGTTATCCTCTTCAACTGTATTTTGTGCTCTATAGATACAATGCTTCATTATGCAGTTCAATGAAATGGACAATAGTTTCAAACTTAGAGCATACCCGAACTGCAGCAAGCTCCTCGACAGTGGCAAGAGATTCCTTTGTATAGAGGAAGGGGTACATCTTCCGAAGAGGTTCTAGATATCTCTCCTCCCTGTAAATCTTGCCTGATGCCAAATAAATGGGTGTGTCGTTGGAAAATCCCATACCTCTTAGCATCATACCAACCTATGCTGACAAAGAAATGTATGCCAAAAAGGAAGCGTTACTTCCCATGCCATGATTGTGTGGCTTTCCATTTTCTTTAAGCATTTAAACATGTCTAATATGCATTATGTTGAACCATCTCACGTCAAATTTTATCATGTAAAAGACTCATCAATCTTGCAATAAAGTAATAAACAATGTATTGATGTAAAGGATTAGGGTTTTTTACAGAAACAAATCCAATGTCTAGCTCATTAAATGGCAATTCCGAGAACTAACCTCCACAGGGGTCATTGGGCACTTCCCTTTAACCCGATTGAGCCCAGCTGCAGTGATTCGATTGTTGCTAGTGAACTTCTTTCCCCAGCCCTTTACTCGCATTTCATCCATTTCAGATGTTTCCATCTCATCTCCATCGTATTCACAGCATGAGAATGCCACCATATCCTGCATGGGAAGACAAAGATGAGTCATGAAACATGTTGCATATAATTTCAAGTTGTGTACAATATCGATACAATGGAAAAATTAACTATGGAAAAAATTACCTCTTCGAATCGAAGATGAACTGAAACATACTTCCCACCAGAGTTAAAGCTCTTACTGATCATTCGGTCGATTATCTTTTTCGCAAGACTCATTATTGTAGAAGAGAATCTCAGTGCTTTATAGTTGGTTAGGCATCTTAAAAACTGAATATGTGGTGGAATGCTCGTTGCCAATCTATTTGCAAAGGGAGACACACGAACAACCCTATACCAAAGGATACCGGAGTCAATTCAAGGACCAACTGGGAAGTTTGTGTTGGAACTTGGAATTACCCCCCATGCATTATTTACCTCGTTTCTTGCAAGACGGGATAAACCTCGTCCAGGTAATAACGAGAGGATGCCCAAGCATGGACTCTAATGGTTGGGATGTTGTTGATGCTACCATTATAGGTCTCCAGTAGTTCATTGGGCAGATCACGAACCACCGTGACAAAATCCTTCAGGGAGGATATAAAATGATCCTCATCGTAAATGTCAGCAAACTCACTGCAAGGTACCAAAAGAGGGAAAATGTGAATAAAATGGAGAAGTAACCTCAGATTTGGGAGCAATAGTAGGGTATATTGGCTAGAAATCATGGAGAAAGTATGTAGTGTCATAACATAAGACCATCCTCGCATGGTTAAAAAAAAAAAATTAAAAAAAAAAAAAAAAAAAAAAAACAATTGATTATGCTTAGTGTGTCAAAGAGACGACTGAAGAAAAGAGATACTTAAATGAGAGATCGAAGGAACAAGAAGGCTATCATGCCCTCTACTTTTCTTGCTGTCTTATAGGGTAAATTCTATAGAAGAAACTACAGTATAAAAAGGCAGTGTGAAAGATAGCAACCTAATCATTTAGAAGTCAACTGATATATGAAAGAAAAAATATGTACAGAAAATTGCTTGATGAATTTGGATACCTAGGGTCCTTCCAAATGTTATGGAGATCAAAACGAGGGATCACAAGAGTAGCGTTCAAGAGGCCAGCCACAGCTACAGCATTGCAAATCTGCAGATGCAATGGCACCAAATAATAAGTTAGAAGAAAGCACAAAAACACGAAAGTGGAAAAAATTCTCAATAACTCCTTACTCACAGTATTTCGACTATCAATACTAAATTTAAGTGATCAATGCCATGTGGAAATAGGTTTTCTTTCCACAGATAGGAAAATGTTACTAGTTTCCATAGGGAGACGCCCTATTCACTTCCCATTTCCAAGAAGAATGTTAAAGAGAATCTAATGGATTGAAAGCAGATTAGGTTGAGCCTATATTCCATACCGATGACCGTTGTTGGTTCAGACCACCATTAGCATCTACAACCAGGTAGCGCTGGAGCCCTTGGGAAACTGAGAAAGGAGAGACAACTCATTATGTTAATATACAGTCAGGATATCTCTCTTATACATACTTGAGACATCAAATCGTTCAATTCAAAGAGTTAACAAGCATGGATGTGAAATACTTGTCCCAGGTTGTGGATATGCATTAGCATTCAAACAGGGTCTTGTCTCTTTCAGCTTTCTTCTGTATCTCCAGAGATTATCCAACTACAGTAAACAATTTTGCTAAAATTAAAACAAAGGTGACCAATCATGCAATTAATTATTCAACTCTAAGAATCATAAGGGTCAGATAAATGAAAACAATCAACCCTGTACACGTGATATTTCGTTCTTTAACTACTTCTGTTAGTCTCATGTTTCGTCTGTCAGTTAGTTCCAAACAAGTTGCATACAGGCTAAACGAATTTCCAAATACCATATGCCTGTCAAAACAAGCCAGATCCAGAATTCAAGAGATCCCTCATTATCTGTCATTCATTCAAATTAAAGAAATTCTTGAGCCTTGTTCACATTTAATTTCAGTATTAAGATAGATACGCGGCATGTGGATATCCGTCATTGTCCAGTTGTGCAAAACACTAGGATACTTAAAAAAAATGAGCTATTTTAGATTGTGGTTTTGACCAGCAAATTTACAATTAAAATATAGTTTTAGAAGAAATTCAACCATCCAAAGTTTCAGCAAACAAAAGTGAACAAGGAATGAGAAAAAAGGGGGGACCAGATTCATCAATACAAGAAAAGAAAGTGATCATTCAAGGCACCAGGAATATTCATGTCTACTAATTTCTCTATTGACAAAAATTGAAAGTATAACTAAGACAGCAAATCTTGAGAAGAAATTGGAAAAAGCCAAAAAAGATCTTGGAAACACTGAATGAGCACACTAATGTCCACAAAAGATTCAAGAGAAAAACCTCAACTATGGAAGAATTATCCGCCTGAATTTCAGGCCACAGTTCCATAAACACCTCCTGGCTCCGGTACACCGATCCCGGAGGTGGCGGCGGCGGCGGGTGCAGGAGAGTCAACAAGGGCCCTGAGCAGGTGATCAGCCCCCCAATGTACAGCACTGTGAGAAAAAGGAGGTACCTTTTATGGAGCACACCACCAAACAAATAAAAGGCCCCACGCCGCCGGTGCTTGCAATGGAGGTGAAGCCTCCGCCGGAAAGTGGCGGCGGCGACGATGGGCTCCGCAGCGTACGTCAAAGCCATGCAATGGAAACTCTTCCTCAGCCAAGATTGGACCTTTCAGGGAAGGCAGCAATGTAGTTTGTTCCTTGGACTTATTTTTTGGGTGAAAAAAAAGTAGTGAACAAGTGATGCTGCTACAGATGATTAGGTGTCGACTGGGAATTGGGGGAGGAAACAGGCAAGGGGTGGGGTGGGGGGTGCAGGCAGTGGTGTGGCCTCCAGGAGCCAAGAATGCTGCTAGAAAGGGACGAGGAAGAAAAGTGGGGAACAATGAAATTTCTAATAGGATTTATAAAACTTTATTCCTTTGTCTCTAGTAAGTAGGGAGGATTATTTGGGATCATGAATTATATGCTTTGAAGGGAGTGTAATTTGAGATTATCAATTCTCATTACATTCTCTTACAGTACTTCTAGTTCTAGACTATAGCAAGCAAGCTAAAAGGGTCCAATTCTTGGGAGATCCGGGACCTGAACTCCACATGGAAGCTGAGGAATATTTGGATTAGATTAGTTTATGGTTTCCATGTGGGAATTCTCATGTAGTGGCGGACTGCCGGAATCCACGGCGGGAGAGAGGTGGGGTTTTCTTTGTGACAAAAGCAGTAAAAAATGTATAATGGGGGCTCCTCTTCTTCATAACAACAGCTCAAGCCTTTTATCAAATTTTTAGGTACTCCCAGAACATGCCTCTTTTGTCCTTTTGCTTTATGATCATTATATTTCCACTGTTCCATGTTTTGACTACCCTTTTAAAATGTTGTAATGGGGCTCTAAGGGCAGGGGAAATGATCATAATTAATTCTCATCAACCCTTTTGCACGTACTGAAGGCCCACTTTCTCAGAATTAAACCAAAAACTAATTACACAAGAAAACAACAGAGTCCCCACATCTCTGATGCTCTTTTGAGCCTCTATGTGTGATTTATGAATTACTACTTCTATGAGATATTAAGGGAGGATTTGGGATCCACGCAAGATTTTTTCCATTTCAGTTTTGTGCTTTCAATGCGGCTGGACCAATGCAACCAATCCCCAAATTTTGGAAAAAGGGGTAGTAGATTAGCTGCCACACACACACACAGACAATTCGACAATTCCATCGAATGTTGAATTCTGCTTCATCCCCTAAACTCCAGTCTCCACTATCAAAAGATAAATAAACTAATCCATTCACATATATGATCACATTTAATTTTCAGTCTCCATTTCAATTTCCAAGCCATGCCAAAAATCGGGTTAGAAGAAGCTCTAACAATATATAAATGGCAATGAAGTGAAATAAACAGGTGGAATTCTAGTGTTGTGCATACAGTAACATACCTTATTGATGCCGACCGACACGTAGTGGTTGTGGTTTTGTGGAGCCAAAGGTTGGTGTGGACCTTCATCTCACTGATCATCTTTCAATGGCTTTAAATGGGGTAGTTATTATTTGGGTTTTTAAACACCACATAACCTATTTACCTGTCACGTGCACCATCACAGAATCCCCCTTTTCAAATTAGTGAAAGAAAATTCCTCCAGGAGCCTGCTTGGGAACATACTGTATTTGTTAATGGTGCAAAGACTTGGTTATTGTGTTGTTAACAAAGGAGAAATGAAAGGGCCACCAAGAAAAAGCAAGGATTTTGGTTTCACCCAAAAATAGGCCAAAACGGTTTTGGGCAGGGAGAAGGATTACCATCTAGTTCAATTCTTCTTTCTTCTCGCTCCCAAACAATGTACAACATGCTTGGATTCCCTTTAACACAACCTTTGGGCTACTTTGGGGCAACAGCGACATTAGCAAAGACATTTGGTACACTTAGTCCACAGAAAGACATCCACACACATGATGTTTGTATCCTTTCTATTTTGTCTTGGTCTTCCTCCCAAACCATGGGGTACACGACTCAAGGAAGCTTGGTATACATAAACATAAAAAGGGTTGAGACACACCACAAGTCGGTGGCGGTATGGCTAAGTACCATAATGTATTAATGGCCGTGACTAGTCAGATGTAGAGTAGACAACAATGTTTTGGACTGAATCTAATACTATTACTTATCAGTGATGAGACCTTCCTTCAGCAAGATACACGAAAAATGACTTCAGCAAATACTATATGACAAAAATGAGGAAAACAACAAGAACCAAGAGATTATGTAGGTTCTAACTTCTATACATGCTCGTTAGGAAGCCAACACAAATGTCCATGACTTGAATAATTGTGGACCCAGAAAGGCAGTACCACAGTAGTTAATCAAAATTTCAGTCTCGGATCACACAAGGCAGTGTCCACTGTCAAACAAATCCCCAGTTTAGCTGAGACCACAAATTCAAATTTAATACTGTAGTAGGAAGCATTAAATAATACAAGTATGCAGTGATTTGATCTATGAGATTCACAGATTCAGTGGTATTCACTCTGTTTCATATTTATTTGGATGTTATTCATTGAGATAATAACTTGGACGAATTCTGGATCCTCCCATTGTGGATTAAAAGTAGAGAACGGAAATCAAAACATAGATATTACCAATGGCAAAAAGTAAAGTACAAAAAATAAGCAAGTTGTAAGCAGTACAAGTGTGCATTAACAACAGAGTCAATAACTTTAACCTTTATTTGTCAAAGATAAAGTCATTAAAACCATTCTAGTCCTCAAAACCCTCAGAAAAAAGCTAAACAGAGCACTCTCTGAGGATTTGTTGGCAGAGTACATTCTTTAGATGGGAAAAGCCATCTACAAATTTGATATTATGTTTACACTGAAGCACCAACCCTGTCACGGGGAATCAAGCGCAATTCTGAACCATGTTTAAGAAATACATTTCCTGAGAAACCCATTGAAGTCATGCGGGTTAGATGCGTATTATATGTCAGCCACTTATCCAAGTAAATATCCACAAATGATGCATTTCAACTTATAATGGAATACCATGCTAACATTACAAAATACTGCAATAAAAATTACTAAGTCTTGGCTTAAAGAGAAATCCAAACATCTGAAAATAGATTGAAGGGGATGAAAGGGGCAAAAATCTGGATGAAAGGGGCACTAAAGTTAATTACTCCACCAAATAATATGTTTGCTAATACAACATGCATATAGTACGTTAGTAACCCAATCAGAAACCTTAACCCACACTCCACGGAATAAGAAAATGTTGTTAAACCTCTATAAACATAAACTACGTGAACAAGATACCAGTATCCAGTAAAACAGGATCAATGATTTCAGGTAGGTGGAAGATTTTTAGTTTCATTTATAACTTTCATGTGACACATCGACTAATCAAGTGTAGAGTGACCTAGTGAGGGAGCACTGAAGCATGGAAATGTAGAAAATCAAATTCTTTGGTGACTTGCAAGTGCTCATACCTCATGAGAATAGGGCAATGGGTGAGGAAAAAACATAGGTGCATGGAGGCAAAAAGAATGGTATGGAGAGTCAGTTTGTTGAATCTTGAGAAAGCTAAAAATGTTTGGTGCTCAGGAAAAATTGGAAAGAAAGCCTAGGAAAGGGCAATGATGAAAGGGTCAAGCTACAACACCAAAATGGCAGTGATATTAATAGCACTTTCACATCAATAGAATCCTCAAAAACTTATGTCAATGTATGAAATACAAACACACATTAACTAACCATAAATATATAAAATAAAATGTTGTCCAATGTATCAACCATTCAACCGTAACGCATGAACCATGTCCATCTCATAATAACACAACGACTAAGCCATGAAATGAAAGGAGAAAATCAAAGGAGAATAAACAACTAACATAAATCGTGTTTGGATACCTGCACTCTGTTGAGGATTAATTCCCACACCATCTGCATAAACAAAACAGTTACTTGAGTCAAAACAGCTAGTTTTTTACTTCCTCCGTCTCGTTAGAATTGTTACGTTTGACTTTTTGTCACTATTCACTGATTAAGTTTGATTCAAATTTTTATCAATGTTATGTACGAAAAACATAGTCAAATGAGATCTTGTTAGATTCGTCTAATTTTATAGTTTTAGAATATTAAATTTTTATAATTTTTTATTGTACACCATTTAAGTTATTAACAGTTAAAAATGTGTATTGGCATACGTGTCAAGGTGGGTCCGTAGCTATTGTAATAATGAGACGGAGGTAGTATACGGTAATAAACGCAGAATGGGCAAGTGAAAACCCTTTAAAACCAAATTGAAAATTTACTTTTAAAAAAAATAAAAATCTCGTTTTCCTCTCCAAGTCTCCAGGATCCCCGGTTGAAAACTGGTAAAATGCAACTATACTCACTAATTTTCAGATTAAATATTTATAAAAAGAATTAAAGAATTCGAAAGTAATCCAACGCATAAGGCCGAAAGATCAAAGTACAATTTTGAGGCATTGATCCAAAACAAAAGTGAAAACCCTAGTTCATAAACCGATTAAAATCCGTATCCAAAAGGGAAAAAGAATACAAGAATAATTGATAAAAGCAGATGAATAAAATTTACCATTGGTGATGATCGCACTGGTTTGGGGAGGAACTTTGAATTCCTCGGCTGCAAATTTCAGAACTGCGGTGAACGGGGCCGCCTCCGGAACGCTGAATCTGATTGTCCATTTTTCAACAACAAAAATACATAGGCACTGATTAAAATTTGCTCTTCTGGACATGTAACATATAAATTGACATTAGAAGAATCCAATGTTGATCCGTACACTTTGAAGGGAAGTTTGGGATCAGAAGTGAGGGTGACTTTGAATGAAACCTTCCCGCCGCCGCCGCCGCTCGCCATCTCAGTTCGATATGAATTTTATCCCTTTTTATTTTCCTTCTTCGTACTCAGATATTTTTATTTATATTTTTTTGTGTACAAAATCAGCAATAATGCGGGCGAATTTCATAGACGGGTGCAGAACAGAACATACAGGCGACAGCTGCGTGCTCCTTACGCACGGCATATTTGCTGAGCCAATTAGATTCGGCCACGTATCCCACCTTCTCCACCACCACCCATGAAAATGTAATTTTTCATTATACTTGTTGGGCTGCGCTGTAGGTGATTTATTGGGCTCATTTATTTGAGCACAATTTCTGTTCATGTGGATAAACTTATTTTGGAGGTTTTTCTTTTAGAAAATAGTCTCTCTTTTTTCTCATACCCGAGGCTGAGAAAGAAAATAGTCCCTTTTCATAATGACAAATAATTACTATGAATCTTTTTGTGGTTAAAAGGTTACAGACAAATACGGAGTATATAATATAAAATATACATTGGTCTGTGACAAATAATTCGTTTAGTTTGATTGTTGCATGGCCATTTTGTATAGAGATTAAAGAACTCATTAAATATATTATTAGATTAACCATGAAAATGAATAATTACATAAAAAGAAATTATTCTCTCCACCCAATAAAAACGACACATTTAATTTTTTTGATATTGTTTGTACCTGTGGCTTAAGGGTATTCATGTTTGACATATGCCTACTCTGAAGTCTGATTGGTAATATATACGGGGGCTTCGCAACCCTGGCGGGATTGCGGCCCTTTGTCCCCGCAATTGTAGAACGTGTGTCGCCAGGGTATAAGGCATTGTATTTTGACTCAGTGTTATTACAAATATAAAAGAAACAAAATTAATTTTAAAAATATATATTATAGGAGTATAATTTTTTGTTATACTACATCCGTCTCAGTATATTTGTTGTGGATGATTTTTTTTGCATTATTAACTGTTTAACTTTGATTCGAATTTTTATCATGGTCATGTAAGAAAAAACATAGTGAAGTGAGATCTTGTTAGATTCGTCTAATCTTATAGTTTTAGACAATTAATTTTTTATAACTTTTCATTGTATACAATTTAAGTTATTAACTGTTAAAAATATGTATCGGCATACGTGCTGGGTGGGTCCTAACAAAAATAGTGAGACGGATGAAGTATTTGTCATTAAACAAATGCATTGGAATTTTTTTTTTTATCAATAATAACAACAAATTTTAAATTTCTTATTATGGTATTTGCATAAATGATTTAAAGTACTCCCTCCGTCCCACGAAATTTGGCCACTATTTCTTTTTTGGGTGTCCCACGAAATTTGGTCACTTTCCATTTTTAGATAAATTAAAATGATATAAGGTTGATTATAATTTTAATTGTTGTCAAATTGCATTAAAAGTGTTCACTTTTAATATTCTGCACAAATTCCAATGCACTTTTACTTTTCTATCCAAAGTCCCTAGCATTTCTTTAATTCTTAATATTTTAAAATTAATACAAATATAAATTGTATAAAATATATATTATGAAACTACACAATTAGACGATTCTAACAAGATCAAACTTTAGTATTTTTCTCTAATTGTATCATTACATAATATTAAGTCAAAGTTAAACAGTAAACAATATCAAAATTCATTAGAATCTTAAACACAAAATGCCTACACCACTTTAACTACTAAACCCCACTACCTAAATTACCGTACCCAAAAGAAAGTAGCCACATTTCGCGGGACGGAGGGAATAGTATTTAAGTATTATAGTGGTAACATTTAATATGATACATCCCAATTAACATTTCTCATGAGATAGATAAATTATTCATAAATAAGTCTTTCTCTCGGTTCGAACCTTTTGTGTATACAGAATTATGATGTGAGATGCAACCTTTTAATGCTCTTGATCATCGAATTATTAGTCCTGTGCCCAATGAAGCCTAGTAATATGCAGTATTCACTTTAAAGAAAGCGTCTCTTTCTCCGCATATAAATTTTGATTATTTTTTCATAATATTTTAATTCTATGTGGATAAATCATATTGTATCTATATATATATATATTTTTATAAATACTGGCACTCCTATATCGGCAAAGGTGTGTGAAAGCTCAATACACACAAATTATAGGAGTGAATGAATCATAGTTGATGCCTTATAAATATATATTTATTTTGTTGACAAGTTTATTTTAAATTCACCATTAAATAGTTACTCGTGATGATGATTTGTCCAAGCCAAGTTCATAGCTTTCAATCTTATGATTGGAGATTTAGTTAAAAGAAATACATAATAGTTATTATTGTATTTATTTGATATAAGACTCAATAGGCTAATTACAAAGGAAGGATATTTGCCTATCTCAAAACAAAATTATACATATACAAAGACTCAAACCAACTCTGCTTAAGTTGCAGAGTTCCATACCACTCAAGTCAACTGTGTTTGGTTGCTAAAGCTTTATTTAAAAGTGCAGTATAAATAATTATAAATCTGTTATAAATTTCAAAAGGTGTTTTTTCATTTCTTTATCTTATATTCTTTATTGCTAATATTTTTTTGGATGAGCTACTTATTGCTAATTTGCTATTGATTGTTAGTACAAATTACTATATCCTATTACAATATTTTTCTAATTTTATATATTTTCTGAAACATGCTAATATCCAAATCATAAAAATAAACAAATACTACTATGTTGGAATTGACAAGGCAAAGGCTATAAGTGACTAGGGGTGGGCAAAATATTCGAATCGATTCGTTGAACCGCTGAATTGAACCGAAATCGAACTGAATTTCCGGTTAACCGAGGACCCCGGAGCAAATACAAATATCATATTTCAGTATTCGTCCGGTTCAAATACAAATACAAATATTTTAATTTTTTCCCCCGGTTAACCGAACCGAACCGAACCGAATATATTTATTTTATTTTAAAATTTATATATATTGTAAATATTTTAGCATTTGATGGTATAAAATTATATATAGATAATATATACATCATTATTTATTTAATTATTTAAGTATATAATAAAATAAATATAAAAAATTAAAGAGCTAATTATCAAAATATATCACCATAATTAATAAGCCTATATTGATTTTTGTCTTTCAGAATACCCTATTATTGAAATATACCTCTACACTAAGATTTGTTACATATACTAACATATTTTGATAACATTGAAAAGAATCACTTGATTCCATAGTTATATATATATATAATATATATATTTTTCTGGGTGTAATAACCTCGTCCGACCCTCTTAAAATGTATAATCAAATTTTCATTTCTTAAATCTTTAAATTTCGTAGATTTTAAATATTCGAACCGAATCGTTTAACCGCTAAATCTAATCGAAACCGAACCCCCGGTTAACCGAGGACTCCGGTTACAAATACAAATACTGAAATGAAGTATTTGCCCGGTTCAAATACAAATACAAATACCTGGAAATTTCAGGTTAACCGAACCGTGCCCACCCCTATAAGTGACCAATTGAATGCTTCAAAATCAAGAAAACAAAACCATTGTGGTATAATTATCATTGCTTGCAGATTTAGCAAAAGTCTAAAATTGTTTTTATTTTCCTATTTTTTTTTGTGAATATCAGGCTTGCCTCTCTCAAAAGTGTCATATACAAAAACTCGAAATCCGATATATTTGCTTAAGTTGACAGAGCCTCCGTTTAGTTATTTTCCTATTCTTTATCTACTCTATTTTTGATACACTAGGGCATGCTTGGATATATTTTCTTTAAAAGTATTTTTTATTTTTTAAATTAATACTCATAAATGTTCTTTCTATTTATCTGAAAATCAGTTATAAACAGCAAAAGAGGAAGCCCATATACAGCTAAACACAATTTCTTACAAATAATAATAATTTTTGGAGTTTTCGACAATAAACCGCAATTGTTGGCAAGATCTCAAGGTCGTGAGTCCAACTCCAACCGTTGAGGTGGAAGCCCGCAGAAAGGTTAAATTCGCACTAGAATTTTTCGTCACATCGTTTCTCCTTGCACTGGTATAGTTCCTTTAAGTGGATCTTCAATGGCCGTTCCAGTGGAGGAAGCCATTGCTGCATTATCTACGTTCTCGTTGGAGGTAATTGTGTGGAATTCAGGAATCCGTTCTTTTTTCTGGTTTTGAAATTTCAATTAATTCAGATGATTTGGCGGTGGAATGATTTTTAGGATGAACAACCAGAAGTCCAGGGACCAGGGTTTTGGGTTTCGACTGAAAGAGGCGCCACCACTAGCCCCATTGGTATATATTGGCGTTCTTTGTGTTTACTTTTACCTTGCGGGAGTGATTGTGAGAGTTCGAGAGTTTCTTATTCCAAGGTTTTATTTGGATTGGATATATTATGAGTTTCTTTACTTGATTTAGGTTTGTGAATTACAAATTCAATAGTGTATTTTGAATTTCTTTTATTTGTGTGAGTACCACAAAAGTAAATATTCGTACAATGGAACCACCTTAGAGAAACATAGAAATGTAGTTCATTAATTGACGAAAATGTTTGGTAAATAGCTTTTTGCTATTAAAATAGTTGTTTGGTCTCAAAATAGTGGTTTGACTAATATAACCATAGTTATCAAGATTTCGATCTTGATCTTAGGATCTGACAATTCTAATCACACCCCTTAAAATCGATCTTTGTAGGATCTTAAAAGGCTCGATCTCACGATCCTATGCCATCTGATCTTACAAAAATTTAAAATATGCTCACATAATCTCATGTTTATCATAAGATCGGCCTTGAATTTTATGTACTTTTCACTTGTTAGTATGTATAATTGTTTTCATCCATTCTTGCAATTTTGTAGGATCTTAGGGTCCTGATCTTGCAAGATAAAATCGATCAAAGCTAAGATCTCGATCTTGAAAACCTAAGATATAACGACCAGTTATAGTGTTTGGTAAACTAAAAATTAAATTAGCTGATTGTGCTAAATGAGCTAAATTTGAAACAACTGCTTGGGTAGGATTATAAAAGAGCTAGTTTTCCATTATCAACTAATTTTTACCACACTTTTTAATAAATACGTTATCAAAACAATTGGTTAAACAAGCTAAATGTAGTCAGCTAATAGCTAATTGCCAAACATGGCCTAATGCTGCACTTGATGTCTTGGTGCATGGTGTTATGTAGTATGTGATATGTATATTATGTTAGGAAATCTATATATTGGTTATTAGTTAGTTCACAGAATAGCAAGATGACGAAATTAATTTTTGAGATGAATAAAACAAACTTGTATAAACTTGTTCATGCCATTAAAAAAACCAAGGGCTTATTGCTAAAGAAATTTTTATGATTACTTTCTAAATTATTTTTGTCTATCTATGGATAATTCAATTTATATATTGACATGGTGGAGAGCCCAGAGGGATATTTTCAGTCATTTATGAATGTTGGGTGGCTTGCGGGTTTGGCACCATCATTTTTGCACATTCTTCCTTAATATACAAGTCCTTGAACCCGTGCCTATCGATCTTCCACTTTTATTTTTTTGTTGCAGAATACAGTGATGTGGCTGCATACCGACTCTCTTTATCTGAGGACACAAAAGCCATAAATCAGCTGGTAGAACATGCTTTACTTGTGGATATGTCAAAACTACAGCTTCTCATTTTGATTTGTTCTTCTTTCTCATTAATTATCCCCCACTGAATTTGCAAACAAGATGAATGAATATCAGTTGATACTTTGATATGCAACGTTAAAAAATGGGTGCAGAATTTGCTTATAAGTGAAGGCAAGGAAATGTGTTCAGTGCTCTACACATATCGGAGTTGCGTAAAAGCACTTCCTCAGGTGTGTTAAATTGACTCTGACCTTTTAAGTAGATTAGGTGCTCATTTTATCCTCTCCTGCTTCTAATTCTTCTTTGATCAATTTTTGAGTTTACAATACTTAGCTTGTTAGTGTTGCACAATGGAAGTCACAAAATAGGGCATGTTGATCAATAATTTTGATGATTTTCTGAAGCACTGTAAGTATTAAATTAAACACTCTCAATGATTTTCATTACTTATCTTGTTAGTGTTGTACAATGGAAGTTACAGGATAGGGTATGTTCTCATAAGTAATTTTGATGATTTTCTGAAAACTGTTGGTGTTTATGTGCTTTGCGCTGAAGTTATGTTTCCACTTTATGTGTTGATGCTGCACTTTGGCAACTCGGTATTTTCTAGAAAATAGTAGTCCTGTGAGATATGAGAGTTGAGAACTTACAGAGCTGTTTTCATCATTCTGATAATGGAAATCTGGTGCTGGCATCTTTAAAACAACTCATATCTGCTGGCAAGCATCAATCAGTTGTCGGAGACATGATGATGTGTGCATATGACGTTGCAGCTTCCAGATTCCATGAAGCAAAGTCAGGCAGACTTGTATTTAGAAACTTACCAAGTCTTAGACTTGGAGATGAGCCGCTTGCGGGAAATCCAGCGATGGCAAACAGCATCTGCATCAAAAGTATGATTTACTTTCCTTCTGGACATTTTTAAATTGTTTTCCTGCTGTTCTAAGCATGTAGATAATTACCTTGTACAGCTGGCAGCTGATATGCAGCGGTTTTCAAGGCCAGAGCGACGCATCAATGGTCCTACCATTACACATCTATGGTCTGTTGATGAAATTTTTTTGGTTTTCCAAAGTTTGAAAATTTGTTGTTCACTAATACTGACTAGATAGTATTTGTGGTAGCTATTGAACTATTTATTAGGAAGGATGGTTAAAGACTTAATATTTATATCTGAAAAGGTGATTTTCTATTGGATAATTATTTCAGGTCAATGTTAAAGTTGCTAGACGTATTAGTCCAACTTGATCATCTGAAAAATGCAAAGGCTAGCATTCCTAATGATTTTTCTTGGTACAAGAGGTATGCCTGTATGTGTATTCTTTTTAACGACTAATAGTGCTAAAGGTTTGATTATATGTTCTTTTGTTGGTTCTGGGCTTAGATGCTATCTGATCAATGAGTATGGAGCATTAGACTCGTTTATTTGATTTGCTTGGAATGGTCTCCAATCAACACTGGTCAAGAATGTGATTGTATTGTACTTCTCTAGTGACAACACATTTTGTTGTTGCAGTTTTAGCAAATTTGGTCTATTTGACGTAAAAGTTTGTTTGTAAAGCTGTGCAAGAGTATAGCACTGCAGGTCATTCTATTTGAATAACCTTCCACGTCTTGTTTTGATGCACTCTTCATTCTATTATCATAAACCACATTTTGGATATTAGAAATTGTTATCTATTTATCTCTGATGCGGAGAGCCTGTTTAAGCCATTTTAATATGACAGGGAACTGTAGGATCTTGAAACTACTCTCCTTATCATTTTATTGGGTGTGGTTTTGTGACTCAATTCTGTGATGTATTCTCAACTCCATCTTCCGCATTATCTTGTTGGGAGCTACTCTTTATAATGTTAAAATTCTTTAGCATAATTCTTTCCAAGGTCTAAATATGTGTCCTCACAAATTGAATTGGGATCAATGTCTGCTTAACCTGTTATTTTCAATGGCCAGAACTTTTACACAAGTCAGTGTCCAGTGGCAAGATACTGATTCAATGAGGGAAGAACTAGATGATTTACAGGTGCATTTGCCACTTTGTATGGTTTTACAATACTTGGAAGGCAGGTTATCTCATATCTGCATGTCTTTCATTTGAGACTTTACACTGTTTTGCATCTTGAAACAGATCTTTCTGAGCACACGGTGGGCTATTTTATTAAATTTGCACGTTGAAATGTTTCGGGTCAATAAGTATCCTTTCATCCAAATTTGTGTTGTATGAGTATACATCTGAAACTGCCAAAGTACAACAAAAGTTGCTTTACATATCGTTTCTGCTCCAATTCAGAAAATAATATATTACTAAATATAAAAACAACCACCTTACTATTGAGTAGTTAGTCTTGCTGGATTTATGTTTCTTCCACAAACTTGTTACAGTACTTAAAGGTACTTTGCATGGTAATTGGAGGATTGAGATAGCACTCTTTTTCAAATTAAAATAATCTACAATATTCAGCAATAATCTCCCTTACAGATTCTTGATTCAAGTGGTATAAGGAAGTTATTTTTCTTTACTTAAAAGTCATTAAATGAAAAGGGAATGAATTTTTACAACTCTGAACACCTTTCGATTGCTCAAAAGTTAACTGGTATGTATTATAATTTATATCATCTATTGCATTTGAATATTAATATACATTTTTTTTTGAGTTGTTCAATGTCTAATGAATATTACACATTTTATTTTTATTTTATTATTTTTTTTAAACAAAATTCATGTATAAAATGGCCATCAGAAATGGAAAATTTTGATTGATTTTTTGTTGCCCAAAAGTTTGCCTTTCTTGATTTGGACATCTACTGCATGTTAAATGGCTTGAATGTTTACTCTGTGTTGCCGGTCAATAAATAAAATAAAATTCATATTTTATAAGAATCGCATATTTTTGTTCTTTTCCCTTTTTATTCTGTATGATATTGTTGTTTTATTGAAACTCCTTAACATGCCAAAGTGTTGAAGACATTCTCCAAGTGCTCATAGTTTTTGCTGTTGAGTCGTTGGAGTTGAATTTCGCTCTTCTCTTCTCGGAGCGCCACATTCTTCTTCGTGTTTTGCCTGTTCTTGTTGTCCTGGCAGCTTCCTCTGAGAAAGATAGCGAATCCCTGTACAAGAGAGTGAAAATACACAGATTAATCAATATATTTAAGGTAGATTTGTTGCCCTTGAATGTGAATTTTCTATAAAGCACCTTTCATGTGCTTTTATATATCTAAATTAACTTTTCACGATTCATCCCCTCTCATGTGTAGAATGATCCTGTCATCCCTGCCTTTCCAGATCTTCACCTTTCTCCTGCAGCAATCTTGAAAGAGCTAGCATTGTACTTTCCAAAATTTTCTGCCCAAACTCGTCTTCTTAGTCTCCCTTCACCTCATGAACTGCCACCTCGCGAGGCACAAGAATATCCTTGAACATTTTTTATTTGTTTTTGATTATTTTTTATAATTGTGTTCACAAACTATGCTGTAATTCATTATTTCCTACAAAAGCTTATCATTTGCCATAAGATTCAGGGCTCATGGATGGGATAAAACTCAGGAAACTTTGTGATATTGATCTATTTTTCAACCTAATTAGAGGAAGTAACTGCGGTTTTAGCAAATTGTGGAGCGCAAACATTTATTGCCTTGACTTTGTTTACTTATCAGCGCCATTATTTGATTATCAATCACATTGGGGCAATCCGTGCCGAGCATGATGAGTTCTCCATTCGCTTTGCATCTGCCTTGAATCAGGTATTTTTTCTCTTTCTCACCCTTGAAAAGCACTCATATAGTCATATGCAATTATATGCATATTGTAAGTTAGATCTCTTGATTATATAACAAGATTATGGGATAGTTAAAGCAGGAAAAATGATTTTTCTTTCTTTTATCACTTAAGAAACCTCTAGTGAGATGAAGCACTGATGCACTGTTGATAATCTCCTCGGTACAAAATTTCTCCACAATGACCATGAACAGCTGCCCTGGAGTGACCAAATAAGGCTTAGGTTATTGTATTACTACTACAAAGTCCTAGTACTAATATAACTTGTCTCAATTCTAGCCGTGGTGTGTTTTTGACTATACATATGTGTGCGTTCACAATTTAGCTACACAAGACTCATTAGTATATGTAATTTTACATATAAGCTGCCCAATACTCATTTAATCCAATGCGACAAGGTTTGATATATAAAGCAACAAGATTATTCCTTTTGCCTCTCATCCCATCTTTAAAATTGAACAAGCTCGAAGGATATTATGGCAATGCTTACCTGTTTTCTTGTTAACAATCTTCTTGTCCCCAATCAATAGTTCATCCTGTTTGTGGTTTGTTTTGATGATGAATGCGATCATATTTTTGCAGCTTGGGTTGTTGAAGTCATTAGAAAATGCAGATATGGAATGGGCAAAGGAAGTCAAAGGAAATGTCTATGATATGATTGTTGAAGGCTTGCAGCTTCTAAGCAGATGGACTGCACGGGTATGGGAGCAATGTGCATGGAAATTTTCGCGTCCATGCAAAGATCCTGTTTCTATGGAGCCAAATCAGACAGCAGTATCTTATTCAGACTACGAGAAGGTCTTATAATTGATTTTTCATTATTCATCTAGATGAAATCCATGGTTGATCATAGCATCCATACTATTTCATTGTTTATACTGTATGTCCTATGCTCTAAGTCTTCAGGATTTGTATTCATCTATATAAAGTCCATATAACCTATATTCCATTGTTTTCTGATAATTGGCCATTATACTGCTGTAGGTGGTACGATATAACTATATTGTCGAGGAGAGAAAAGCCTTGGTAGAACTTGTCACCTACATCAAGGGAATTGCGGCTTTAATGCAGAAGTCAGATACATTGGTGGCGGATGCATTATGGGAAACCGTTCATGCAGAGGTCCAAGACTTTGTGCAAAATATACTGGCCACTATGCTGAGAACAACCTTCCGGAAAAAGAAAGACCTTTCCAGGTAGATATTATTTTTAGTTGCATTATTTTTGAATGCTAAGATTGCCAGATCTCATGTGGGTTTTATTATTTCTTTATTCATTTTTATTTTTTAATCGAAAAATTTTGATTTCTTTCTATGATAAATTTGGCATTATTCTTTCACTTATGATTTTTATGCCTGCAATGGCGTGGGAAAATCAATGATTGCCTGGTGTCCTAGTCCTTCTGCACTATCCAATTTTAATATTGTCAGAAGAGGTAGTGTCACTGCTGCTCTCGGTGGAATTGCTCGTTTAAATTCACCCTACTGGCTTCATTAATATTGCTTTGGGGTTTGGGCTATGGAGTTCCCAGACAGTTGGGGCTGTAGTTGTAATGTAGGAGGCTGTGAGAAGAGGCAGTGTTGCTGCTTTCTCCTTGCAATTCACTTTATGCTGCTTTGAATCTTTTTTTAGCATTTGATACTCTGGATAATTTAGCAAGTCTTAGATATCTCCTTCCTAACTCTGTTCTTATTGGTGATATGAATCTGATCTCACTTACATAGGCTGATTCTGGTTTCAGTGGAATATCTATAGTTTAGGTTAGTAATGTAAATGAGTTTTTGCATTTTCATACTATGTTGCCCAGATGCCCTCTATTTGTTCATTAGTTCTTGGAATTTTATGCCTTACAAGTTTGATTATGCTTTTCTTACAAGTTTGATTATGCTTTTCTTTCTTGGAATTTCAGGGAATGAATGATTTTGATATTGCATCGTGTCCATACTATTGTAATGACTGATTTCTTTATTTCTGTCCCAGATTAGAACGTATTTGTCATATGCACTTGTTTCATGGAGATTTTGTATGAAAACTTCTTCAGTCTGTTGATTTGCTATTGGCAGGATTCTTTCTGATATGCGAACACTTTCCGCCGACTGGATGGCAAATACAACCCGGCCAGATTCTGAAATGCAGACATTCCAGCATGGAGGTGAAGAAAATAGAGTGAACTTCTTTTATCCAAGACCTGTGGCACCAACAGCTGCTCAGGTTTGCATCTTATAATATTTTAGTAAGGAGTTGCATGTTACATATTTTATACGAGAACTGGACATCTTGAAAATATTTGTTTAGGAAACAGACTACACTTTTTTACGATTTGCCTTCCATCCAAGCTTTCATTATTTTTATGTGCAATGCCAAACAAGAATTTGACCTAGCCAATCATTTATTTTCTCTTTGATATTGGCACTTACCTTTCCCTTGAAACTTATTGTTTTCAGTAAACTGTGTGATACATTACTAATTTTTTCTAGATTAATGAAGAGAACTTAAACACTTGAGTACTTGACACTCAAATGCTAAAGCATTGGATTCATGTGAGAAAATTATTTAATTTTGACTATCATTTTAAACAAAATTTGAACGTGCAGTTTGTACCCTTATATTACCACAGGCATAAGGTTCCGTGAGATTGGAAATTACAATCGCTAAACTTGCTTTTATGTTATCCATGTATCTAGTATGGCTGTTAACTCTTTCCACTGTGGTTATGTTGTCACATTCTTCGAGAGTCTACTGAACCAACTTTGAGCTTTTTTTATGTACTATAAAATGCCAAGTCTAATATTTATCTTGCATGTACCCATTTGTTTTCTTAGGTTCATTGCCTACAATTTTTGATATATGAGGTGGTATCAGGAGGCAACATGAGGAAGCCTGGTGGCCTTTTTGGCAATACTGGGTCAGACATTCCAGTCAATGATCTTAAACAGCTGGAAACTTTCTTCTACAAGCTTGGTTTTTTCTTACATGTATTAGACTATACAGGTTTGGGAAAGACAATATTCAACTGTTTTCATGATCTTCTCCTTTAAATTTTCTGGTTATGTATATTTGGTTGTGTTTTTGTTTATAGTTCTTACTGAGAGAGTTTGTTATTGTATTATGTTCTCTGTGTTTACTTTTTACTTTTTGTTTGGAGTTTTGTTTTTAGTCATTTATTTCTCTTGCACTGAATGAGGTTGGTTGTTGGCTTTGAGAACAATCCTAGTTGACATGTTGCTAATACTGATGCTGTTACTGTCTGTTTGTGACTGATTAAGATATTTTAAGCAGTGAACTTGATCTTTTGATAGATAATTCCTGTTAACACCTATACTGTGCTTTATCGCTCTTTGTTCCTGTGGCCTTCTGAAAATTATACACATTTAAATTTGTTTTCTTAGTCTCGTGCCATTCATGCAAGATTTTCTGCTTTATTTCCTGATAAAAAATCTTATTTGTAGAGATAAATATAGTTGTAGATGGATAATTATTACTCTATTTGTGCAGCTTAACTTGGCCCTTTTGACTTGGGCACGGAGTTAAATGCACTTGTTTTGTGGTTGATATCTCAAAACGTATATAAGGAAAAATTATAAAAAATATATATTATAAGACTATGTGATTAGACGAATCTAGCAAGACCACACTTGACGATATATATATATATATTGTACTTGCACTAAAATTAAATCAAAGTTGAAAAACGAACAATATTAAAAAGTGAAAGTGGCCAAGTTAAACTAGATGGAGGATAAAAGGCTGAACTTCACCACGATGCGTGATTCCTCTTTTTTTATGAATTATTCTACATTGTCTGTAACCAGAAACTTGTTTTGAAGAGTTGATTTTGACTTGCTGTTTTGCTTTATGCAGCGACAGTTGCAAATTTGACAGATCTTGGTTTCCTATGGTTCAGGGAGTTTTATCTGGAATCCTCTCGAGTTATACAGGTAATCTCATGAAAATTGTTGTCTTGAGGAATCTTGACATATACTTCCTCCGTTTTTGTGATAGTGCAACAAACACCCAATGCACGTAGTCCAATGCATATTTTGAATCATTAATAATTTAAGTTCGGTATAAGTAAAAAAATTTAAAATTTTGATATTTAAAAACTAAATGACGAGACGAATCCAACAAGATCTCACTTAACTATGTTTTTCCTTGTATAACTATGATAAAAATTAGAGTCAAACTCGAACAATAAATAGTAGCAAATAGTGCTTTGTTGCACTATCACAAAAACGGAGGTAGTACATTTTAATATTTTATGATTTCATGTTATATATGTGACAATGTTGATGTATGACATGATCTGTGTTCTGGGAGAGTCTAGGATTAATTATCATGATTATGTGACAATATTTTATGATTTCATGTTAAATTCCTTGTTTCGGTTTTCCACAGTTTCCTATTGAGTGCTCACTTCCATGGATTCTGGTGGATCATGTATTAGAGTCTCAAAATGCGGGTCTTTTTGAGAGCGTCTTGATGCCCTTTGACATCTATAATGATGCTGCTCAACTGGCACTTGTAGTCTATAAACAACGATTCCTTTACGATGAAATTGAAGCTGAGGTAACTAAATAATAATCTTCAGAACATCTTCTCTCTCTCTCTCTCTCCCCCCCCCCCCCCCCCCCCCCCAAAAAAAACTAGTACAGTTTTTAAGAGTTCAATGTACTGTGGTTGCTCCAAGCATCTATTTTTAAAGGCCATGTGACATTACCTGGGTGCTACATTTTCTCAATAGCACCTCAAAGATGATTTTCCAACTTGTATATTTCTCTTAATACATTAATACATTAATGTTAAAGAACAATTATATTTTCTTTTCAGGTGGACAATTGTTTTGACATATTTATTTCAAAATTATGTGATACTATTTTCACATACTACAAGGGTTGGGCAGCTAGGTATATGCCTCACAACATCTCATTCTCTTTCTCTCTCTCTCTCTCTCTCTCTCTCTCTCACACACACACACACACACACAAACCCCAAATTATAACATCTATCTGATTCATCCATCAATCTCTTATGCATTTCCATTGTTTAACTCGGCAGCGAATTGCTGGACCCATCATTCCTCTTCGCTTTAGACATTGGTGAGAAGTTTTCGGTCCAACCAATGAAATTCAGTGCCCTATTTAAGCTTACAAAAGTGAAGGTAAGATTCATTTTGTCTTCTTTATTCAATATGCCTTTTGTATTTGGACCGATGCATCTTCTGTTCTTTGTTTCTTTTGAGATATAAAGTCCATGGCCATATTGAGATTTATAATCTGAAGAGTAATAAATGCAATATTTATTTAACTGTATATTGTGGTAAAAATATGTTTATATTTATTTGGTTTGCCCAAGGAAAGCATTGATGCATTGAAAATAAAGCCCTCGCTGGTGCACAAGCATGCTGAGAGATGGTTCTTCACACTTAATTGTTTTTACTTTTTGTACGTTTTGTGCCATGCTGTTGATTCAATTATATTTTATGCATATCAAGTACCCAGGTTTCAAAATCCTGGAAAATTAACTTTAAATTTATAAGCTGAAATGTGTGTATTTGATTTTTGTTGAATCAGTTTCTAATATGTTTCCTTTTACATATGGAGTATTTTTTTTTTAGCAAGACTTGCATTTGCTCACACATACCAAATTTTCACTGAATATCTATTTTGTTTGCTTGATGTGCAGTTGCTTGGACGGACTATCAACTTGAGAAGTTTGATCACTGAGAGGATAAACAAACTATGCCGGGAGAACATTGAATTTTTCTTTGATCGATTTGAGTCTCAGGATCTATGTGCTGTTGTGGTGAGTTAGTCTGCCAATGATTTACACCCATTTTCCTTTTTATATTAGTTTTAACAGTTCATTTTTCTTACCAGACAATTTTAATTTCAGGAACTAGATATGTTGCTTGAAGTTTTGCGGCTTGCGCATGAACTATTATCCAAAGAGCTGAATCTTGATTCTTTTAGCCTCATGTTGAATGAGATGCAAGAGAATATATCCCTTGTTTCATATTCTAGTAGACTTGCTTCTCAGGTAATGTTTACAGAGGTTTTGGCTTCTTTGGGCATGCTATTTAGGAGAGAAATTAAGCTATAGGTAATTGGAAATTTGTGGAGCAGAGAGAAATAATTTGTCTGAATCAATAGAAAATACAAGCAATCCGAGCAGACCAAAAGTGCGCCCAGTCTACCTTTCTTTCTTTATCTTAGATCTTGTTCTTCGAGGAGCATTAATTAAATATATAGTCTACCTTTCTTTCTTTATCTTAGATCTTGTTCTTCGAGGAGCATTAATTAAATATATATAGGCATTTCCTCTGTTCTGTGCTAACAAAGTATTACTATGGATTCAATTGGGGTGAATCCTGTTGCTTCCTTGTGGTTTTCGCAATGGCGTCATTTGAACAAATTATTTCTCTCTCCCTCACAAGTTTCCAGTTACCTATAACTTAATTACTCTCTTAAAATTGAGTGCCCAAACCTAACGTATCAATCTTTCAAATTCAGAGGAGGTATTGTTTTCAAATTTTATTTATTTATTTTAATCTCCTTGTGTGCGTGTGTGCATATTGTATTTTCTACTGGTTGCTTTCGGTAGGCTATCTCGTTGATTGAAGCATAATGTCAATATAGTGCTACCAATCTTACTATATATAAAAGAAACAAAGAAACATCATCTTAAATAATCGTTAATGTGATATTACAATATTAAACAATTATAAAAATTTTGTTGCTCATAATATTCAAACTTATAAATTTTATATCTCTTAGGGTCACCACTATCATGGTATTAGTTCATTTGGATCCATTATAGCAAATCACAATATGAATATTATTTATATACTTCATTTTTTTTATATTTTTAAAAATGGCCTTTTTTGTTTTGTTTTTGTTTTTTATTTTGTTTTTGTTTGTTTTTTGTTTGTTTGTTTGTTTGTTTTTTTTTTTTTTTTTTGTTTTTCCCGAAATAGTTTGATGTGAAGCTTTAGGAGTCTTTCATCAATTTTGTTAGATCTAAAGTAATAACATACCCTTCATAGGATCCATATCTATGTATGGATCCACTAACTTTACGTTTGGGGCATGCTTAAGTGCCAGCCAAATAATTTCAATAATAGCAGATTATCCATGCAAAAGCTTATGGAAAGTATGACTTTTGGCATAATACTCTGCTTCTGATCTTGAATTGTCATTTCATCCTTCCAATCACAAGCTTGTTCTTTGGCTGGTGGCAGGAATTTTGAAATGATTGAATGCAAGCTTGTTACGGCGTCGCCATGGCGTCGACACGGCGGCATGGCGGTGGAGGGTCCTCGCCATAACAGGTCGACTCGCCATATGGCGTGGTGGTGTTTCCGCCGCCACGGCGACGGCGAAGGCGAAAATCAAGCCATGATGGTCTGGTTGATCCAATATTCCCGACTTCGACCTAAAATTTCACAAAAACCCACCAAAACCCAACCCTTCACCTGTTTAATTAAGCGGTTTATCATGATTTACTGTTCCGACTTTTCTCCTTTCCTCACGCTGCCCACTACCCTGTTCACTGCCCATCCCGCTGCCGCTTGCTGCTGTGGACGCCGCTTCTTGTTGTGGTTGCCGCTCCTTCATCTCCTCCCTGTTCGCTGTTCGCAAGGCTCTGAATATGTTTTCTCCTTTACCATATAGAGTATTTTAAAGCTCTGTTCTTTGGCGTTTTCTAAAAGTTGTGGTTTTGACTGATATATTATATATATAGTATAATACTAGTGAGTGTAGTATCTCTTTCTCTATCAGTCTATTTATTATTATTATATATGTTACAGTAAGTGATTGAGTGCATGTCTATCTTTACTGAAAAGAGTACCACAACATTTTTTAGTCTGCAGAGTAGTAAAATATCTATCTTACTATCCCTATTATAATATTAGTGCCGTGTAGTACTATCTTTCTATCTATTATAGTATTGTACTAAATGTTAGAGTAGTTTCTGTCTACTTTTAATATATAATTGCATTAGTAGTAATATATATTATATAATTTTATATTTTATACCTATAACTATAAACTTATTTACCGCCATATTGTCGCCATGGCGGTCGCCATAACGCCATGGCAGTATGGCAGTCTACTGGCGCCGCGCCATAACAGGGCGCCGTAACAAGCATGATTGAATGATGTGATAGCAGACTTCTATTCAATTGAAATATCTTTAATTTTGGGGAAACATGATAAATTATTTTTATCATGTTTAATGGATATGAATGACAGATTCATGTTTTGCATATTTTAACACTAGCAGCACAATAAGCAAATGCCTTTATAATAATTGGTAGAAGAGGGTTGAAATCCTTTGTCGAGAATAATTTGTATGAAGATTGAGCAACATGTGCCAATCTCTGTGTAGAAGTAGAATAAGGAATTCTTTTTCTTCGGCTGTAGGATCTACAAATGTACTAATCTCTACAATTCACATGTTATATAGTATTCATTCATAACTGGTTTCAACTAGATCACCGATCTGATATATTTAGAATGATTAGTTTAATTTTCTGAGAAAGTGAAATACATTTTTCAGTTGTATTCCTTTCCTAGATGGCAATTTTTTTTTATTCTAATCAATTATAAGCCTTCTGAATAGGGGAATCCTTGAAGCTATATATGCAGAGGTTTTAACATTTTGCTTATTCTCTTGAAATTTGCAGATTTGGACAGAGATGCAAAATGACTTCTTGCCTAATTTTATACTGTGTAATACAACTCAGCGTTTTGTTAGATCTTCAAGAGTGCCTCCTGCTCCTGTTCAGAAGCCATCTGTTCCATATGCAAAGCCAAACTTCTATTGTGGTACTCAAGTAAGTACTATGACCCTGGCATCCTTGGTTTTCTAGTCTGTAATTCTGTAAGTATATTACTTAAACTTACATGTGTTGTGGAACATGTGTATTAAATTCTGTAATCTTTGTGTGTCTCATCCTTATTATCTTTTTATTAAAATGCTATTTCATCTTTAAATAGCTTTTTCACGTTTTTAAACTGCAAGAATTCACTGTTGGTTTGAAGAAACAAAGCTTGTCACTGGTGTAAGTTCAAAAGCCAGCTTGAAGTGCTTATGTTTCATCAACATAAGAAAACTTGTCTTTAATCAACTATAATTATGATCTAGGTATGATTGCTTTTCCTTTTCCCTTATCATATTTCTTCACACAAGTTATTTCCTCCATCTGATTGACTAAAAGAGTTGGAGTGAGTGCTGTACAATGTGCTAACAATGATGATAAATGTCAGCATTGTTAGTATAGGTTAAATAAGCTTGAGTAGATTCCCTAACTTCTAGTGTGGTTCCTAAGTGAGTACCATTATTCTTAATGGCATCCTTGGTTTTCTCTTCCATTTAATTTTGTAGATACCACTTGATTTATGAGTTCTGTTGAAGATGTAATCTGCTTCCTAACTTCTCTTTCTTCTCGTTCTCTAGTTATTTACCTTGTTATTCAAATTTTTTTTTCTTTTTTAAATAGCTTTTGCATGTCAAATTTCAAGTACAAGAGCTCCTTGTTGGTTTGGACAATGGTTGTAAACCGATGTGCATTGTTTGCTTTCTACAAGAAACTAGGTTGATTAAGGACCACTTTTAGATATCATTTTTCGGCACAAAAAAACTTAATACTAATGTACATACAGATGATCTCTCTTGAATTGTAGAGAGAGACTTATGGCACCTGTTGTAAACTTCCATGTCAGCTTAAAATGTTGGTTTTTCAACAAACAAAAGCAGGTGTTTGACAAACTATAATAGTGATCTGGGTATGATCGCCTTTTTTTTTTTTTTTTCTTTCCCGCATCTGAGTAGAGTAATTGAGATGGAATGTGCTATACAGTGTCTAACGTTTATGATTATTCAACTAAGTTTTGGTGCCTTACTTAGTTCAGGTAAAAATAGCCAGATAAGATTCTTACTGCCTAATTAGGGAATATAACATGCTGAATTTTCCCCTAAAGGCTGTACGTTTATGCATGATGTGAACAATATTGTTGAAACTCGTACATATGTTTCGTGATTTTAACGACTAGAGTTTTAGGCAAGTTGGACACGAACAATATTGTATAAACTCATACATATGTTTTGTGATTTTCCCTACCACCCCAAATTGTGTTTGTTATCCTGTTTCTGTATCTGCTGTTACCGGTTCCATCGGTTTTCCCCCTGTGTCCACACACAAGGTTCACCCACCGTGTGTGTAAGGGGGATGTTGAGACTCTTATTTTAGTTATTCTCCCCCCCAATATGCTAAACTTTTAGGTTAGTTGGTCACTAACATATAAAGGGGTGCAATGTGTTGGTGTGTTAGTGGTCTCTCTGTGTGTGTGCACATCTATATATACACACAAAGAGGATAGGCAGTTCAAGTCTCAACAAATTATAGGAGAGAACCGTGCATTTTTCTATTCTTGATGTTAAATAATTATGATTGAAGATGGTGCAATTTAGGGTTTCATGATTATTTTCATTTCTTAATAAATTGGAACATCTACTCTACATTGATTAGCTATTACTTTAATTCATTAACTTTTCACTTTTATATCTGATTATGTGCAGGAATTAAATTCTGCATACCAGAGCTTTGCTGGGTTACATAGTGCCTTCTTTGGAATCCCTCACATGCATTCCATTGTCAGACTTCTGGGGTCAAGATCATTACCATGGCTCATTCGAGCTTTATTAGATCATCTATCAAATAAGGTATCTTATCTACCTTGTCAATGCTTGCTTCATAAAGATATTTGTTCTATGTTCTCTTTCACTCCATTATAATTTTATTGTGTGTCTCAGTTCTTGTTAGAAAAGTGCTGATGCAGAAGTATATAAGGACTAGGCTTGGTAGATTTTTATACAATGTTGACGCTTCTTCATTAACTTTTCTATTTGGAAAGGGAAACTACACGGGAATAAATATGAAAAAACATAATTCTGAAACGACGTGCAGAAGTATATAAGGCAGGTCAACGTTTAAAACTTAACATGATGTTAGATTGAAAATCTACAGTTTGAATCCCCATCCATTTATGGAAAAGGGCTTCATGTGGCAAGGCTCTACAAAAAAAATAAATAAAAAAAAAATAAATAAATAAAAAATCCTGGACTGCATGATAGGGGTGGAGTTGGAGAAGTTAAATATTAATAAATATAAAGTAATAATTATCTTAGGTGTCGTGCAATTAGTCATAGTTCTTCCGTTATGTGTTACATGTTGAGGATCTCCATTTAGTTTTTTAACCATCCATAAAATATTGAAGTCTCTAAGAGTGATGCTATTGACACCAGAGCTTTCGACTGTGGCATATAATGTGACACTGACTACTATTTCAGATAACAACCCTCGAACCAATGATCACTGGACTGCAAGAGGCCTTGCCTAAATCAATAGGATTGCTTCCTTTTGATGGGGGTGTGGCAGGTACTGATGTATGATGGTTTATTTGAAAGTTCTCTTGCGTTTATTTTCAGATTCTTGTGAAAGTGGATTTTTGTTTATCATTTTTTCTTTAACTTTCGATGATCTATTACTTCAATTTTCTTAATTTTTAGGTGTTCCTTGTCTTGTGTATAGGTTGTGTACGGGTCATTCAGGAGCATCTTAACTGCTGGCAGTCAAAATTAGACCTCAAAATTGAGGCTCTTCGCGGAACCAAGGAAATAGGAAGCATCCTGTATTGGATGAGTCTCCTTGATATTGTTTTAGTGAGTTTCTTAATTTCTTCTTGCTTTATATAATCTGGTAAGAAAAAAACTATTATACGCTAACGCAAGTATTTGCCATTTCATTCAGCTGATTTCAACAGCTCTTTTGGATTCTGTGATGAATGGCTTGTGTTTATGTTTAGAAAGAATTTATCGAAGTCATTCATTGTCTTTTGTTTTTGAAAGTCAATTCATCGTCGAATTGATTTCCGGTTTCCCCCTGCTTTTATACTTTACTTTTACTGGACAGAGGGAGGTGGACACTAGCCAATTCATGCAAACCGCTCCTTGGTTGGGACTAGTTCCTGGAGCTGATGGACAAATTGTGCAACACCAAGATGGTGAGGACAGCCCCATCATTAGTCTATTCAAATCTCTGGCAGCTGTCACCGCATCAAACCCAAGCATCTCAAATCCATCTTCGTTTCGAGTCCTGTCAAGACAGGCAGAAGCTGCAGGTGTTACTTTCTTTGCACTCTTATTGTTCAATTTGTAAGCAGAAAAGAAAGATCTTAATTAACCATCTTATCCAACATGTATTTGTTTGCAGATCTGCTGTACAAGTCGAACATAAATGCAGGAAGCGTCCTGGAATATTCACTGGCTTTCACAAGTGCAGCCTTGGATAAGTACTGTAGTAAATGGAGTGTGATACCAAAGACAGGGTTTGTCGACATCACTACTTCCAAGGATTTCTACCGGATATACAGTGGCCTCCAAATTGTAAGTGACAACTTATGTTTATAATCCATGTAAAGATCATTTGTTTTGAGTAGTTGGAAGATATGGCAACAGGTCGCTTTTGAACCTGGAAAGGCTGGAAGACTCAAATAGGATTATTGCCCTGGTCCTCCGTTGCATCCTGTCTTCTTGTGAATTGGACTAAAAACCAATGGGTTACACCTGCTAACCCATTAGTACAAGGACATTATTGAACAAGCCGTGCTTCCTGTTTAATTCACAAAAATAATACAAAGTGGCACCGAGTTAATTTTTGTCCCATCCCAACCCCAAACCGAGACCCAGTTATTTGAATCTTTTACTAACATATGGTAATCGGTTGTGTTGAGCTAGTCCCTGCTAATGATAGCTAATGAGTTATTTTTGTTTCTGTTGGTCGCCTCTCTTTCTGACGTGCTTCGACTGCAGGAATACTTGCAAGAATCCGTTCAACCGCAACCAAGCCACCATGGGACATTGGGAGACTCTGTTGCTTGGGGCGCCTGCACAATCATATACTTGCTTGGCCAACAGCTGCATTTTGAATTGTTTGATTTCTCCCATCAAGTCCTCAACATTGCAGAAGTTGAGGCTGCAGGAAACAGCCTAGCCCAGCGGAACAACCAGGTAACTACTAAAAACCTTCCTCTAATCTCCATTCTTTTTGTATCTCCTCTCGTCCCCTCTGGGATAAAATCTAATTTCTCGACCTTGATTTTTTTTTTTTTTTTCCTTCCGAAAAAGGGTCTGGAAAATCTACTGGAATCGATGAAAAAAGCACGGAGGCTAAACAATCATGTGTTCTCAATGCTGAAAGCACGATGTCCGTTGGAAGACAAGCAGGCCTGCGCTATCAAGCAGAGTGGCGCGCCTTTGCATCGGATCAAGTTCGAGAACACAGTCTCTGCCTTTGAAACGTTGCCACAGAAAGGTGTCTGAGCTGGACAAAATACAAATTGCTCCCACTTTAGTTTGTGTCACTTGCCTCTTTTCTAGATGCCTAATTTTTCACCGCTGCGTGATTGTATTTTGTCTTCTAAAATATCTGTGTGGTGTAATTCTATTTTGGGTTCTGAGAATGGCATTTGTTTGAGGTAGAATTTTGGGAAGTTGTAAAATATTTGAATTTTGGTTGATTAGGTTTGGTGTAAAGTAAATTTACTTTTAATTTAGAATGACTCTACGTTAGCTTTTGTTGTAACTTGTACTAAGCCCAACACATAATTGGGTTAAAGTGTTGTCACCATTTCTGTCATCAATATGGAGTAAATGATTTTATCAAACAATTTGATTTACAAAGAGTTATAAGGTACTAGTATTTTTTTGGGGGAATTCATTTATATTCTGAAGCAATAATATTAAAGTCCATGACTGATCAAATAACATGGATGCTGCTGTTCAGAAAGATGGACAAGATTCGTTGCTCATTTCAACCTTGTGGCTTGTTTGGCGGCGTTTTCTATATCCTTCATATGTCGTTTTGGATGGCGATGTAGCCAGGTAGGTGATGACTGAGATGCATTATTTATACTCATGTTTTGTATATATTTTGTACTTAAAAACTAATACGCACTTATTCTGCACATAAAACACACTTATTTTGCACATGTATTCAACTAATACTACCCTTACTGTTATACAGTCCACTGATATAAAAAGTGATCTCAATATCAACTTAGATAAAATATGTTAAATAATTTTTTCTTTTTTATTTTTTTTTTCTTTTTGCTGAAACATCTAATATTTCGTTGGAAGTCGAGAGACTTAATCACTTGGGCTAAATCCTAATTCACAAATATGTTAAATAATTGAGTTTGAGGAGGAAGTTTAATTGGTTTTGTTAATGATATAATGTATAAATAATAAAAAGCATTCCATTCGTGGCAGCCTATAATGCCACATTTTATCTTTTTTTTTGGTGAAACCGGGTATCCCCATGACACATTGGACCTAAGACCTCGAGATCTGCAAGGACAATTAAGAGCATCTCTCCCAAAGCAGTTTTTTTGCATACACAAGGCTTGAACCCGAGACCTTGCTTAAGCGACACCACATTTTATCTTTTTATATATTATTACTTCATTATTATTCAACTTTCATTTGATTCAATTTTATTGCAAGTATATAATAAAATATTAGTCAAGTCTTATTATATTTGCCTAATCATATAATTTTAGAATATACTATATTTTATATAATTTTAATTTATACATATTTAAAATATTAATGATTAAAGAAGATCATTGAACTCCATGCGTAAATCAAATGTGACACTGTAGATTAGACTGTGGGAATACCTTTTCCATTCACAAATTTGAGAGGGCAAATGAATTATTACTTTGTTAACATGAAAATATTTTGGATTGAAAATTAATTATTAGGAGTACATAAAATAAATCTAGAACCGTGGAGATCTTTCCGCCAATATCCCAAAAAACAAAATCTATATAATGGAAAATTTTCATTGATCAATTATGTAAAAAACCATGAGGCATAACCATGAGGCATTGTTTACCGAAAAAATTATGTAAAAAAACCAATAATATATATATACTAGTTGTTGCTATAAAAAAGAACCAATAATGCACCTTTGAAAATGAGTTGGAAGGAAAGCTAGTACGTGTTTCTAACAATTAAAGGTAAACTATCAATAAAAAAAATTAAAGACTATTGTAAGTAGTAAATAGTATTAAAACTAAAAATGGAAATTTTTAGAATGAACAAGAATATATAATAATGATTAATTGTTACTAGGTTCTTCATCATGAGAACTCTGGGTTTCTTCTTTGGCTATAGATTTGGGCGTTGTTCTGTCATCCACTTTATCTTCATCATCTCCTTCAGTCTGCAATATATATGCAATTAGTTAATATGCAACACACCATTCTAATTTTATATTTAAAAGGTATATATCAGCATTATTGGAAATACTTGGAATTTAATTAATATGTGCATTGTCATATTAATTCCATCATACTGACCTCATTATCATGATGATGTCCTCCTTGACTTGATATCCCCATCGAGTTTAATACCTATATAACATGTAACCATGTAGATTTATATTCAGACACTGGCCAATTTCTATATAATAATAATAATAATAATAATAATAATAATAATAATAATAATAATAATAATAATAATAATAATAATAATAATAATAATTTTTATTATAAAAAACAGACAGCTGGAAGTGGATGCTTTAGTTTTATCTTGGCGCATTAATTTCCTTAATTAATTACAGCACTAGCATTTGAATAGTAACAAGAGTACTGATTATGCACAATAAATATAAATTAACAGTTAATTAAATTGAAATAGTTCCTGCTACTATTAGATCCATTTTATTTGCCCGTAGATTTCCAGCCATCTAGTTTGACTATCATTAAAAAAATTAATCTTAATCCACAATTTAAAATAAAAAAAAATAATGAAAAGAACTTGTCATGTGTATTCAAAGTGCATTGTTCTTCATACACATAAAGAGTTATGTATTTATTATTAAAAAAATAATACAGTAATTAATAATAACAAAAACAAGCAATATTAACCTTGTGGATAATCCCGTCGGCACCATGAGCAAGATTAGCTATTCCCTCCGCCGTATCGCCCGTAAACTTGACAAGGTTTCTTAGCTGTCCTTGTGGCAGAACCTTAACCATGTTGTCTGAAATATTGTCCAGCCCTTTAGCTCCTTTCTCTATTATCTCCACAAACAAGTCCACGTTCTTAATTTTGTCTGCATCAGTAATTAAGTTGTCACATATATACCAAAAATCATACTCGGCATTAATTAATATCGATGAATTAAATCTAAATTACAACAATTAGATCATGAATACAACAGAAATTTGTGATCTTGAACTTTTTTTCTTAATTACCTTTCCACATAGTTATTGACCCGAATTTGGCCGTGGTGGAAAACAGTGTAATGATTGTCACCAGGAATTGCACAATCGGACTAATTTTATGTCTCCAAAGAAACACACAGGAAAAAGGAAACAACATCAAGAACCAAATAATCAAAAGCATATATATTTTCCAATCTCTGTTGAATGATAATTAGACATAATTTGATGATGTTTGTAAATTATGAGTACTCACGGGAAGTTGGAAGAAGAAGAAGAAGAAGAAGCAGGGTCGTTGGAAGGCAATGGATCAGGACCAGCTATGTTGTTATTGTACACCACGAAAGAGTTCCTAAATTCACACAAAAAAAGATGCATCAAAACCCTAGATAGTTTAATTTATGCAAATACAAATACAACATGTATAGTAGATATATATATATATATATACATTGGCCTAATTGGTTTGTTTCCCCAAGTCCAAATTCCACTACTCGTGAGCTGTGAGAATCGAGGATTTACAGTAGGTTTCCATGTCAGAGCTTGAGATCGTCGTCCTTGCAATGATTTCAGATGATGATCATAGGATTCATTTGATGAGGATGGTTTGTGGCCAACGACCGTAGAAGCAGTTGCCATTGACGAAGACATATCTGATTATTTCTGAGGATATGCTAAGAGTCTTCTTAATTAGGTTTGGAGTAATACATATGTAGATAGATCACACGTTATTTGTGTTGTATATGGAAAACGAGAGTTGGGCGTGTTGACTGGAATATACTAATACAGAAATATATATATAATAGCAACAAGTTGGGTAAATAGTTGTTAGCTATGGTGTGAAATCAAATTACTCGTCCCACTTAACTTGTCTTGTTTCACTTTTGCACACAATACAATGCACTTTTTCAACCTCTAATATCTCAAAATGTGTACAACAAAAAAATATGTAAAATATATATTCTAAAACTACATGATTATACGATTCTAACAAGATCCAACTCGACTATTTTTTCCAAATATATACATACAATAAAATTGAGTCAAAGTAGAACAATGAACAGTGTCAAAAAGTCAAACAGGACACGTTAGCTAGGACGGAGGGAGTATATTATATGGTTTTTCGAGATCGAGACTGATTTGATTTTGGTCAAGTAAATTAGGGTTAAACGGGGGGCCACACAACGATGGTTGAAAGGGGATGAAATTATACTTTGATCTCATAACTCACCCCGAGCGAGCCAAATTAGTCCACTATATATATGATCCGAATAGTACTGGTGATAATTGAGGCTAATTCTGGCAACGAAAGGTTTTCCAGAAGTTGTACGTACATCCTCCAGCTTAATTAACTACATTGAAGAAGACTTAATTTGGGTTAGGTGGAATCCAATGCGCATGAATATAGCTAGCTAGGCTAAATTTTGTCAAATTTTGCCCAAGAAAAATTTTAGTGGCCTGCCCAAATTAAATTAAATTTGTAGCTAGCTTGGTGCTATTTGCTGGGTTTTGTTATTTATCGAGCTTTTTCTATTTTTTTTTTTCTTTTTGGGGTCTACATATATTTCAACACTTGATGAACTAACCACCCCCCACGTTGGATTGGATTAATCAAAAGCAACTCTCTTGGTACTTTTCAACACTCAACCCAACTAATTAAGTACTTCCCTATTTCCTGCTTGGTTAAATATATAAACTATTTGAAAGAAAATTAGCAACATGTTGCAAGTTGAACGGTACAATTAATTAAGTAAATGGTACACACACGCGCATATGTAGCTTATGGTACAATTAATTAATTATAAGTAAATGGTCCAATAATTTATTGATCAAACAAAGATGAGGCCTGCCCAAGAGGACCTACCCAAGCGGAAAAGTCAATGACTTCCCACCTTAGGATTGGGGGTTCGATTCCCCACTCGATCCTCTATTTCTAACCTTTATTCCTTAGTAATTTGTGTGGCACGAGCTGAGCTCCCACCACATTTTCTCTGGCTTCAGCTCCTAAAAAAAAAAGAAAAAAACAAGATGAGGCCAGGTAACCTCTTCCGGATCATCTAATTTAGAAACCGCAACACGTATATTAAGGAAGTTCTGACTTCTAATGGTAGTTTCATTATTTTCACTTTGAAATTTTGAGACAGTAATTTTAAAATGACTGAAATTATATGTTAACAAACCGAAAGTAATTCATCTTTCAAATGTAGTCTTGGGATGGTATCTAATATGTGTGCTACTGATTAAGGGGTTTAGGGTCTTGATACATATGTCTAAATACATGTATGCATACATATATATTGTGGAGGTATTTTTTTAGTTTTTATTTTTTTTATTTCTTTTTTAATTATTAAAGTCAAAACTAGAGAAAGAAATGGTGAAAGTACTTTTTGCCACACAAACTACAAAATAATAAACTAAAAAGAAGAGGATAGGGAACCGAGTGAGAAATCGTACCCCAAACCAAGATTGAAAAGTAGGGACTTGGCCATCTAATTTTCACTAATTTCCAACCAGGTGAATTAAGTTCAAGTCATTTTTTTCATGTCGATCTTTTATAGTAATTGGTGTGATCATCAAATAATAATGAAATAATATTTTCTTTCATTTACATATGTCAAATGCGAATTAAATTAGAATTCGCCTACTTATTACAACAAAAGGTTGGAAATGTTTTACAAAAAAATAAATAAATCAAGAAATGAAATGGTTGTATTAACATTATTGATCGGCTGCTTTTGGAGAATCATTAATTTGAATGGCTTCTACTAGAGAATCGTTAATTTGGACATCTTTCTCTATGATTTCGACAACTTCCTCGATGTGTTCTTCTGCTTTAATTTGAATGGCCTTTTTTGAAGAATCATTAATATGGACTTCTTTCTCTATGTTTTCGACAACTTCCTCGATGTGTTCTTCTGCTTCTTGAAACTGCATTTTTACAAACAAACAAACAAACGATTAATTAACTAAGATCAATACAATACTCATCACCTCCTTTAAATTGCTTTCAAATAAGCCCTTTTATCTACTCCATTAAAATCAATAACAGCCTGAAACTATTACACATGTGGGCTTTATAATATATGGGAGTAATTAAGTAAGTACTAATTAATTACTTAATTAATCACCTTCAACCATATAAAATAGTCTACCATCTTGTGAGAAAAAATAATTAAATAAAGATTTATATTGAGTGGCCGTAGGTAGGTCAGAGATGTACATAGTTGATTAATTAAATCTTATCTTAAGTAATTAAGAATCTTCAACGACAAGCACATGAGTCATGACAATGTACATCCAACTTGGAATAATTTAATTATATGTTTTTTTGTTGTTATTATCCTGGCGGCTTGATTTATATACTGCGTAAATTAAATTGAACCAATCTAATTCTTGAAGATCAAGCAATTAATTAATTGATTAATTGTATTCAATTAAAAATTGAAATAAAATTTCTTGCGCCGCCACGACGACTCAAGCATGCATTTGAACGCAGAGTTTGTTTATCCCAAACTTGAATCGTAAAAATAATAAAAAATACTCCCTCCGTCCCACTCCAAGTGTCTTATTACTGTTGGGCACGGGAATTAAGGTAGAGTTAGTTTGTGAGTATATGGTGGGGTCCACATAGTTGTTGGAGGGGAAATTATTTCTATTTATAGAAAGAAGACATTTGTAATGGGACATCCAAAAATAGTAAGTAGGACATTTGGAATGGGACGGAGGGAGTAATAATTAGGTAGGGAATTCATGAACATACCGTGTCGATGACATTGTCGATACAATCAGCTGTCTTTGCTGTTTTTTCTGCAGCATGTTCAACCATCTCCACCAGATCTCTGAGTTTGCCTTTTGGAAGGTCTTCCGCGATGTCTTCTGCGATTTTGTCGACCGTTTCCGCGGCCTTCTCCACCGCCTCAACGAAGTTCTCGACTGTCTGGACCGTGTTCATGACTCTATCTGCAAATTATTTATGGTGCAATGTTTAATATTTGACTGAAAAAATTGATGCCAAGGAGCTGTGATTAGGGTTTTGATTTGTTGAGAATTAGGGTTTTGAGACTTACTTCTAACTACCCACAGGGGCCCCCATTTGTTGGTGAAGAATGGGAGGATGAAGGACACCACAAATCCAAGAACCCAACTCCTATTTAATCCAAAACAAATATACATTAGTTAAAATTTTAGTTCATAGCTTGAACAATCGATTATCACTTCAATTAATTAATTTGTAAAAAATTGAGATCTATAAAGTACTCACAAGTTGCTCGAAGGTGGTCCAGAAGGCACCGGTGCACCCGGAACAACGTTGGCGTAGACGACGAATGAGTTCCTAGATTAACAAAACAAGATGAACACATTAATCCCCCCTTTAATATAATTTCCCCTTTTTATCAAATAATTAGACTAAAATCCATATAAATTGAACATTGAAGAACTCAACATACCTTTTGTTTTTGCCATTGGATTGAACCCTAATTCCATTTCCATTGAATTTACAAATTCCAACGACCCTGCCCATCGAAACAATGCTCAAATTCGCAATAGGGTTCCAGGCCAGAGCTTGAGATTTCTGAAAGGGCCTCAAGTGCAAACCAGCACAGGAAACTTGTCCAACGGTAATAGCCGAACTCGCCATATGTATGGACTGCAAGAATCTAACAACCTTAATCCGAAATTAAACAAATGGGATTGATTGATGAAATGCTTCTGATGAGAAAGTTGAGCTTCTGGTGTGTTTGTTTATGATGAAATGTATTGGGCAATTCTCTCTATATATATACGCGTGAAGGAAGGTCAGAAGGGGTGTCTGTACAAATAATTGTACTGGATAATATATACTGTAATATATTTATATATTGTCCAATGGGGAATAGGTTGTAATATAAAATGAGGGTTTTGTACAAGCAGGTTTTAAAATAGTCAAATAATATATAATAAAGTTAGCAGACGCGCAGTCAAATGTCAAACATGGATGTATTAACGTACCCAAGAAGGGGTCTCAAAAGAATGTAGCCAAGCAACATATGGAACACTTGGGGGATTGGAATGGTCAACGGTCAATTCCGATCATTTTCTAATTTCTACCTCAGGATATGTCGCCTTCGAAGAAGTATCCTTCTGGAAATTACTGCACTTTTTATTGTTTTGAGTTATGATTATGGAGGTTGTCCAATTATTATTATAAGCGCTGTGGAATCTTCGCAACAGGTTAGGTAGTAATGTATGCGTCGTGTGAATTGAAATAGTAGTGGAAATGAATTAATTATATGGACTATTTTTAAGGATAAAAAAATGATTACTCGTATAAACAGGTTTAGGTTTAGAGTTATGTTTTCTAGAATACGCCAAAGGGACTGTATAAATTGAAAATGAAGAAGAGATGAAATTTGTGTGGATATTGAGGGTGACGTGACGTGTATTATAGAGAATAATTAATTTTCTTCTTAAAAAAGATGCAATTGGATGGATAAGTTAAAGTACTATATACAGTGTACACATGCACCACATTAATTAATAATTATCCAGCAAATACTTTAAAAATAGTGGCGTAAAATAGGATCTAGTTATACATATAGGGACTTTTTCTTTCATGGTAATAAATAAGGGCCCAATTGTTATCCCAAAATTAATAATTAAAGGCCTGGAAAAGGGTGTGGTAAGAGCTCATGTCACACAATTATAATGGGAATAAAGGGAAGGATTGGAGACCGGGTGGGGATTCGAACCTCCAACCTATAGATTGCGAGTTGGGGGTAAGTCCCCAACCCACGATTTTGGTATTTGATTAACTCTTTGGGCAATAGAATTTTAATTTTTCTTTGTGTATTGTGAAGAAAGATCATAGAGGAAAATAATAGTGTGTATTCAACTCATTATACTTTATTAAAAAAAATTTATCACTAAAATAATTTGTCTTTGGGATGAAAACTTGCCTAATAAGCCAAGTTCATACATTTCAACCGTAGGGTTGGGACTTGGGAGTTCGATTCCCCACCCGACCCCCTATATTATTTCCCTTTATCACTTTGTAATTTGTGTGGACTCTCACCATCATTTCTCAGGCTTTGGCTCGTAAAAGAAATTATTCCCTCCATTCCTTTTTAATACTCTTTTTTAGATAAGAAGTATCCAGCTCATTAAAATTAAACAAGTGATGTTAGTAAATAATTAAGACATGTGCCATTTCTGTAAAATGATTTTGGATGGATGAATATGCAACACCCTAATTTGTTCAATAGAAAAATAATAAGGTTTGCCCAAATTATATGGTGCCATATTCTTTAAAAAGAAAAAAGAACTTATTCCTAATAACAAGATATAATCCTAAACTCTAAGATGTGGTGGAACGGTTTGAATTTCTCAAATCTCAAGTAATTAAACTTCAGAATCGATTCGTTGTCCTATCATTTGAGGTGTTTACAAGTCTACGAAAGGAATTACACTTTTGCCGATGAAAGATACCCCTGAGTTAACCACTCGACCAAAAAAAAAAAACCAGATATTTTCCTAAAAAAGGAATAGATGCATTTACAAGTAAAAATTCTAGAAAAAGCAAAATAAGCAAATGCCATCCCATAGTGAAAACATTTTTTGGGCCAATGAGTCTGTATGTAAATTGGTCCACTAGGTTACAAACCTAGGCCCATAGGTTCATGCTTTTAGAAAAGTCCTTATGGCTTCCGTATGGGCCTCAAAACGCATAGTTTATGGGTTGGGTAGATATGGCCCAACTGTGGCCCAAGTCGTGCTGCAAGCTACTACATTTAGGGTCTGTTCTGCATGCAGGGCTGTAGCTATGAGCTGTAGCTGCAAGCTGGAGCTGTAGGGAGCTGGAGCTGTAAGGAGCTGTGAGAGCTGTAGCTGTCAGTTCTATTTAAGTGTTTTGTACAACTAGCTGTAGCTGTGAAAAAATGTATAAAATGACATAAAATGACAAATATTTATGTAGACTATTGGGTAGTGGGTTGGTTATTGGGTTAAAATTGTGATTGCACAAAAATAAGCTCCTAGCTTATTTTTTAACGCTACTACAGGTAGCTTCTAAAAAGAAGCTTCCAAAAGCTCTCAAAAGCTCCCAAAAGCTAGTGTGCAGAACGGGGTTTTTATTTTGAAATAAAAGCTAAAGCTACCAAAAGCTCCCAAAAGCTCCTAAAAGCTGCGTGCAGAACAGACCCTTAATACTCAAAATTGTACTTCTATTAGTACTAGTACTAGCACACCTGCCCGCGCAATGCGCGGGAAGTAAGCTTTACATTTTTTATTTTATAAATATGACATAATATTTTAAAATTTCAAAATATATTATATAAACTTAATTGTGTCATGCCTATTTCCCGACCATTTATTATTGAGGAAAAATATGACAAAAAACAATGATAAAATAAAGACCGTCCGATGAATGTGTAAAAGTAAACTCCCTACAAAAACGTCCATAGCACAATGATTATTAATTTATGAATATGTTTAAGATTGATTTATGAGCTTTCTATTATTTTTGGATAAATTAATTTATTAAGTTTCCAACATTGATTTAAGAGCTTTCCATATTATTTTTCTCAATCAAGAATTAAAGGCAATTGATCCAAAGTTAAAATAGAAACATCAAAGATAATGGAGATTAATTTTTCATGTTAAAAAAACAAAAGAAACATGAAAGAGAATAGAAATTATTTGAAGTGATTTTTTCGATAATCCAAATTACTGAGTTTGTTTTGTTAATTGACTACTATTTTTTATGTCTTTAATAAATACATTAATTCACCGCAATTATCAAAACTGTTGAGATATAATGCACTGTTATAGTCATATTCATCTCTAATAAATAATATACAATTATATATATAAATCAATTACACACAAATTGATTATATATTGAGTCTTTTAAATAATTTATTATATAATTAGCTATTCAAATTTATTTTTGTTTGAATAACTAATCATTTTACAGATGCAACAAACAATAATTATATCTCCAATTCCAGAAAAAATTATTGATAATGTAGATAAAAACAAATCCATTTTAGAACATATATAATGGGGTGTTTGGCAAAACAAATATCTAAATCAGCTCATTTGTGTGACAAAACAATTTTTTCAAAGATACAAAATAACTTAGGTCAAACAACTCTTTTTGAATATGCTATAATGAGTATTATTTTGGATTTCAGCTTATTGTAAGGAAATTGGTCTCGAAATTGTCAAACAACTAATTTTGAATAATAAAATTACACACGTAAAATATGGCCAATAATTAATTCTATTTTGATATTTGCAATTATATTAAATAATTTATTTAAACATTATTTATTATTTGTTAAAACTTTAATTGAATATAGAGAATATGAGGTTGATTAAAACCTTAAAATTAAAAATTAAGCTAGACCAAGTTAAATCCTTTGGAAGTTTAAAAAGAAAAATATGGTTGTATATAAAATTGGTTATACATATGATTTTGGTCTAAAGAGAGAACTATATGATAATAAAATAATTTTTTCTAACAGACTTATAGAATAAATTAAAGTACATAACAAAAAATATAGAGGAAAGATAAAGACAAAATATGCCATCCATATTATTTTTATGTATAAACATTAAAATTAAAACATTATAGGATCCAAATAAATCTTTAGAAATTAAATCTGAAAGATACATTTTGATTCACTATAAAATAATTTTTAAAAATATACAATAGTTCATTTGAACATGAAAAGATACAATTATATGCTCTAAAAATCTTTAAATAATAGATTAAGCATTGACAATTACTTTAGTTAAAATATACAATAGTTCACCTATTGATAGATCAGGATTGGAACCTAAGTTCAATCATTATATTGGAGCAAATGAATAAAATACAATTCATGAAAAGATACAATTGTTCATTCAAGACATGAATGAATTAAGCATTGACCATTAATTTAATTTTTTGCATTCATCAACGCTGATGAACAAATCAATTCAAATAAACACAATTGGAGCTCTCAATCACCATAAAGGAAGCTAAACTTGAAAAATATCCAGAATTTCATCTTTCATCTCATAAGTCTCTACTAATTTGTTACTCCGATTGACTTTCAACTTGCACTTTAGAATTGTTTCACCACCAAAGATATCAATGACCCTTTTTCAAATACATACATGAGTACACAATAATCAAAAATGAAGAAAACAATGTATGTATGTTATACAAAAGCAGAGATAGAAGAAGAATAAGTTAGATTGGAGTAGATTGTGTTTTCCACCATACTCGATGCCTGATAGCAGTTAAACAATAAAATGAACATAAAAAGCTAGTGCGAAAAATATCTCACCAATCAAATAGATTATAATATAATAAAAGAACATAATATTATTGTGAAGAACAAAAATTTGCTAAATACATAACATGATCAACGTGGTTAAGAAGATAGAAAGGTTTCACCTTGTGCTAAATACTATGAAAGATATTCAGCGACAAAAGATCAAAATGAAAACTCCAACCACAGTTTTTTCTGCTAAAACTCCATATATATATATTATGAATCCACTAACCTTTCATGTATTTTCACCAGGTTTCCATCTGTCAAGAAACAACATTTAATCGAATACATAAAAAATTCCATTCATATTACACAAAGATTAAAAAAAAAACCAAACCAAACAAATATTTAAAGAATCGGAACAACAAATACAATTATCCTCCCAATTTTATCCATTAATACACTCAATTCAAGTCGCTTGTACTGCTTAAAAAGAAAAAAAAATCAATTTTGACAGGCGGAGATTGAATTTGGAATTTGCAGGAAGATGAAACTGGTAGGATTGTAGGATAAAGGGGATGTTTGGGAGTCAGCAGATCCGCTAGCATATAGCAGATTCGGAGGGAGAATTGTGACAGAATATGCAGATTGAATCCGCTATATGCTACTAAATATGCCGGCTTCCAAACAAGCCCAAAATCTAGTCTTATACTAATTAGATAGAAAATGCCCTATTTTATAGATACACAAAATAAATCTAACTACGAACTTAATCAAATAAATCTCAACAAACTTAATGAACAAACCTAATCAACCATATTTTAACTTATTCAAATATTAATATAATACTTTTATTTTTTAAAATTTTCTACATTAATACCATTTGATTTTTATATTAATATATATCCTACGTACAAAATAATATTATTAGGATATCCAATAAATATAATAAATCCACATTCTAATATTTTACACTAATAAATTGAATATTAGATTTAAATCCAAATTCCACGATTTTAAATATAAATATTAAGAATAATTATATGTGATCTCAATGGGAAATAAGGAAAAATCGGTAATTGTATGTATTAGTTAATGATATTATACGTAATTCAAATATATATTAAATTTTTTTCTAGATTTTTTATTTTAACTATGTGAGTGAGGTTGTTGAAAATAATTTAAAGTTTTAAGAGTATTTATTTATAGATTATAGATTTAGGGAGTATATATGATATGATTGAGTTTGTTGAAATTAAATATTATATTATATATTATAGATTTAAGGAGTATATATGATTGATGTAGTTGAATTAGATCATATATATATATATATTAGATTTAGTGAGTATATATGATTGTTGAAATTGAAGAAAAAAGTCGGATGAGATGTTGAAAACAGGGGGTGGGGAAGTGGGGGGAAATTAGACTATATTACTTTTATAGATATATAGATAGATTACCCCGCCCGAATGGGCGGGGAGTGATAAATGACAGGCAAAACATCTAATTGAATGTTGTAAAATTGAAATGTAATCATATTCAAGATTATAAATATTGAAAAATGAGCTTGTTTGAGAATTAGCTATTAATTTTTAACTGATTATGTAAGTAATAAGTAATAAAATTAGCTACTTGGGAATTATGAGGCCAACCTTTTGTCTACAATAAGGTGAAATCTAAAATGTTGTTATTTGCAAGGATCTCAAAAAAAATTGATTGGACACTATTTTAAATTATTTTGTTACTTTAAAAAAGTTATTTTATCTCACATTGTCTCACAAATTAACGATTAAATTTAGCTGTTTGCCAAACAGTATCATGTGGTTAATATATATAGTTAAATATGTAAATATAAAATTATTTGCCCGTGGTTAATATATAGTTAAATATAAATACTTCGTTTAAAGATAGACTATTTAAAAAATTACTAAACAATGTAAATTATAATTATTTCATGTAGATTATTTAGCCCGATATTTGATTGGATGCAGACAATTAAGGTCAATAATTGAAAAAAAAAACATTATAGTTTAAATATAAATAATTTAACCCAATATATGAGGCTAATAGTGTCTTTAGCCCAAAACTATTATAATCATAATGTAATAGTATTAAATATAGAAACATACTCTTTTTTCAAAATATAAAGAATTTTTCAATTAGTAAACGATATACATTGTTCTAACTTCTAACAACTTCCTCAATCTTTTTAATTAAAATTCAACTAAATAAATACGATACATAGTTATAATTATATTTAATCTAAAATATGATTTGGGTATATGAAAAAAAGTATATTTAATCTAAACAATCAATTTCATTTGTTTGTCGTTTTTATACTATTTCTTTAAATATGTAGTATTTTAATTAAAAGTACTAAAATTTTGGTGATCCACAATTTTTTGTTAAGCCCAACCATTCTTCAAAAAACTAATGCAATTATTCAACCCAATTGTATATTCGCCTCAAATATTTTGTAATACTTCATTGAATAAGACAGCAGAAAGCTAATAGTACTACTACTACAAAAAACTACTGTGATGATGTATGCAAAAATGAAATGCTTTCCACCTGTATGTTGGCGCAAGGTTCCATGTCGGACACTGTCTGTTACGAAGCCCAAGGTTCAAACAGTGCCGTTCAGGCGTTCACCCGTCCTTCTCTATCCAATCCATTTCAACGGGTAGAATTGTTGCAGGTAGCCATTCCAATGCATTGAGCAGCCTTTTCAGTTTTCACATTCCAACTTTTTCCCGTTATAGGAAAAATTGTTCTCTCGTGAGCCAAAAATCTCAGAATCCTTCTCACCTTGTAGAGTTTTTATTATTCGAATGTTATGAGTGCATCGAGTAGTTTTTGAAGTGTTGGGTTTAGTTGAGATGCTTTAGATTTCCTTGAGAAGATCCTTCTAAACTTTCAGATTTCACCAAGAAATGGTGCCATCAGAAGCTGTATTTTAAATATTCCTATTTCTTTTTAAATGTACTTTTTTTAATTAAAAATTTTCAATCCATACTTTTTTTAAAGCCCAATAGTGCAAGTATCAAGCCCAATAAATTAACCGAATCATTCACCTCAAGTCAATTGTGTATTCACCCCAATTCCCAAACGTTTTGTATTGAATTCTCTATACTCTAGAAGCTATAGATAAGACAGCAGAAGGTACCAACGTATAGAATTGCAGGTACCCATTCCAATGCAATTCAACAGGCTTTTCAGTTTTCACTTCCAATGTTTACCCATTCTTGCAAAACAACTTCTCTCTAACCCTAGAATTTCAAAAGCACTTTCATTGAGAGCATCCAGATAGGTTGTCTGCTTTTTGTTTCTTGTTGAGTTCTGACTACTTAAAAAATGGAAGAAGAAGAACTCGGTGGACTTTCTTTTCCAATTTTGAGGTGCGCCAATCTCTTTTGCATGTATTTGTCGAATACACTTCCTAATCTCACCAACTAATGGTGTTAATCGGAAGTGCAATTAAGAGTTTCCCATAGATCAAACATTCTACGTATTTAATAACTACTAAATCTTCCAGAAATAAAGTGCATTAGGCTTTTTAGCATTAGTTTTGCATTTTAGGATTTTTGTTACTAAGGTTATGGACTGAATGGATCTATTTTTGAAGTGGTGGTTTCTTCGAGTTTCATTTTGTATTTTTATCTTAAACATTCCCCCTAAATCTATTTTTGAAGTGGTGGTTATTTTCATTTTGTTACTTGCTGATTTCAGAAGTGGATTCGGTAAACTCACTGTTCTTTAACACCCATGGACGAAGATTTAGCCAATCTTCAAGCACGATAGGTTTTTTTTTTTTTTTTTTTTTTTTTTTTTTTTTTTTTTTCTTTCTATAAGTATTTGAATTTTTTTAAGCCTTTTCCTATTTTAATGGTGGAGTTAACCATTTTATGGTGTTTTCCAGCTATAACTCACGAAAACCCCCTAAATCTGAATTTTTTTTACTCAATCTTTGTTTTTGACTTATGTGTAAAAGTTTGGCTTTTAATCGCCGGTTTTTAGGTCCTCGCACATACAGCTTTCTTTCCCTTCGAACATGGCTTGCCCTTTGCATATACATTTTTGGATTTATTAGTTGGCCTAGTTTCGTTCTTCTCCGACGGATACTAATATTTTACTTTCTCTATTTCTGAGATGAGCTGTGCTCCCTCTCCGGCGAAGCTGCTGAAGATGGTCATGGTAGTAAGATCACAATCTATTTTTCCTAGTTATTCAATCTATTTTTCCTAGTTATTTTTATTTTTTGCATAAAATCGGCCTCGTATATAATATTTGTAAATCCATAGTCAATATTATCCTGTTCTCAAATGATGTTGTAACCTGGATTAGTAATATTTTTAACTATGATTATGTTCACTTTGCAAGGACATGAGGATTCTGCCACTTGTGAACAAAAAAAGACATTCCCATTACTCCCGTACATTTCAAGGTATACAAAAAACAAAGCACTTTCATCTATATATATTCATAGTGTAAACTTGAATTTAATATGTCAAATAGTTCCAAAATGTACTATCTTATGGGGACGTTGAACAACTATTCTAAATCTGACGTTTGAAATGACAGGATGTTACTTTCAATTTTTGCCTTTGTTCTTTATTTTGCTTTTAAAATACTTGTTCAAAAATGCTTCTTCAATCTCATAAACCACTTGCTCACCAACCTGCAGAACATATAGAAGTACATTAATAAAATTTCTAGCCACATAATGGCCTCAAATTTATAAACCAAGTTCAAACTGTCATACCTCTCTATTTTGTGCATCTATTTTGCAAGTGGGCTTTTCTATGATTTGTGATGTTTTTTAAATTTGAGTGTTTTTGGAAGTTATTTTGTATATTTAAATTTGAATGCAGTGACCATTAATTTAATAGCCACCCCACAATCTATGGATGAGACATCCTTGAAGTTCTTCCAAGGAATCATTGGGTTGTGAAATCTTTAAATATGAAATATTTCTTTTCTGGTATTATGTATGTAATGTGTAATGAATATGTAAGGATAAGAAAAAAAAAACACCATAAACTATGTACCTGTGATCATAATCTTTGTCTTTGCTGGAGGTTGCAGATTTTGGAGGTAGGAGGAGAAAAAATATGACAAATATGCCGAGGAAATGAGAGTTTATTTATATTGGAGGGTTGCATTTTTTCTATTGTAATTTTTGCCAAAATTTTGAATTTGAACTTCGAAAAATTTGGAAAAAGGGCGCCTAAATTTTGAACTCAAAATGTGATCTATGATTGACTATACCATATTTAGCAATATTTTTCTTTGGGCTTCAATTATTTATTTTATTGGGCCCTTTTATAAACACTGTTCATAAAGACCCAGTACTGTTCCTAAGAGAATTTACTGTTCATAAGCTAATGTTTCTCTCACAGAACACTGTTCATAAGGGCAACAACTTTTTTATTATAATAGATTGTACACTGAACAAGTACCTTTTAACTGCTAATAGTACTTATGTTAACTGATCAGAAGTGAATGCTGTTTTTATTATTTAATTAACTTATTCTTATTTTTATATGGTCTCCTGATATCTAAAATAGCGGGTTTATTTTTATTTATTTAATTTTTTTCTTGATATTAGCACTCTAAATCCGTAATTACTTGTTTTAAAAATTCGATTGCTCAATTTCATTTTATTTAATTTTTTTTTTCATTATGTATGGACAGCTGGACAAGCAAACCTTGATCAGTAATGCAAAGCTAATTAATCCAGTTTTTTCGGATGCATGATAACAGTAAATATTTGATCCGGTGTAAAACAAATGGCATTCTATGAATGAGAAAGCTAGTGCTTTGTTTTTTACATGAGAACACACTATATATGTCATATCAGAATGGTTCGATCCTTGAGGATGCCACTCCGTAAGTCCACTTGACCCTTTATGCATGTAGTGCTCGCGGCGGGGGCACTGTAGGTATCTCTTCCGACCATTAAGGTGAGGTGGAGCCTTAATGGGGAAGAATGCCGGCCATGGTAATAGGATGCGCGCTAGACATACTTATGTGCTGCATTTAGGGTAGATATACACTTAGGGTCATACCATTCATCTCATCATCCATCATTCATCTTATTATTGTTTTGCAGTGTATGACGTGGTTGAAGCACCTGTATGGGACGGTGTGATGTTTAATTATTTATTTAATTATGCAATTATATAAACTGTTAATAACCCTTTAAAATCTGGTTCCTGTTTCCCAGCTTTTCCTACTCTTTGAATATAATTCCAAGAACTTCAAGAGTTCCAACTAGGGCACAAGAGAGTGACGGGATTTGATGTTGTTTGAGGAGGAAATGGGTTCTCAAACACCCAAAATCTGATTTTAAGCACTTAATAGGTCATGGGCCGGGCCTTGGGTAGTGGGCCGAGTTGGACAATGGGCTGGTGGGCCAGACTCTCAAATTCTTGGGCCATTCTTTCACTAGTCCACACAATTTGAGCACTTGGACTCTTGTTTCTCTTGTGGGTTTGAACCCACTTATTCTTCCACTTCAATACAACACTTACCTACAAAAATTCATATAATAAATTCTTTGCTAATTAACCATAATTAATTAAATTAATTATGCGTTAATTAAATCGGGATGTGACATATAGTATATCAATATTTTAAAGGAAAAAATATGAAGCTCTGCAAAAAGAAGGAAAAAAAAAACCTAAAAAGTCAAAATTGCAAGAATAGTGGTAATTCTCATGTAGATAATGGAAATTAATTCTTTGCATGATAAGAAGCAATAATGTGTATGGTGTTAAAGGGTGCAGTGCAGATTAGATTTTTTTTTTTTTTTTTTTTTTTTTTTTTTTTTTTTTTTTAAACCGAATATCCCAGGCCACATTGGACCCAATACTAATCCATCAAGGATCGCCTTTCCCAAAGTAATTTTTTTGCATACACAATACTCGAACCCGATACAGATTGTTGATTGATAGGTTAACTATATTTTCTATAAGCCTATTTAATTAAAGTGAATATATAGTATAATAACTTATTCAACAGCCCTTAAAAATCAAAATTAACAAAGTCGTTGGTACAATTAATTCCCATAGCAAATATTCAAAATATAGTTCGTGCATGGACAACATGGAACGGCACACACCATGGACAACATCGCAAATACGCACTAAGTATTGGCAATTGCGTAGTTTGTTTGGAGGAGCTATTGAAGGCCTGGAAAGGGGTAGTGGGAGCCCATGACACATAAATAACAAAGGGAATGAAAGGGAGAGATAGGGGGTCGATGGGGAATTAAAAATCCAACATTCCGCGTACAAAATTAATTGAGACAAATAAATTGAGCACTACTACTCATATGAAGAGTGGTCTATATCTATATAATATAATACAATATATTATAAAAATCTCCTTATGAACAGTAATCTACCTATTCATTCACCATTCAATTTGTGCACGTAATCCAATACAAATTTCTAATGAACACTAACTCAACAATAACTCAAAATGTGTAAAAGAAAAAATTCTAAAAATAAGATATTTTAAAACTACATGATAACACAAATCTAACGAGATCACACATGAGTACATTTTTTCTTATATAGATGGTGTATAAGTATTAGTTAAAATTGAATAATAAACAATAGCAAAAGTCAATTCCTTTTAACTATAAAAATGAAGTAATTATATATTAAAAAAACATAGTGCACTTTCAAACGCAGTTGGCCTGAATGGTATGGAGGTTTTGGCAGTTTAAGCAAAGATCTCGGGTTTGAGCCTTTTTGTATATATAATTCTGCTTTGGGAGAAGCAACCCTTTAATGCCCACCCGATTCTCGAGGGATTAGTTTTGGGTCCAATGAAACCTGGGGATACCCTGATATTCACAAAAAAAAATATAGGAGAACCATCTGTTGTAGCTTTTTTTAGCTTTTTCCTTTGCCGACCGTTTTATGTTGCCGTTATAAAAAATATATAGGAGAACCAAATTTGAGCGAAATTCACGTTAGATAATTTAATTTAATTAATTATTATAGATAAACAATACTACTTAATAAAAAAATGTAACAAAAATTTCATGGGTTGATAGTTGAATAATAAATAGTAGCAAAAATAAATCCATTTTCACTATATATCCAAGACTAAATGAATCTTTCTTTAGATTTACTATCCTATAGCTTGACTCCTTGTTCTTGGTCGCAGGAAGGTGGAATCATTATCATTCAAAATATTTGATACGAATGGCACTGGGCCGGTTTCGGGACGAGTAGTAGTATCTCCATCCTCATTCCCATCCCCAATAGCATATTTAATCTCCAAAACCGGCCCAATCGCCGCCGCGGATTTTATTGGGGACCCCATCGGGTATTATAATTTCACCCAATCCCCATTGGGGGACCCATCGAGGATTCATTTTACAAACCAATTTTCCAATTTAATATTGAAACACAAATTGTTTAATAATAAATTATAATCCACATCAAAAGTTCATAATTATTTCCAATATATAATCAATCTATCAAACTAAATTTTGAATTCCAAATACTTAATTTCACATAATAAATTTCGATAATTCATGCGATATAATAACAAAAAAATCCACAAATGGTCGTTATATTTGGTTTTAGATTTTTAAATTTTTTTAAAAGTAATGGACTAATTGTCTTTAGTAAAAATCAATAAAATATAATATACAAAATATTAAATATAATATATAAAATTTAAAAATATAATATATAAAATATATCGGGGATGGGTCGGGGCGGGGACTACTTCCCCCGTCCCCGTCCCATCCCCGAAAAAATTCCCGAGAAAATCCCTGATCCCGGCCCATCCCCAATAATCCTCTACCCAAAATTGTACCGAAAATTCGATTTTCGGTTTTCACTATCGAGTACGGGTTTTTTTGCCATCCCTAATATTTGACTCTTACCTTTTATTTGTTGCTCTCGCTTAGCTCCTTTCTAATGCTATCAGTACCACACAAGTAAATAAGTTGCAGGATAGGGAACCCATGAGTTCGCTCATGTGGCCTATCTACCAACTAGCAAGAGTTTCGTAACTCTTCATGCCTATGTTCGCACTAGTATTGGCTGTGAACTAATTTATACTACGTATAACTTTTCTCATATACTACTCTTTCCCGTTCTGTTCTATACGGTTGAGAAGTACATTAGAGTGTGGTCGGAAATTCCATATCATTTTATTTATTAAACATTAACATAAGGCACTGAAAAACCTCGTATGACAATGCCAAAGCAAAATCAAGAGTAGAGCAGTGTCTCGCGGAAATGAATTGACCAGATCGATCGCGAATTGGATGGTTCAACTTAGTCAAATGAAGGAATTATTTAAAAAAAACTTAATTTACTTTCAAAATATAGGAGAACCAAATTCAAGCGAAATTCACATTAGATAATTTAATTGCATTAATTATTATAGATAAAGAATACTACCAAATAAAGAATGTAACAAAAACTTTATGGGTTGATATTTTATTTATTCTTTAAATATAATTAATTTCAATACTTGTTATTATTCTTAACCAATACTCTATTAATTTAAATTATAGTTAAAGAATATATTGTAAATTATTAATAAGTACTTTATAGATTGATATTATATTCATTAATGAATAGCAAATATTTTTATTAGATAAATTGCAATACGACAATAAGTTGATGACACATTTTAATTTGTAAATGGATACATTTACAAGAGTGTTTTTTATATTTTTATAATTTAATTTAGAATTATAACATCTTTAGGAAATTTTTAATATCTCAACGCTTTCTGGTTAATCAATATCAATAATCAATTATCGAGTATAATACGATTTCACGTACTTTCTTTGTCAATGTATGACATTAGAATTGTTTCTTTTTCATTTTTTTGTCCTTTCAAATATTGTTTGTAGTATAAGTATTTTTAAAATACTAAATTGTAATATATAAATATTGGTAATGTCATATGTCACTCAATTTCTATGCAATGTATAGATGTAATCATGTAATGCTTAAAATAGTTTAAAGAGATTGAGAAATTTAATCCACATAATAAAATTGAATTCAATTTTATTTGTTAAATTAAATAATTTTATTCAGTCCATAAATTTCGCCCATTGGGTGAGAGATACTAGTAAATACAATAGTGAAAATAAATAAGGAACCCTTAAGCATGCACTACTAAATCTTTCAAAATAAATGTAATATCTTAAAATATTAGGTGGGGCTACCACTACTGGTGTGACGGAGCGGTTATGCTGCTGGGAGTGGGGACCATCCTCAACATCCTATATATATATATAATATATATATATATTGGGGACCATCCTCAACATCCTATATATATATATATATATATATATATATATATATATTGGGGACCATCCTCAACATCCTATATATATAGGATAGGATGTTGAGGATGGTCCCCACTCCCAGCATATATATATATATATATTATATATCGTAGTTTACCCCAGGATCATATTATCACCATTTTTGCGAAAAGAATTGAGAACACTGCAAAACAATGATGCCACCAGTGCGTTGCCACTCCTGTGGAAAGGTGATCAACAACAAGCTGCGCGCATTCAAAGAGAAGATTCTAGAGGGTAAAACCGACGATGATGCGTTCGATTATCTGGGAATCCCGAGGAAATGCTGCCGAGCCAATATTATGGCGGCTATTGTTGCTTGGGATGATATGGAAGAGCAGGCGCTTCAGCCGCTGGAGGAGCAGCTCAATCCACCGGAGGGGGAGAATGTGGAAGTTGAATCAGGAAGTTCTAGGGGTCCTATAACAGTGATATCACTCTCAGGGCCGCTCCGAGCTCCCACCCGAAGCAAGGTTGAGATGATTCCTGAGGAGCGTGTGCGTGATAAAAAGGATGAGAAGAAACCAGCAGAGGAGGAGGAAAAGGCGTCGGAGGAGGAGGAAGGAAAGGCTGAGAGCAAGCCGAAGCCGGAGTAGATCCTTTCTGGACGGTATATCTCAGATTTGTGTTGATCTTGAGACTCCGTTTTCTAGGCTTTCTAGATTTTTTTATGAACATTTCAATTGAAAGTTCTTTGGAGTATTAATATGTTTTTCATTAGATCTCGTTTTAGTGCCTTTTAACAGATTTGGTATCCGTAGCCTTGTGGTTGCTATCTTCTTGCTTTTGTGTATGACGTTACAGTCAAAATTTTGCATCTGAATGGAAATGCACTGTCACTTTGTAGCTTGTTTGCATTTGCCGCCTCAGGCTCCTCAGCGGGAGCCTCCGCCGGAGGATTCATCTCAAGCTCCGGCAATGCATCGTCGTCCTCCTCCTCCGAGAAGTAATCTCTATATCCATCTACCGCTGGCTGCGGATACTGCACAATTTCATTCAACCATTTATTATCATGAGCAGAATGGAGAACCAAAAATAGTGAACCTCAGTGTATTTTTTTTCCATTTATCAATGCAAATGCAAAGTAGTTTATACAAAGAATGATTTGACCGTAAAGAAAAGATTACGGCCGTATTTGCCAAATAATTATTTGATTGTCTGCATTGTTCAGTTTTCCTCTTTAGCAGGAACCTCGATTCTCGTCTCCGCCGACGGATTCTCCTTAAGCTCCTCCGCCGCCAGCTGTTGCAGCTCCTCCGCCGCCAACACAAGTGAAGAGCTCACCGCTATTTATATAGGGTGGCAAGGTTTATAGATTATTCTAAAAGAATAATAAATAAATCTAGATATTTGTATTAGGAAACAAAGGCGCCGGATGAGGAGGGAAAGACTGAGAGCAAGCCGAAGCCAGAGTAGATGGACAAGCCCTTTCTGGACGGTAGGGGTGAGAATAATACGGTTCAGACCGTAAACCAAATCAAAGAATTATTTGATGGTGTAGGAAGGGTTACAGCGGCAAGTTGGCAACCAAATCAGTTTTCTAAATTCCAAAGTAGTTTATACAGCTATATAGCAGGAGCTATAGGAGCCACCTCCACCGGCTCCTCAGCAGGAGCCACCGGCGGAACCTCCGGCTCCTCAGCAGGAGCCTCCTCATCCTCCTCCTCCGACGAAGACGAGAAGAAACTGAGATATGCTTCACATACGAGCTCCTTGCAACATGTATTATATATATATATATATTATATATATAATATTATAGGGTGGCAATTGATTCTTAACAATCTTCTATATTTTTCTAGAATATTACATTTCTTAATTTGCATTGATTCTTAACAATCTTCTATTAGGAAACGAAGGCGCCGGATGAGGAGGGAAAGGCTGAGAGCAAGCCGAAGCCGCAGTAGATGGACAAGCCCTTTCTGTACGGTAGGGGTGAGAATAATACGGTTCAGACCATAAACCAAATCAAAGAATTATTTGATGGTGTAGAAAGGGTTACGGCGGCAAGTTGGCAACCCTGCAATTGTGTGTTTGATTTAATAATCTTTGTTGAAAGCTCTGATACCAATTGTTAGGGAAAGTGTTACGATCCCACAAACACACCATCTCTATAGAGGGCATATGACAATTCACTCACACAACACAAACTCTTTGATTTTGGTTAGCTTTTAACTAAAATCCTTAGTGCACAATGATACATAGGTGACAGTGCCAACCATCGATCATTAGGTGGTATAACCGACCATATATTAGTTAGGCGGCAAGGCCGACCATATAACTAAAACAAGTGCAACAAGAACTTAACAAACCAAGGCTTAACCGATAGACTTAAACAAAGAGAACACTTTTATAAATATACAACACAATTACAACACTCTTCATTTCTTTAATACTAACCGCTCACCATTCACTCTCAACACTACTCAACTCAACTCTCAACTCACACCAACACAAGTGAAGAGCTCACCGCTATTTATATAGGGTGGCAAGGTTTATAGATTATTCTAAAAGAATAATAAATAAATCTAGATATTTTTATGGAAAATTCTACATAAGGGCATTTCTATATTTTTCTAGAATATTACATTTCTTAATTTGCATTGATTCTTAACAATCTTGTATTAGGAAACAAAGGCGCCGGATGAGGAGGGAAAGGCTGAGAGCAAGCCGAAGCCGGAGTAGATGGACAAGCCCTTTCTGGACGGTAGGGGTGAGAATAATACGGTTCAGACCGTAAACCAAATCAAAGAATTATTTGATGGTGTAAAAAGGGTTACGGCGGCAAGTTGGCAACCAAATCAGTTTTCTAAATTCCAAAGTAGTTTATACAGCTATATAGCAGGAGCTATAGGAGCCACCTCCACCGGCTCCTCAGCAGGAGCCACAGGAGCCACCTCCACCGGCTCCTCAGCAGGAGCCATCTCCACCGGCTCCGCAGCAGGAGCCACCGGCGGAACCTCCGGCTCCTCAGCAGGAGCCTCCTCATCCTCCTCCTCCGACGAAGACGAGAAGAAACTGAGATATGCTTCACATACGAGCTCCTTGCAACATGTTCTAGTCACTCCGAGCTCCGCAAGCGCATTTTCCATGGTGGAACCTTCATCAACGATTTTGGCACGGAGGGGAGACATCAGATAGCCGATTACTTTTTTGCAGTGGCAACGCATAGGCGACACGTACAAAGCCATTTTGGTGTGGGAACTGGAACGACTTGATTGATTTGAATAACTATACGTAGGAGTATGGAGTATATATAAGTACTCCAACAATGTAACCGCTCCGGCGCTCGCTCCCGGCGCTCGCTCCATTTCATTTTGAATTTTTTTTATATTTTAATTCATTAGTAATTATAAACTCTAAATTTGAACTTATGCTCGTTGATACCGAGTTTTTTAGGGATATTTTTATTAATTTTCTTTTAATAGTTTAATTTCATTATTAATTATAAACTCTAAATTTTTTAATATTTTAATTCATTATTAATTTGAACTCTAAACTCTTGGTTTCGGTTTTTGTTCAAGGCTGAGAACGAGGCGATGGACTCAAACCGTTCTTGTTCTTGGTTTCGGTTCTTGAGCGTAAACGTTTGGGTCATCGATAGAGATTCTTGGTTTCGGTTCTTGAGCGTAAACATTTGACTCAAAGAGTTCTTGTTCTTGGTTTCGATTCGGAAGGCGGAGCTGTTCGGGGGCACAACTGGCCATATACTTTACTAGTTCCAAGTTGGGGCACATGCTGCACCACTTCACGTGGAAGCCGCCGGTTGACATGAAGCCGGAGGATATGGATATGGAGCAGCAGCCGGGAACTGTTACTTACATGAAAACACCTCTACAAGTTGTTCCCACCCCACACATATATATATTATATATATATATATATATTGGGGACCATCCTCAACATCCTATATATATATATATATTATATATATAATATTATAGGGTGGCAAGGTTTATAGATTATTCTAAAAGAATAATAAATAAATCTAGATATTTTTATGGAAATTCTACATAAGGGCATTTCTATATTTTTCTAGAATATTACATTTCTTAATTTGCATTGATTCTTAACAATCTTTTATTAGGAAACGAAGGCGCCGGATGAGGAGGGAAAGGCTGAGAGCAAGCCGAAGCCGCAGTAGATGGACAAGCCCTTTCTGGATGGTAGGGGTGAGAATAATACGGTTCAGACCATAAACCAAATCAAAGAATTATTTGATGGTGTAGAAAGGGTTACGGCGGCAAGTTGGCAACCCTGCAATTGTGTGTTTGATTTAACAATCTTTGTTGAAAGCTCTGATACCAATTGTTAGGGAAAGTGTTACGATCCCACAAACACACCATCTCTATAGAGGGCATATGACAATTCACTCACACAACACAAACTCTTTGATTTTGGTTAGCTTTTAACTAAAATCCTTAGTGCACAATGATACATAGGTGACAGTGCCAACCATCGATCATTAGGTGGTATAACCGACCATATATTAGTTAGGCGGCAAGGCCGACCATATAACTAAAACAAGTGCAACAAGAACTTAACAAACCAAGGCTTAACCGATAGACTTAAACAAAGAGAACACTTTTATAAATATACAACACAATTACAACACTCTTCATTTCTTTAATACTAACCGCTCACCATTCACTCTCAACACTACTCAACTCAACTCTCAACTCACACCAACACAAGTGAAGAGCTCACCGCTATTTATATAGGGTGGCAAGGTTTATAGATTATTCTAAAAGAATAATAAATAAATCTAGATATTTTTATGGAAAATTCTACATAAGGGCATTTCTATATTTTTCTAGAATATTACATTTCTTAATTTGCATTGATTCTTAACAATCTTTTATTAGGAAACGAAGGCGCCGGATGAGGAGGGAAAGGCTGAGAGCAAGCCGAAGCCGCAGTAGATGGACAAGCCCTTTCTGGATGGTAGGGGTGAGAATAATACGGTTCAGACCATAAACCAAATCAAAGAATTATTTGATGGTGTAGAAAGGGTTACGGCGGCAAGTTGGCAACCCTGCAATTGTGTGTTTGATTTAACAATCTTTATTGAAAGCTCTGATACCAATTGTTAGGGAAAGTGTTACGATCCCACAAACACACCATCTCTATAGAGGGCATATGACAATTCACTCACACAACACAAACTCTTTGATTTTGGTTAGCTTTTAACTAAAATCCTTAGTGCACAATGATACATAGGTGACAGTGCCAACCATCGATCATTAGGTGGTATAACCGACCATATATTAGTTAGGCGGCAAGGCCGACCATATAACTAAAACAAGTGCAACAAGAACTTAACAAACCAAGGCTTAACCGATAGACTTAAACAAAGAGAACACTTTTATAAATATACAACACAATTACAACACTCTTCATTTCTTTAATACTAACCGCTCACCATTCACTCTCAACACTACTCAACTCAACTCTCAACTCACACCAACACAAGTGAAGAGCTCACCGCTATTTATATAGGGTGGCAAGGTTTATAGATTATTCTAAAAGAATAATAAATAAATCTAGATATTTTTATGGAAAATTCTACATAAGGGCATTTCTATATTTTTCTAGAATATTACATTTCTTAATTTGCATTGATTCTTAACAATCTTGTATTAGGAAACAAAGGCGCCGGATGAGGAGGGAAAGGCTGAGAGCAAGCCGAAGCCGGAGTAGATGGACAAGCCCTTTCTGGACGGTAGGGGTGAGAATAATACGGTTCAGACCGTAAACCAAATCAAAGAATTATTTGATGGTGTAGAAAGGGTTACGGCGGCAAGTTGGCAACCAAATCAGTTTTCTAAATTCCAAAGTAGTTTATACAGCTATATAGCAGGAGCTATAGGAGCCACCTCCACCGGCTCCTCAGCAGGAGCCACAGGAGCCACCTCCACCGGCTCCTCAGCAGGAGCCACCTCCACCGGCTCCGCAGCAGGAGCCACCGGCGGAACCTCCGGCTCCTCAGCAGGAGCCTCCTCATCCTCCTCCTCCGACGAAGACGAGAAGAAACTGAGATATGCTTCACATACGAGCTCCTTGCAACATGTTCTAGTCACTCCGAGCTCCGCAAGCGCATTTTCCATGGTGGAACCTTCATCAACGATTTTGGCACGGAGGGGATACATCAGATAGCCGATTACTTTTTTGCAGTGGCAACGCATAGGCGACACGTACAAAGCCATTTTGGTGTGGGAACTGGAACGACTTGATTGATTTGAATAGCTATACGTAGGAGTATGGAGTATATATAAGTACTCCAACAATGTAACCGCTCCGGCGCTCGCTCCATTTCTTTTTGAATTTTTTTTATATTTTAATTCATTAATAATTATAAACTCTAAATTTGAACTTATGCTCGTTGATACCGAGTTTTTTAGGGATATTTTAATTAATTTTCTTTTAATAGTTTAATTTCATTATTAATTATAAACTCTAAATTTTTTAATATTTTAATTCATTATTAATTTGAACTCTAAACTCTTGGTTTCGGTTTTTGTTCAAGGCTGAGAACGAGGCGATGGACTCAAACCGTTCTTGTTCTTGTTTTCGGTTCTTGAGCGTAAACGTTTGGGTCATCGATAGAGATTCTTGGTTTCGGTTCTTGAGCGTAAACATTTGACTCAAAGAGTTCTTGTTCTTGGTTTCGATTCGGAAGGCGGAGCTGTCCGGGGGCACAACTGGCCATATACTTTGCTAGTTCCAAGTTGGGGCACATGCTGCACCACTTCACGTGGAAGCCGCCGGTTGACATGAAGCCGGAGGATATGGATATGGAGCAGCAGCCGGGAACTGTTACTTACATGAAAACACCTCTACAAGTTGTTCCCACCCCACGGCTGCCGGCAGAGCTGTTCAAGCGAGTGCCCGTCGACAATGTGCGAGCCTCATAGATATATATATGGTGGATGGTGCAAAATCTACAATGTGTGTTTGTTTAGTCGATTATTATTACTATTATTTTTTAAAGGAATTTAGGATTGAATTGTCGATGCATTATAAATGTTTTCGAGTATGTGTCAATTTTACTTTTTTTTTTAAAATTCAAACAACGTTAATACAAAAAAGTTATTCATGTTGTATATAATAGTACAAGTCTATCGATTGAATGTATATTTTATTATGTATATAATAAATAGTATAGTGATGAAATAAATGAAGAGGGATATGGAAGAGAACAATGCAGTATTACAATGGGGAAGTATTAATTTCTCTATCTACTAATTGAACCAAATGCAGGGATATTTATACAGCTTTATAGCGAATGTGGACAGACGACATTGTTGACTTATGAAACGTCGGCAGATGATAAGTCCATTAATTCGGTTGGATAGACATTCACAGTTTTCCTGAGTTTTCAACACTCCCCCTTGAATGTCTTCAATACAAAGAATATGCCTCGTTAAAACCTTACTAGGAAAAAACCCAGTGGAAAAAAAAAATCATAGTGAAGGAAAAAGAGTACAATATTCTTGTATTCAGTGCTCCCCCTGATTTGGACATCATTTTAAATCTCGAAGCCGCTGCATTCCAATTTTCTTCACGAGCTTCTCGAACGTTGCAGTCGGCAATGCCTTGGTAAATAGATCTGCCAAATTATTCTCCGACCGAATCTGTTGCACATCAATTTCACCATTCTTTTGAAGATCATGAGTGTAGAAGAATTTTGGTGAAATATGCTTCGTTCTATCTCCTTTGATATAACCCCCTTTCAACTGGGCTATACAAGCCGAATTATCTTCAAATAAAATTGTTGGGGGCATTTGTGGTTCATTGATTAAACCACAACTCTTCAATATATGTTGAGTCATTGACCTCAACCAAACGCATTCTCGACTTGCCTCATGGATTGCTAATATTTCGGCATGATTAGAAGAAGTAGCAGTTAAAGACTGCTTCATTGACCTCCAAGAGATAGCAGTTCCACCACACGTGAAGATATAGCCTGTTTGAGACTTGGCTTTGTGTGGGTCTGATAAATAACCTGCATCGGCATAGCCAATTAACTCATGTCGAGAGTCTTTTGGGTAAAATAACCCAAGATCAATTGTTCCTTGGAGATAGCGAAAAACATGCTTTATGCCTTTCCAATGTCGTTGAGTAGGGCAAGAACTGAATCTTGCGAGTAAATTGACTGCAAACGCGATATCAGGTCGCGTGCTATTTGCAAGATACATTAGCGCGCCAATTGCGCTTAAATATGGCATTTCTGGGCCAAGTTGCTCTTCATTATCTTCTTTTGGCCTAAATGGATCCTTTGCAGGATCAAGTGCCCGAACGACCATTGGAGTATTTAGCGGATGAGCATAATCCATTCGAAATTGCTTTAATACCTTTTGGGTATACGCTGATTGATGAACAAATATGCCTTTTTCCAAATGCTCAATTTGTAGGCCAAGGCAAAATTTTGTTTTTCCGAAATCCTTGATTTCGAACTCCTTTTTCAGATATTCGACCGCCTTTTTCAACTCTTCAGGAGTTCTAATTAAATTTAAATCGTCAACATAGACAGCGACGATTACAAATTCTGACTCATTTTTCTTTATAAATACACAAGGACTGATAGGGTCATTTGTATAACCTTCTTTTATCAAACTTTCACTGAGGCGGTTATACCACATTCGGCCAGATTGCTTGAGCCCATACAACGATTTTTGTAATTTGATGGAATAAGTTTCTCTGGGTTTTGAGTTGCAAGACTCGGGTAATTTAAACCCTTCAGCTATTTTCATATAAATATCATTTTCCAATGAGCCATATAAATATGCAGTAACAACATCCATCAGCCTCATTTCGAGATTTTCTCGTACTGCTAGACTCATTAGATACCTGAATGTTATTCCATCCATAACTGGGGAATATGTTTCCTCAAAATCAATTCCCGGTCGTTGTGAAAAACCTTGGGCTACAAGCCTTGCCTTATATTTGGCAATTTCATTATTTTCATTTCTTTTTCTCACAAACACCCATCTGTAGCCAACAGGCTTCACATTTTTTGGTGTTTGGACAATAGGGCCGAATACTTTTCGTTTATTCAGTGAATCTAGTTCAGACTGAATCGCATCTTTCCATTTTGGCCAATCATTTCTTTTCCGACATTCTTCAACTGATCTTGGTTCAGGATCCTCGTTATTTTCCATTACATCGAGTGCAACGTTGTATGCAAAAGCATTATCAACGTTTGTTTCTTTTCGGTTCCAACATTTCCCAGTATTGATATAATTGAAAGAAGTTTCAATAACTTCATTTTCTTCTGGGTGAGTATTTTCAGGTTCAACCTTTTCGGGGGTTGAATCAATTCCTCCTTCGGGAGTATCATCCGTGATTGATTTATCACCTATATGGATAATTTTATTCTTTCGTGGATTTTTATCCTTGGAACCCAAAGGCCTACCACGCTTCAGGCGTGCAGTAGATTCATTTGCACTCGGAATATGCCCTTCTGGGACATTTATATTGGCTGGTGCATTTGCTGCATCATTTATATATGATTTTGTAACTTTAGCAGCATCATTAAAAGCATCGGGTAATTGATTTGCAATTCCCTGCAAATGCACAATTCTTTGAACTTCAAGTTCGCATTGCCTTGTACGAGGATCAAGGAAATCAAATGGATTTTGCCAAGATATTTCCTTTTTCAGTTGATCATTTCCTCCCCCTAATGTCGGGAATTGAGTTTCATCAAAATGACAATCTGCAAATCTTGCAGTAAATAAATCACCCGTTTTTGGCTCAAGATATTTAATAATCGAGGGTGATTCATACCCGACATATATGCCCAACCTTCTTTGAGGTCCCATTTTTGTGCGTTGTGGTGGCGCAATCGGTACATAAACCGCACACCAAAAAATTCGCAAATGGGATATATTGGGCTCCTTTCCAAACACAATTTGTGTAGGGGAGTAGCTATGATAGCTTGTCGGCCTTATTTTCACAAGTGCTGCTGCATGCAATATAGCATGTCCCCAAGCAGAAACAGGGAGTTTTGATTTCATTAACAAGGGTCTTGCAATTAATTGCAATCGTTTAATAAATGATTCTGCCAGACCATTTTGCGTGTGCACATGAGGCACAGGATGTTCAACAGTAATTCCAATCGACATGCAGAAATCATCAAATGCATGTGATGTATATTCTCCAGCATTATCAAGGCGTATTTTCTTTATCGGATGATCTGGAAACTGTGCTCGCAATTTTATAATTTGTGCAAGTAACCTTGCAAATGCCAAATTGCGAGTTGATAATAAACAAACGTGTGACCAGCGTGATGACGCATCAATTAGTACCATAAAGTACTTGAAAGGTCCACACGGTGGATCAATAGGTCCACATATATCGCCTTAAATTCTTTCTAAGAATGTAGGGGATTCAATTCCCACTTTTACTGGAGATGGTCTGGTTATCAATTTCCCTTGTGAACAGGCTGCACAATTGAACTCATTTGGGTTCAATATCATTTGCCTTTTCAATGTATGGCCATTTGAATTTTCAATAATTCACCTCAGCATTACACTGCCAGGATGCCCAAGTCTATCATGCCAGGTAATAAATTCATTAGTAGCTTTCAAGCCTACTAGGTTATGTATTTCTGTGGCACATATTTTTGTGTAGTATAAGCCAGAGGAGTAACATGGCAATTTTTCATTCACAAATTTTTTGCCATTTTCAATTCGAGTTATCAAAAGATACTCGTGATCTGCCTCTTTTGAAGTTTCAATGTGATATCCATTTTTTCGAATATCATTGAAGCTCAGTAAATTTCTTCGAGCTTTGCGTGAGAACAAGGCATTTTCAATTGCCATTTTTGTCCCTTCAGGGAGAAATATAACAGCTCTACCGGAGCCTTCAATGCATTTTGCATTACCGCTTATAGTTTTCACTGCGGTCTTTTCCAATTTTAAATTGGAGAAATAGCTTTTGCTTTTCAAAATGCTATGCGTTGTTGCACTGTCAATGAGGCAGATATCATCTCCGACTTTTGAATTTCCAGCATCCATTTCTTTACAAGAATATAAGAAGGTTATTAAACATCAACAATATAAATATTATTGATGCAAAACATATTTGTATTATACATGGATAATAAAAAGGGAAGTACAAGATATCATTACTTATATTCAACAGGAATTATAAAAGACAAGTACAAAATATATATAGCTATATAATATATTATTTAGTAACAGTTTCTGGCTCAACAAAATCATCAGCTTCCAGGTGCGTGATATTATCATTTAATATATCATCATAAGTATCATCGTGGGCATTATGGTGTGCTTCAACACCTGGTCTTTCTTTTCGTTTCGAGGCCTGATACAGTTCAGCTAAGTGTTTAGCTGTGTGGCATGTTTGAGCCATATGGCCTTTAATTCCACAACGATCACAAATTTCATCATTTTGTTTATGCTTTCTTGCATAATTTCTTTGTTGTGGTTTGTAAGGCCTTCTGGTATCATATCTGCGATTTTGCTCAAATCGAGGCTTATTTCGATAATTATTTTGACGAGATGATTCACCTCTGCCTCGATTGTGATACCGATTTTGGCCACGATCATCATTTTGATTTTTAAAGTGCCCACGATCACGCACATATTTCGATGATTGAGCCGCGTTCACCTCAGGGAACGGTTTTGCACCTGCGGGCCTAGATTCATGATTTCTCAACAACAATAGGCTGTTTTGTTCAGCCAATAATAAGCAGGTGATAAGATCAGAATATCTCTGAAAACCTTTTTGACGGTATGTCTCACTCAATACTGAGTTTTTAGCATGAAACATAGAATATGTTTTTTCAAGCATTTCTGCTTCAGATATCTTTTGCTCACATAATTGCAATTGGGCCATAATTTTAAACACAGCGGAATTATATTCCCGGACTGTTTTGAAGTCCTGAAGTCTCAGGTTTGTCCAGTCATCAAGGGCTTTTGGAAGCACCGTCTTTTTAAGATTATCATATCTTTCTTTCAGCTTTTCCCACAATGCCAGTGGGGATTCCACAGTCACGTACTCCATTTTAAGTGCCTCTTCGATATGATGGCACAAGAAAATCATGGATTTTGCCTGATTTTGATGGCTGGGATTTTTGCCTTCAGCAATAGTATCTTCCAGACCCATTGAAGTAAGATGCATTTTCACATCTCGGGCCCAGGACATATAATTGCTTCCTTCAACGGTTAAGGGAGCAAATTCCTGCTTTGCAAGGTTAGCCATAATCTTATTGAAAGTTTTGGAATAAGAAATTATACCTCAAATTCTGGTAACTCGGGCAGAGTCTCCTCGTGCTGATAACGTGTTGTATATAATAGTACACGTCTATCGATTGAATGTATATTTTATTATGTATATAATAAATAGTATAGTGATGAAATAAATGAAGAGGGATATGGAAGAGAACAATGCAGTATTACAATGGGGAAGTATTAATTTCTCTATCTACTCATTGAACCAAATGCAGGGATATTTATACAGCTTTATAGCGAATGTGGACAGACGACATTGTTGACTTATGAAACGTCGGCAGATGATAAGTCCATTAATTCGGTTGGATAGACATTCACGTTTTTCCTGAATTTTCAACAATTCAAGCCTAATATAAAATGTACTCAAATTTTGCTATATGAAATAAAAATATACTATATGGAATGAGAAATTTGGAGAAAATATCTAAATGGCTATCCATGTATATATGTTGTCGTTTATTTATTGCAATTTCTTAATATTGTGTAGTTTATTCTTTACTGAAATTTGTTATGGTATAGTAGTCCATATATGTCATTGTTCAGTTGTGGACTAATCTTACTATCTTAGTTTATATAAGTCTTTTGGTCCTTAATTATTCCCAATACTTGTAGCTAATTGCTACTTCTATAACACCCGTAAAATTTATAAATAAAAATTTAGATTCTAATAATTAGATATTCAAAATTTTTCACAAATTAAAATTTTCGAGGGATTAAAAAGAGATATTTTTTAAGTGTGAATTTAATTAAGTCAATCCTAGTGCATTACTTTTAAGGAATTGAAAACTTTTAAAAGACCATTAAACTAACTTATAAGCATCGAGTTATAGTACTACTATTTATTTAAATCCATATAATTAGTTACATTGAACTGTAGATCCTCGCTAGGGGATTCGAAAAGTTATTTAACTACGAGTGAGACTTAATTAAGCTGGTGCGAATAATGAGCTGGTGAACGTATAAGAAGATATCCGATTTTATTATTAAAGGGGTAGCTTACTAAACCTTTAAGATACCAACTTGGATTAATTTAGTCTGGACCATAGTCAGTTGCAAACTATGAGTTAGAGGAAGGATTAATCACCATAATTTAATTTAAAATACTTAGTCAATTTGATTATGGAATTCCTGAACGGCCAATTCCTCACTAAACAATTGCTCGATTACGAAACCCAAAGACTTGGACTATTTTGCTAATGGATCAAGTTAATTATAATTTAAGTACGTTGATTTGTTTATAAGCAATCCGACTAGATATTATTGGACTCGGATTATTTTGACAAGAAGACCCACACTGTTAGGTAATTTAAATCCGTAAGTCTACAAAACTATATTACGAATTTCAGAACTACAAATTTAATTAAAAGCTTATTATTTGGGATGAGATTAGGGATGATTAAAAACGATTAGTGCAATGATAAATTTGGGCAAATCATACCTACCCCCAATACTATTATAAATTATCCTTGAGTATTGGAATAAATAGTATTAACCATGGATTAAATTACAGGAACAAGCCTGATGAAAATTTATGGATTTTGGGATTAGGCTATTAAGGGGGTCTAAGTCCAACAAATTAAATTATAAGTATAAGCTTATTAGAAATTATTAAGTCCACCAGTTAGACCAATTAGACCGATTAAATCCATAACCTAAATTAATTAGTTAATTAAGTCCTTACAATTAAATCGAAATGCTTGAACCGTTTGATTATTGAAGATTGTTCGACTTTTAGTTACCGATGATGATCCCAAATTGGAGAAGGTGGAATCTTTGATTACTCAACTAACGGTGCCGGGTTATTAAATTATTAAGACCATAATTAAGATTTATTAGCAAGTAATTAAGTCCATGATTTAGACTACTAGTTGATTAATTTCAAGATCAAGGATTGGGCCATTCATATTAGTAGTCCAATGAGGATTTGAACAAATAATTTGAGCCAAAGCAATTAGGCCAATCCAAAACCCTAGCCCAATCCCTAACCCTAAAAATCTACTGTCGCCGCTACCCACCTTGTCCGGCGCCGCCCTCGTCGCCGGCCACCACCTCCGGCCTCATTCCGGACCTCCGCCGCCACCATTTTCCCATTCCCGTCACCACCGCGGCCTCCGCCGCCCCTGCTCCATCGCTCCACCACCACCCTCATTTCGCCGCCACCCTCCGGCCATCGTCCAAATCCGCCACCGCCTTCATCTCCACTTCCAACACCAAATCCAACCCTCATCCGGCCACCACAGCAACCCCCTCACGCCGCCCTCATCGTCCCGCGCCTCCACCACCGCCGCCCCACTCTTTTTCCGGCCATCTCCAACTTCCAAAACCACCACAAACCGCGGCCACCCACCACCTCCGGCCACAGCCGCCACCTCCATCATGTCTCCAACCTTCAAGCCCGAGACACCACCCTCCTCGTCTCCATCTTCCTCAACCCGCAGCGCCTCCACCACCAAAATCCCCGCGGTCTCCGCCGCAACCACCAATCAGGATCTCGATATCCCTTCCCAACCACATCACAGCCCCTTCTCCTCCACACAAAAAAACCAAACAAGAACCAAAAAGAAAAAGAAAAGAAAGAAAGAAGATCTGAGAACCAGGGTAGAGATCCAAGAGAGAGAGAGAGAAGAAGAAGAAGAAGAAGAAGAAGAAGAAGAAGAACAGGAAGACCGCGCGCCGCCGCCTCCAGCCGCCCGCTGCCTCCACCGCCCATCGCCGCCTCGCATCCGCCGGAGCTGCCTTAGGGAGAGGAGGAGAAAAACTGGAAAAACAAAAAAAAAAAAAAAAGAAAAATAGGAGGAGGAGGAGTACACAGGAGTGACCGAGCTCCTTGTTACCCAAACAACTCTCCTAAAATCCCTTGTGCCCTTTTGAGTATTTCTGGATTTAAGCTCAAAACCTGATTTGGAATGGGATTGAGGAGAAATGAATTTGATGTGGGAAGAAGAGAAGGGGCGGGTGGAAGGGGGGTTAAATAAAGTGGGGAAAAGCAGATAGATGGAAAGAAGACAGCTATGGAGATCCGTAAAATAAAGTGGGAGAGCATAACAGAAATGGTTACGCCCAGACAAAACAATGTTAGCATTTTTCCTATATAAGGCCTCACCCACTCCAGTAATCTCACACTAATTCTTTTGTTTTCCCTCTCCTTTCTCTGCCCCTAATCCTTTTTGTTTTCTCTCTTTAAGTTCTCTAGTTCCTTTCTTGTTCTGTTCGTGAGTTACTGCTCCTCCGTTCTCTTTCTGTTTCACTCTTCCCGATTCACTACTACTACTTCCGTAAAGAGAGTTTAGGAGCTCCGTTCGTATTATTATAACTAACCGGTAGGAGCTGTGCAATGTTCGGGCAAGATTTATTTAAGTTGGAATTTTAGTTATTATCACTAAATTAATATTAAAAATTTTTGTTAGACAAATAGTTACCAAGGATTATCTGCTCGTAGCTTTCGCGTGTGTTGCATCCAAGACCCGACCCGAGGAAAAATCTAGGACCCAATAACCGACCCAGACCCAAGGTATTACTCGTTGGACCCGAGCAGACCCGAACTGACAGGACCCAGACCCGTGGACCCGTGGACCCGAAGAATTAATAAAATTACTCCCTCCGTTCCATTAATTCTGTCTCACTTTTCTTTTTGGTCCGTCCCACACCAATTGTGTCATTTCCTTTATAGGAAATAATTAATACAAACCCACTCCTATCATATTACATCAATAAATAAATTTATCAATATTTCAAACACACAACTATCACATAACACATAAATAAATCAATTAAAAATTCAAATTCATTACCATCACATCACATAAATTTCTAATTTACCCATACTTTAACACTAATCTTCCCTTACATTAAATATTTACTATTTCTACATAAAATACGGTGCCCAAAAGAAATGGGACGTTTTTAACGGGACGGAGGGAGTACTAAGCAATAGGTTGGACCCGACCCAACCCGACCCAGGACCCGATAAAAAAAATACTCCCCCAGTCCCACTAATTCTGTCTCATTTTCCTTTTTGGTCCGTCCCATTACAATTATCACATTTTCCGTTTAGGAAATAATTACATACCCCCTTCGTTTTTTAAAGATATTAATGTTTGCATAGTAAACACTATTCATTGAGTATTTTTTATTCGATATTTTAACACAACTATCATCACATCACATTAATAAATAACTATATTAAAATTTCAATCACACAACTATCACATCATACATAAATAAATCAATTAAAAATTTAAATACATTACAACCACATCACATAAATTCTTAATTTACCCTCACTTTAAACACTAATCTACCCCTATATTAAATGCTAACTATCCTACAAAAAATATCGTGCCAAAAAAAAATGGGATACTATTAGTGGGACGGATTGAGTAAAAAAAAAACATCAGCAACTATGAAACATGAAAAGAGCAACACTACAGCAATAGCAACATGGAGATAATGTGATTAGTTTGTGCAACCATTCGACCACATGGAGATGAATTTTTGAGTGACCTATAATATATCAGCCATGTATTTCAGAATCAACAATATGCATACCGGACACTAGGAAAATAACATTGTAGAACAATGGGTGAGCACCAAACATTATAGGCTAGAGGCTGCTCTCACATATCTAGGGTTCCCACACACCAAATCAACTCTGGGTCGGGTCGGTCGGGTCTACCCCTGGACCCAAGAACCGACCCAGGCCCGAAAAATTAAATTGGACCCGACCCAAGAACCGACCCAGACCCGAAAAGAAGGACCCAAACCGAGCTTAACGGGTTGGGTCTGGGTCAGTTCTCGGGTCCACCGGGTCCAATTGTCATCCCTATCATCTACGGTGACAGTAAGTAGATTTTTACATTTTGGAGTAAAGCCCAATTTATTTTAGCTTAAGCATAAATTTTAAATACCGTTTTTATTATTTTTTAAATTTATGCTTATAGCTCCCTACTGAATATTGGATTATTGGTATGCTCTTTTACTGTGCTTTACAATTCCTGCAATTATCTACAAAGTCCCACGGATTTTGAGCTCATTGTTACGGGGTGGTTTCTGAGTACTGGGTCGGATCACCTCCACCGGTTGTAAGCAGTTCAAAGCTACCCGGGGCCTTAGACCCCCGGTTGTAAGCAGTTCAAAGTTACCTGGGGACGTTGCGCCGATGCCACCTACCTGATTCCACGTGGTTTGAGGGAATTTCTTACCTCCACCACAACCCTTGAATGTATGTGAGACCTGGGCCCTACAACGGGGTACCTGCACATCATGTTGGCTAAGAAATTTATTTCCTTGTAACGCATAGTGTCATATTGGGGATGTTTGGGAGTCAGCGGATTCGCTAGCATATAGCAGATTCGGAGAGAGAACTGTGAGACAATATGCTCTTTCAATATGCCATATGCTGGTCAATATGCTGTCTTCCAAACAGCCCCATTGTCTTTTCCCGGGTTTAGATTTATATGGATTTTGTCTTTGCATAAATAAATTCTCCTTTTAGCATACCATTACCATAACTGTTGTCTTTAAATTATTTCTGCAACCCTATCTCCTCCGAGAGTAAACATCTACTTACTCAGCGATTGTTTTCGCTGACTCTACACTTGTCACCATTTCCTTTCAGGTTTCAGATCTGCAAGGTCCGATAGAGCATATTTTGCACGGGCACGGTATGGGGTATTATTTATAAGAACATGTATTTTTTCTAAATCCTCTTTGGGATAGAAACATACTACTTGGCATAGATAAAAAAATTTATGAGGCAGAAATAATTTTTATGAAGTATTGGAAATTAATTATCAAGCATAAACAAAAATTTGGGTTTTATCCTGTTTGTGCAAACCTTGTGCCCTACTGTTTAAACAATGCATCTTGCATTTAACAGTGTTATTTCTGAAATACGAGTTAGACAACTCCTTTTTATAATATTTTTCAAATGCGAGGTACATCCTCTTTTAAAATAAAATTTTCATGGATTTATTCCATTTCTATCGTTGAGCTCATTTGAGGAATGCGTTCCTCTGTTTTGGTTGTACAGTCCAACCGTTGTAATAAGCTTGTTTTATACTTTACCCAGTATTATAAGCTTCTTTGTGAATTATATGCTAGCTTGTCCGGAACGTGGTTAACATATACATTCAGCTGGACCAGGAGTTACCGACCCAAGTGGGGTCGGTAAATCTACCGACCACATTGTGGTCGGTACTGGGGTCTGTACCCAACTGAATTCGTGACCAGAAATGGCTGTTTTGACAGCCCTCCCTGCTGCCACATCCAAACAATAGCAACAAATCAACAAGTCAAACATTACCACATCTACTACATTACAAACATCAACAAATGCAACATATATAAACTTCAACTGTTCCATTATCACACAAATCCATCAAGTTCTACAATAACAAGTCTAAATATCAAACTTCCAACATCCAAAATATCAACACAAATGTAACGAAGTTTGACAACTCCAATTGCAAGTCTACCAAAATCTCAACATCCCAACATCAAAAAACACAAGTGGCAATTATCTATTCACTTCTAACATTTGAAATGAAGACAAAAGTATCATACTAACCTCAACTGCAGTAGAATAATTGTTAGTGGCACTACGACCACTGCAGTATTCAATAGATAGTTAAACCTCAACTCCTGAAATTGAAAATTGAATGAGCCATCCCCTATCCTCTGATAATTCAATATCAAAAAATAGTGGCATCCCACGAAACCCTATCCGTTCACCTATGCTGTCGAACACCTTGCACAATCAAAGTTGGAACATTTGATGTACATTCGGAAACCAACAGCTATCATTGAAGCCATGAGGTACCATACAAAAAATACTTAGTAGCCATACAATATATTTGTCTTGCAATTTCCAGATTTAGTACACCTTTAACCTTCAAGCCAAGCAATGATACATCAAACTGACTGCCAACGACATGCTATAAATCATGTTATCAGATCGAACCAGGCATCTCAAGTTCTTTAAATGTGATGTCAGAATATATTTTGGTTATGTTCATTAAAACCGTGATTAATTAAGGGGGATTATTTCCACAAAAAATAAAAATAGCAAGGCATAGTTCTATCGTAGCAGTGACCAGTTGACAACAAAAAAAGGACTTAACGTGCAAATTGTGGAGTACTCTTTTGAAGAATTGTGGATGGAAGATTAGGTAAAGGCAAATATCCCAGATTGTGGAGTACTCTCTGTCTGCACATAACTTGGTAAAAACTCCCATCTTTCTCCTACATCGCCTAAATTAGCATCCCCGGGCCCGTAAATTGCCCAGGCAATTGACACAAGGCAACTAATAAGACCACCAATAATTAAAGCCCAAAACCAGGTGAAACCCTCGTCATAATATAACCAAGTTGAGAATTCCCAATTAGCTTCATCTGACGTATTGCCATGCAACGGATTAAGAATGCTCCAGTAGAGAAAACTAAAAATTTATCAATATAAACTCCAAATTGGCAACAAACTAGAAGTGCATAACTCTTGATAGTCAACATAAGCATACTATTAGCGAGGAATAATTGGCAGCCCCACAAAATGTCAAGACGCATTAGTATGATATTGTCCGCTTTGGGCCAAACCAGCAAGGCTTTGACTTTGGGCTCCTCCCAAAAGGCCTCATTACTAATGGGAGTTGGGTGCACACTTATAAGAAAGTGTATTTTTCCTTGCACAACCAATGTGGGATGGGTTTGATACCCAACATGAATGAATAAAAGGAAAACAGTAACATCGAGAGTCAGATTTAAAGCACAAGTGGTATTGAAAGCATGAAGTTCTGTAATTTAACTTACTAGATGAAGCACAGGTGCCTCCAATACAAGAATGCCAACTGCTCTGCTGCCAACACCCAATGGTGCAAGATCTTGTATCAGAAATGTAAGAACGCCGACAATGCTTCTATAGGATGAGAGCTTAAATTTCCTTCCAGTACAAGCATATAAAGAGATTTCAGTTATTTCCACAAACTAATTTGACGAACCAGAATTCATTCACAACGGATGTGGGATTAACCATTTGCTAGTAAAGGTACCATTTCAGCACAACAAAACAACCTTTATCCATCACTCATCACTGTAGCCAACACAAAAGTATCAAAATAAGAAGAAAATATTTTTTTGCCAAACAAAATATCAAAATATGAGCCATATACTATGGCCAATACAAAAACAAGCCAACTATGACAAATCAATGAAACAACAAAAGCCTAATTAAGACGATTTGCATCGTAACCTGTTTAATAACTTGGTTACTAGAAGTCTAGAATAAGATGAGAAACATTTCATTCACCATCACAAGCACATGTTAAGGAACTCACAACTAAGTAGGTCATACTAGTAACAGAAAAAACGTCTCTACACCTCTTGCTCTTCTTCATACACTCAATACAAGATATCTAAAATTTTCTCTTCCCTGGATTTCCGTAAGGTTAGAAGTATTAACGTAAAGGATACAAAAAATGAGGCGTGTGATAAAAATGGCAAATGCGGGGATGGCAAATGGTTTTTCATTCAATATTTTCACTTCCTACTTTTATTATTTCACCTATAGGCATTTTCAAAGGCAGAAATAGTATGGAATTTCTCTGAAACTGACTTAGCTAAGAATATAAGATAAATGTGTTTGCTTTGAATCTAGTCAAACCAAACTCGCACACCTAATCATTTTGAAGAGCATGTTTACTTAGTAGCTCACAACACATGTTTATTCTTCCTACTGTTTGGCAGCCCATGATTTCAGGCCGAATATACAAATATAGCCTTGACAAATGCCAATCAAAAGCCAAAAGAACAAAACTGCTAATAAGTAATACCTGATGCTGTCGAACAATAGACAAACAGATATCAATACTAAGCACCAAAAAATTACCAAAAGTTTCATATTGAGATTTAGAGTCCGTCCAATTGGATAGACTCCATTATATTAAAGTTTTCAGAGAAGTGAAAAAGAACATCAAGTTTACAAGAATTTATACATTATTAAGAAATTAAATTGAAAACAAAGATCAGAATACAATTGCTTCTACTCTGGCTTCCATCTATCTGATGCTGTAAATCAACTAGGGTCCATTTTATTTTATTTTATTTTGCAATAAAGGGGAGGAAGTTAACTGTTTCTTGCAAGGGGAAGACAGAAAAACCGCAGAGGGGTGAGAACAAACAGCAGAGCATCGGCGATGGGATGGGAATTGGTGGCAGAAGATTTTAGGGTTGTGAATTGCTGCTGTTGGAAGTTCAGAGGAAAAGACGATGGAAAGGGTAATTTAGTCCGATGGAAAAGATCGTGAATCTGCTGCTACCAAATTTGCGCAGATTAGATTTGAGCAGAGCAAATCTCTTCATACAATAATATATTGCGCAGTAATATATACTTCTAATAACTAATTTCCTTTATAAAAAAAAAAAAAGTATAAAAACATTATTAGTATAAGTTTAGACGGTAAATTAATTAATTAAACCTAAAAATATGGGTATCTAGCGTAAATATATCGATGTAAGCCACGATTTATTCATTATTTATCAGCCCAAAATCAAAATTCTATGCTCCAACATTATGGAAGCCCATAATAATGCAAAATTTTGAGAAGACCCGTAGGGCATTTGGGTAACTCCATAAATAGTTGTCCTTTCAGCCGAATCATTCCAACTTGAAGTGGGTGGGAGGCTGCGAAGTTGGCGATTCCGATCCTCTATCTGCCATTCCTCATCAGTTTATTGTTATTGTAGGTCTGCCATTCCTCATCACGTTTGCTCCTTCGTCTCGTCTTTTGCTTTTTGATCCATTCATCTTCTTTTCTTCCTCTTTAATTACTTTAGGTTTACGAAATTTCTGGCAATGTTATTACTTCCTACTTTGGTTTAAAAGTAATATAATTTGATTTTTGATATGCCTTATTGTTGAGATCTTATAAAAACAAACTTTGAGATCTTATATTCAACTTTTTTTAAATTTTGTATTTGTACATACTTTAAATTGTTAATGGTTCTAAAGGTACATTAAATTGTGTGAAACTTACATATATGAACTGCATCCTCAAAATTATCTAGTAAGTACTTTTTTTGAATTTGAAAACTTGCCCCTGAAATCTCCAATTTTGTGGGCTTGTAATATTTGTTGGTGTTCATGTTTGTGCAGCCATGGATGGAAATCTACCTCTGGAGTTGATGGAAAAAATTCTCTTGCTATTACCTGTCAAACCGCTCCTTAGGTTCACTACGATGGCACAATCACTGGTCACCCATTTGTTGCCACTCATTTCCAACAAGCAAACAACTCTCCTCATAATTTATTTATGGTCCCTTCAGATGAGGGAAAATGTAGAATGGGAAAATTGATCCGACTCGAAAATCAAAAACTCCATGACCTATCTATGGTATATCCACGAGAAATTTCAATGGAGTATGATGAATTATGCTACTCTAATGGTTTGATACTTGCACATTATGGTGATGATGAGGGAAGGATGTATAGAGTTTGGAATCCATCAATCAGAGTTTGTATAAAATTTAAGTGTCCATATGAATTTTCATGGCAATCTGCTTTCCATGGCCTTTGTTATGATCCATTAATAGGGGACTGTAAAGTGGTAATTTGGGATTTGAAGAAATATGCAGTTTTTAACTGTAAGAGCAGCCATTGGACTGAGTTGAAATATATTGACCAATTCATGGTTGGTTTCTTTTATGCATGTCATGGAGCCTCGTCTTCAAATGCTGATTTTTACTGGATTGCAACATGAGAGGACAACAAGTGGTTTTCCATGTACGAAGACATTGAAATAATATGCTTTGATTCAAAATAGGAAAAGTTTAGGAAGTTACCCAAGCCGCCTACCACACAAAGTGTCTGTCAAAATTTGGTTTCTCTAAGATTTGTTTCTGAGGGAAACCATTTGTGTGTGCATCGATATCTGAGAAATAATAATAGATTGTTTCTTAATGAAACATTTCAATTGAAAATGGATGGTGGTCAGTATTCTTGGAAGGAGGTTGACATGGATTTGCCAAGAGCCGTTGGCAAATGGCATCCAGAATCCATAAGGATGTTGCATATGGAAAGTGAAAATGAGATTTTACTGGAGCATATGAAGTTCATACTGGTGTTCATGTCGCTCTTCTTTATAACTTGGTGGGACAAACTCTAACAGAAATTGAAAAGGATTCACGGTTGCGACTTGATTATGGCCCCTTAGTTCAACTTCCTGGTGATCTGTTCTGTTTTAAATGAGGAATATACATACATGTGTGGGCAAGATAGTCTATTGCAGGGACTTTTATTTTATAAGTGGTGATAGCCACTTTGCATTTTCTCTAGTTTAAGGTTGTTTGTGAACAATCAATTGTTGGTATTCATTCTTAAATGTTAATTTCAAGTGTTTCAATGTTGATTTTGTTTATGTTATTTGAATGGGAAGTCTCAAAACGTATACTACATAATTATATCTTTTTATTATATTTGTATTGTGTTTAGCAAATGGCAGGTTTATATATCTTATTTGTACCGTTGTGAAATTTATATATGTCAATATATACTAGAGTTCTTTCAAGGCGCCCGTGCGGTAGCGTTGTATGGACATCCGTAGTAGTATAGCTTTCTTTGCAGCTGAGCCAATCATTTTATTACATAGTTATATTGGTTTTAGTATTGGGCCATCCATTCCATGAGGTGGTGTTGAAGCAACATACCAAGGTTCCATGAGGAATCGTTTTCCCAAATACAAAGAACAAAAAAAGGGAAAAAAAATCAGGAATTCTTAGTTCTATTATTATAACTAGTAAATAACCCGTCCAATGGACGGAGATGTGAAAAATATGATCAAAAAAAAAAAATTGAATTTAACAACTGGGAGACCAAATTTTATACCTAGATCTCCGAACCAAACGCCACTTTACAGAAATTTCAAATCAATGTACTTAAGCAACTGGGAGACCTAATTTTATATACTCTCTGTCCCATTTAAGATGTCTGGTTTGATTTTTTGATACTTCATTGTTCAACTTTGACTCAATATTATTGTAAGTATATATTTAGAAAAAAAATAGTCGAGTTCGGTCTTATTAGGTTCGTCTAATCGTATAGTTTTAGAATATATATTTTATATAATTTTTACTTTTATATATTTTGAGATATTAACGATTAAAAAAATGCATTAGAGAAGTCAAACATGACATTTTAGTTGGGACGGAGAGTAATATCATTGTGCACATACAACACAAAAGATTAATTTTCGAATGTCATTGTTTTTTTTCTTTTTCTTTTTCTACTAGAAAGTTTTCACATTTTTGGTTTTTTTTTTTTTAAAAAATCCGTTTAGTTTCTTAATCTTTGCCCAATTCAATTGAGTTCGGACTAGAAACGATGTGGGATTTAAATGGGCAATAAATGACGAAATTGTTAGAAAATCAAAGAGAAATAATTCTCATTTGATACATAAAATTTGTGTTTTAAAATCAACCAAAACTCATTTGATACAAGATTCTCCTGCTAAAGTACAAAGCATCAAGCTTATTAAGAATAGAGTTATTAAGTAGGTTGAGCTCAAATTTGAGATCGTTCATCACAAACCGGCCAAATTCGAGCTTTTAAGGTATATGTTTTAAAATAAAAAAAATTATAAATAAAAGCTAAATTTACACGCCAAAATTACCAAACTAATTAATATTAAATTAAGTCGAACTTGACTCTTCTACATAAACAAACACACGAAGTGATTCTGTTACATACACAAAACGAATTGAACTCGACTCTTTTACATAAACAAACGAATTGAGGTTGAACCTTCATAAGGCCGGGTTTGCTTATTTATTTTAACATCTCTAATCAAGACCAAATTCTTATAGCCATCGTTTCAGTTTGTATGCCGACCAGGGCTGGCTAATGGCCTGTTCTGTTCTGTTCTTCCGGGTCTTTTGCACAGGGCCCCAATTCTTACCTAGACTTGTTTTCTCGAGAAAAAAATTGCCTTAAACTTTGCGAGAGCAATAAATTACCTTTGCAAGCTCATTTCTATTATCATCTGTATAATTGGCTTACGGGTAGAACAAGATGAGTTGAGGTTTTTTAATTAATAGTTTCTTTTAAAAAAAAGATACTCCCTCTGTTTTTTTTTTAAAACTTTACACTTCATATTTTCACGCAATCCAATACACATTTTTAATGTTTAATAGCCCAAATTGTATAAAAGTAAAAATTATAAAAATTTGATATTCTAAATCTATGCGATTAGATGAATCCAACAAGATCTCACTGTATTTTATCTTATATAATTGTGTTAAAAAATTGAATTATATCTACTCAATGAATAGTAATTACTATGCAAACGTAAAGTTTATTAAAAAACGGAGGAAGTATTTATTTAATTTGGGTTTAGGATTTTGGTAAATGATTTGAATCAAAGTCAATTCTTTCTCATCAAATAACTTTATTATTTGGACAAATAATTTGATCAATGAGGTAGCTAGAAATTAATCCATTGTTTTATGTTTTAAATTTTTGTTAACATATTGTTAGTTTTAAAAAATAATTTTAAAGGGTGGTTGAGGGCTTGTTGGCCAAATAATTTATAATTTTCAATCGGGATTCGGTTTCCAACCTGGCCCGCTATTCATTCCCTTTATCCATTTGTAATGTGTGTACTATGAGCTTCCACCATCCATTTCTCTGACTTAACCACAAATAATAAAAAAAATAGTAGTAAGAAGATAAAACAATAAAGTTTTAAATTCATTTATTAGATTTAATATAATAAGGGTCCTAAAATTATTAGAACAGGTAGTGGGAATACAAAGGGTAGAACTGACCGCCCTCATTTTTCAAAAAAAGTTTTTTATTAAAAAATAAAATTTTATATTAATACTTAATTAGTTTGTATTCATTTAAGGTTTGTTAACATGTATTTAAGTTTTGTTAACATGTTTTGGAGAATCTATCTATTAGCTTTGTTGGAGTGTAGGTTCAAATATCATCATAATTTAATTAATTAACGGTCTACTAAAATTATTTTACTTTGAGTGATGTATATTAGCGATATTAATATTTAGTAAATGCATCACAAATAATATTTTTTTAAAGAGCACATAGTAGTTGTTTTACAGTATGTTTCGAATACTAAGACCCATTTTTTAAATTCCCCCCGAAGCTCTTCTTTAACATTTTGTTTGAACTTATATCGAGAATGGATATGGGTGGAAATAGGCCAGGCTACGCTTATCCGAGATTTGATTTGAACAACCTAGGTCTACTTCAGTTTTCTAAAAGTTGAGTCTAGCCTTAAGATCCTTTAATAGGCTTACGCTATTGGTCTAAGCCTGACCTATTCATATAAATAGAAAAATGCCACACTTTAAACCTTTTACAAGCCTAATTAATCTTATTTTAAAATCATGCTAATTTTTTTTATATACATATGTCCGAATATAACATATTTACATATTTGAAAAAAGCTTAATATTAAAAAAGACCAGTGTGTTGATTATGTGCATTGCTTTGCTAATCAGTTGAAAGAGTTTATGTAATAAAGATTGTCAAATCCAAATTATAAAATCGTATTGGTGATGAAAGTTAAACAGTTCACTATTATTTTAGTTGAAAAAAAATACTAAGTGAAGTAGATGTAGATTTATGAATTTTTTCGAAGAAATGTCACGACCTGTAAATTTTTTTTCCAAGTTCGCACACCCTAACTTAAGATGCTGGAATCGCCACTGAGAACATGGTCTCCGAAAATGATTAGACGGCCCTGATGCTGACACATAACATGCAGTACAAACGTAGGCGCATGCACTGGGGATTAGGGAACAAATCAACTTTCATAGTCACTATCATTCAAATGCCAGGTATTCCAAAGCATGAAGACAATATGTCCTAAATAAATGTCATATTACAAACACAGAATACCATCTTCTCTTCTCCTGCCAGCATACCATCTTCGTTTCCTTCCTCAAGCCATGGCCCCATATTATCCATTCAGTCCCTTTGACTCGCTGCACTGTTCTGAATTTTATAAGCAGGGTAGACTTGATGTTGAAGCAAGCTTTTGGGGTGTCACTTTGTTTCACCACTTGAGAGTGGCCCTCTCACTTTGTTTCTGAATTGGTTCACAATGCTGATACTTCATTTTGACCTGCTTCGGTCATGCATTTCTAGAGCTGTAAGTTTGTGTCTGGATGCGGGCCTATTAGTGTCTGTAACGTTGTGCTATTTTGTTGTACATGACTTTGTTGTTGTTGAGGTACCAAGTTTTGGTTATGGAATTAAATGTTTCATTACTCTAAAAAAAAAATATATTACAAACACAGAATCTCAAATAATGCCTCTGATTATTTTAACATAAAATTTCTAAAACGTGTTTGATTCTAATGCTTCATGAAGCATTCAGGCAAAACACAAGATCTTTGCCTCCTTCCTTAACATGTTGAGAGGAGGAATATAATGAATTTATCACTTGCCCCACTGTTCTTAATACTTACTTGGTTTTTTTTTTTTGTTTTTTTTTTTTTAAATTTAATGTCACAATTTTCAGCTGTCCCCTTTTCTTAGTCAAAGATTTTTTTAAAAAAAAATAAAAATGCACGTACGTACTGTATAAATCACAAATAACTTTGAAAAGTTTTAAAACTTTTGATCAATAATTAATGGAGTATATATTTGAAACAACATGCATGTATTGAATAGAACGGATATGGCTACAGTGCAGGTGCTTGCAGGTGCAGGCACCATTTTATGTGATGGGTGGAATGCTTTTATGATGGATGCAGTAGATTCATGTGATGCATACGTAATATAATGTGATGGGATGTATAACTGTGATGCGGTATATGGTGTATGGGAAACGTGGTTTCATGTGATGTCGCATTGTGTTTTATATGATGTATATGTAGCATGGTGTTATGAGATACATTTGTTTATGTGATACAAGTATATTATAGATTGTAATGTCTGTTCGAGGTGGTTTGGTGATAGAATCCATCATTCATTCTTGTGATATCAGAGCTCCTCGGTACACTAGCGTATTCATCATGAATTTTGTAACATTTTGGAAGTAGTTATGTGAATGACAAAGTAGTTTGTAAAATTTGATCCCGAAATTTCTATCGATGCTATTGTATGTTGATCGGAAGTGTTATTTGAGTTTACGGTTGTAATGAATAGATGATTTCGATTGAAATCAATATAATGCTTGCTGAAATCGGTGAAGAAACGACTTTCGGCTAAGAGTAACCATTTTTCCGGCTAAGTTTTGTTAAATTCAGGCCAACTTTCGTCATCTTGAGCTACGGTTAGTGTTTCTAAAATCCGAGCACATATTTGTGATCCTCATGTCGAAAGGAGTTGAATGCACATCAGATTCACCATTTTTAAAAGAGTTGGGAGGATCGCCGGATTTACTATTCACCTTTCTTCTCCGTGTAGATTTCGATATCTTACACACACAAGACACTTTACACTTTTGATATAAAAAACGATAACCAAAAGCGGAGAGTTGTATAGCTAAAGCTTTCTTTATATTTCTCGCTTTACTTCACTCTGAGTTTTACAACAATGGAAGTACCTATTTATAGAATCAAAAATAAACAACAGACAATTAACACATGCTAATACTGTTCTTATTGTGGCTTCAATCTTTTCGGTGAAGTAGATGAGCCTCCTTCTTGGACTTCGGCGATTCCTGTTACTTTTACGGCATTTGATGTTTATGTCGTTTTTCAACAAAACTCCCCCGTAAACTTCAAATGCTTCTGCCATCTATCATCCCAATCATCTTCTTGAACTTGTCTAGCAGTAGCTTCGGCAATGGCTTTGTAAATATGTCTGCCACTTGTTCTTGGCTTGCCACATGCATTAGTTCCACATTTCCATTTTTCACATGATCTCGAATAAAGTGGAAACGAACGTCAATGTGTTTGCTTCTTTCATGATTCACTGGATTCTTCGCCAATTCAATTGCGGATTTGTTGTCTATGTGAATCACTATTCCGCTTGACTGCTTCATCTCCATCTTTCTCAATAGATTTCTGAGCCATACAGCATGACATACACACCAGGATGCTGCTACATATTCGGCTTCACATGTTGAGAGCGTCACAATCGGTTGCTTTTTTTAAAGCCAAGTAAAAGCAGTATTTCCCATAAAAAACACGTACCCTGCAGTACTTTTTCGATCATCAATATCTCCACACCAATCACTGTCAGAGTATCCAATCAGCTTGTAATCTTCTATCCTCGAGTAGAACAATCCATGTGACGCTGTTCCTTGAATGTACCTGAGGATTCTCTTTAACGCCTTCCAGTGTGAGTAAGTTGGGTTCTCCATGAACCGACTCACAACGCCAACACTTAGTGCAATATCTGGCCTTGTGCATGTGAGGTAGCGAAGGCTTCCAACCAAGCTTCTGTACCTTCCTGGATCAACTTGTTCTCCTTCATCAAACTTTGAAAGTTTTGCTCCAGGTTCCATGGGTGTTGATACAGGGTTGCATTTCTCCATCTTGAAGTCTTTCAAGATCTTCTTCGCATATGTCTCCTGTGATACAAAAATGCCTCTTTCTGTTTGTTTAACTTCCAGGCCAAGGAAGAACTTTATCAAGCCTAAGTCAGTCATCTCAAACTCTTGTTTCATTCTTCTTTTGAAGTCTTCTATCATATCATCACTGTTACCCATGAAAATGAGGTCATCAACATAAAGAGCAACAAATAAAATGTTGCCTCCATTTTCTTGATGTAGAGGGCATGCTCGTAGGGACATTGCTCAAACCCATTCTCTTTGAAATATCATCAATGCAAGTATTCCATGCTCGCGGTGCTTGCTTTAGCCCGTAAAGCGCCTTCTTCAATTTCAACACCTTTGTTTCTCCTCCAAGTTTCAGATAACCTGGTGGTTGCTCAATGTAGACTTCTTCTTCGAGTACACCATTCAAGAGCGCTGTCTTGACATCCATTTGGAATATTGGCCATTTGTACTGAGCAGCTTGAGAAATGAGTAGCCGGATTGTCTCCATTCTTGCGACAGGGGCAAAGACTTCATCATAATCGATTCCTTCCTTTTGCTTGTATCCCTTTGCAACAAGCCGAGCTTTGTATCGTTCAATCTCCCCTTGTGCATTCATCTTTTTCTTATAAACCCATTTCACTCCAATGGCCTGACTTCCTTTGGGCAATTCAGTGAGCTCCCATGTGTTGTTGCGTTCGATTGCTTCAATTTCCTCATTCATGGCTGCTTTCCATTTTTCATCTAGTACGGCATTTTCATATTTGATATTTTCAGAATCTGCCAACAAACATACAAGATGTACCTCTGTAGAGTCGTACAAATCTTGGAGACTTCTCATTCGGGGTTGTCGTGACTCATCTTCTTCATCTTCTTCTTCAACAATTTCAGGATCTGTTGATAGAACTGTCGGAACAACGGCTGACGATTCTCCGACTTCGTTTGTAACTTCCTTTGAGTTATTCCAGTCCCATTCACTTACTTCATTCACTCGCACATCTCGACTGACTATCACCTTCTTGCTTATCGGGTCATACAGCTTATACCCTTTTGTGAGTCCGTCATATTCGATAAAAACATATGCTTTGCTTTTATCATCCAGCTTCATCCTTCGCAGATCTGGTACATGTGCATAGGCTACACTACCGAATATCTTTAGATGAGAGACGGTAGGCTTCTTACCAGTCCATGCTTCCAGTGGTGTTCGACTTTTCAACTTCATGTGTGGGCACCGATTCTGTATGTAGACGGCGCACATCACAGCTTCTGCCCAGAATTCTTTGGGCATCTTTTTGCTTTTCAGCATCGACCGAACCATATCTAGGATGGTCCTATTCTTCCTTTCAGCTACTCCATTTTGTTGGGGCGAGTATGGTGCTGTCAGAAATCTCCTTATGCCTTCTCGTTCACAGTATTCTCGGAAGGCTGTCGAGGTGTATTCCCCTCCTCTATTGGATCGAATTGCTTTGATGGATCTGCCAGTTTCTATTTCGACACTCGCCTTGAATATTTTGAACACCTTGAATGCATCGATTTTTCCTTCAGCAAATAGACCCACGTCCTTCGAGAGAAATCATCGATGAAGGAGATGAAGTATCTCTTTCCGCTGAAAGATTCGGGAGTAATTGTTCCACATATATCGGTGTGGATCAGCTCAAGTGGATGCTTCGCTTCGTATTCGGCCTTCTTTTGAAATGAGGCTCTTGTTTGCTTTCCGAATACACAATCTTCACAGAATTCTCCTCCAAAATCCATGCTAGGCAGTCCTTTCACCATCTTCATCTTCATTAGCTTTTTCAGGCCATCATAATGTAAGTGGCCAAAGCGATGATGCCATAGCGACGCTTTATCTACTTCTTTGACTTGTAAGCATTTCCCTTGCAAGCTTCTCAGGTTCAACTTGTACATCCGATTTCTTTCCATTTCGACTCGAGCTATCTGACGTCCTTGCTTGTCTTTCAGATGCAGCAATTGATCTTTTAGAAAGGTTGAGTATCCTTTCTCTGCGAGCTGGCCAAGACTCAAGATGTTGTTTTTGAGATCTGGGACATAGTAGACATCTTGTATTGTCCCTATCAAGCCATCATTCTGTGTGAAACATATCGTACCTCGGCCTTTGACTTGCACTTTTGATGCATTTCCAAATGATACATGACCATTGTCAACTTTCTGCATTTCTTTGAATAGATACTCATCATAGCACATGTGGTTGCTTGCTCCAGAATCAAGGTACCAGGATGTGTCATTGTTGACATCATTGTGGGCCATCATGAGAACACCTCCATTTGCTTTGTCTTCCACGACTAGATTGGTTGTCTCTTCCACTCGTCTGTTGGCCCGACACTCTTTTGCATAGTGTCCCATCTTGCCACAATTGTAACATCCCTCGTTGTTGCAGTCTTCGGCATGGTGACCATATTTGTGGCACTTTTGGCATTTGACGTGGGAATAATTTGTTCGACCGCCTCTTCCTCGAGCACGTCCTCTTCCACGCCAGTTTGCTTGACTTCCTTGAAATTTGTCCTTATGGTATCCTTCATAACTGTAGCCTTGGATACCACACCGTGTCCATGATTTCCACGGCCATGTCCTCTCCCCCGAAAGTTTCGAGTGTAGAGAACCTTCTCATCTTTTATTGACGCCTTGGTTTGGAGTGCCTGGTCGAGTGACTCATCTTTCTTTTTCTTTTTCCTTTGTTCGTGTGCTTCGAGAGATCCGGCGAGCTCTTCAACAGTGAGCACTTTGAGGTCTTTCGATTCTTCAATCGCACACACAACATTTTCGAAATCATTAGTTAATGATCTCAATATTTTCTCCACAATTCTGGCATCGGCCAATTCTTCACCGTTCCGATTGAGTTGGTTTGCCACGGTCTGGACACATGTGATGTAGTCGGACACGTTTTCTGACTCCTTCATTTTCATGCTTTCAAGCTCTCCACGAAGGGTTTGGAGACGCACTTGCTTTACCCGGTCGGCTCCTTTGAATGATTTTTCAAGGATGTCCCACGCTTCTTTTGAGGTGGTGGCACCGGATATTTTTTCGAAGCCTGATTCATCAACGGCTCGGAATGACATGTAAACGGCTCCGCTATCTTTGGATCGCGCATCTTTCAACGCTTTTTGTTCTGCTGCAGTTAATTTCCCGGTATTTTCTGGTTCTACAAAACCATTTTGAACCACGTCCCATGCATCTTGAGCTCCAAGAAGGGCTTTAATTTGAATACTCCATTTCTCATAATTTGCTTTCGTAAGCTGTGGCAGTGACATCTGTCCCGTGATATTCGCCATTTGACCAAATAAAGAAGCACCGAGCAGCAGTTTTGACACACGGAAAGGCTTCGGTGGGGGTGCTATTGATCGGCGGTCGGAGATGCAGCGAGGGACGCCGGGGCGGCAGACTGATGATAGGGCAACGGCGAGGGACCTGTGTGGAGACTTTGGCAGCGAGGAGCTGAAGCAGCTTCGGTGGTCTTCAGCTGGTGGTGAGTAGCAGCTTTGAGAACTCGACGAATGAGCACCGGAGCTGAACTGGAGTCTTAGAACGAGCAGGTACGCATGATTTTCAATTGCCTCGGCTCTGAGTTTGGATCACTCAGGCTCTGATATCAATTTGTAGATTTCGATATCTTACACACACAAGACACTTTACACTTTTGATATCAAAAACGATAACCAAAAGCGGAGAGTTGTATAGCTAAAGCTTTCTTTATATTTCTCGCTTTACTTCGCTCTGAGTTTTACAACAATGGAAGTACCTATTTATAGAATCGAAAATAAACAACAGACAATGAACACATGCTAATACTGTTCTTATTGTGGCTTCAATCTTTTCGGCGAGGTAGATGAGCCTCCTTCTTGGACTTCGGCGATTCCTGTTACTTTTACGGCATTTGATGTTTATGCCGTTTTTCAACACTCCGGCGAGCCCATTCCTTTCCGGCGACGGTATTATGAAAACGGTTATGAGATCCTTAATAGGTGTAGATTCATCTTCAAGACTGATTTTGTTGATTGAATCGAGTTTACACCATGTTTGGAACGATCACAGTTGAGATTTGGGGAGATTGAGATTTGATGATTTTGATCCATCACACAAAATTACTCAACATAAATTGCTTTATCACTTAAATATATTTATTCATTACACCTGCACGTATACGCTATCTCTACTGTAGAACTTATCTATCCAGAAAGGCGCAAGCTTCCTTTTCGCAATAAATAGGCATTCCTGAGTAAGTATTTCCTTGAAATAGAGAGAGACTGAGAGAAGATCTCGAGATCTATATAGTATATACACTGATACTGACTACGGTAGTGTATATTTTAAAACGTCTTTTCTTTACTTATTTTAGTTAGATGTACAGTCTTTGCCTTTGATTATGGGCCGTCCTCTCTCCCCTCGGCCCTTGTTCATCGGTCCTTGATAAAGTTTAAATTGTGTCTAATAATAATTTTTTTTATATTTTTAATATTTAATAATTTTATCGAGTTTTGGTCGAGTCGAGTTTTCATCACCCTAGTCTGGATTGGCAGCATTTTAATAAAATAGGAGTATTCAACAACGATCATTCAACAATCTTGACCTCATTTTTAATTATTTGATTCTAAATTATGTAGAAAAAGATTTTAAAAAAATAATTAGTGGTATAATCTATAATTAAAAATAAACATTTCTAGAATTTATCTAGATTCAACACTTGTAAAATTCAACGAATCGTGAAAATTATAATACTTTAGTGAATAATCAGTTGTGAATTTTATAAACTTATACTACTTTGTTACCGAAAACATTTACAGCGAGAAAATGCATCAAGAAGGGTTCTTGGGCAAGACTTTGAGGACAATCCACATTTTACACGGTATACGATTAATGTATATATATATCCAAATAATTTTCAAGTGATTGAATTTTAGGTCTCAAAAAACTTTGGTGAATCTACAAATTACAATCATCAAAACATAATAATATGTGGGTTGTATATCCCATCAATTAACTTATTTGTATCGGATTCCAAAATAATTAAAAGTATATTAATCACCAAGAAATTTTAAGTGAACATATAATCAGTTTGATAAAATAAGTTATCAAAGTAAACGTACCCACTTATCGAGTGTTAGGATATCAAATGAATCCCACTCAAGTAATATATGGTTGTTTCATAGCATATTTTGAGATCTCCATTAGGCCCATTTATTAATAGCTTTAAACATCTCACTAGTCTCTTACAGAGGCAAAATTGTCCCCTTTTAATTAAAAAACATGTTACAGAGGCAGACCACTCTTTTAAGTAAAAGAAATTAGTACTCCACTCTAGATGTGAAGTAGTAGTATATTTTGATGAAAATTTTAATACTGTTGTAGTAGTACTTTATGAGCTTAAATTTCAGATTGGAATGGTGAAAGTGAGGTGAAAGTGAGGAAACATCTGAAATGAAAGGAAGAGAAAACAATCTGCTGTTTTCTCTCACTGTGGAAAGAAAGTGATGGCTATGCGGCGGCGTCTGATGTGCGCGTCAGAATCAGATAGTTGTAGTGAGGCCCACCTCAGACAGGTGGGCGCGTGGCTGCTGTGCATGTATTGAAAAAAGACTAGTCTCGTCTTATAATTTTAAAATTTTTATTTGTACCGAATTTGAGTTATTAATGATTTAAAATATCATTGGACCACGTATTGATGGGTCGGCCGCAACAATATTAAGAAAACAGAGAAAGTATAAGGAAAAAGAACTGTTGCATTCATTTTTTAATAGTAATAAATATGTGGATACTGCACAAAAAAAATACTTCCTCTCATATTTTTAAAGGTTAATAACTCAAATTATACATAAATACAAATTATAAAAATTTGATATTCTTAAACTACATGATTAGACAAATCTAACAAGATCTTACTTGATTATATTCCTTCTTTTAAAAAAATGTAAAAAAAATTGATCAAAATTATTCAATTAATAGTTATTATTATGTAAATGTCTCACTTAAATAAGAACGGATGTATAGTACTAACAGAGAGAGAAAGAGAGAGAGAAGAAGAAATTGAAGAATGACTCTTGCATTTATATACTACTCCATACATGCAAAAGGAATAGTCTAACACTAACCAACCAACAAACCAAGAATAATGAGATACTACTGTGTAACAAACACCTAGCAGCACATATGGACCACACAATCCTTCTAGGAGCTAGGTCTTGTGCTCCTGCCACATAAAATTGCAGCCTTTTTTTCTTTGGATAATGTTCCATTATTTTTTCTTTCTTTCTTTCTTTTCTTTTTTTGATAAAGAAAATTGCATCCTAATAAAGTGTATGGATTTAGGGACATTCAATAACGATGCCTAGGCAATATATATGGCAAATGCTAATATGCTATGAATCATTATTTTATATAAGATGTACTGTTTTAAATAAAATAAAAAATAAACCAAATTCATATGTGAATTATGGTTGATTTAATAATGAACTTTATCTTTTAATAATAAAAATATATTTTCAAAAAATTATCTACTCTAATCATCTGTTATAATATACTATTATTATTACAACAAAGATATTTAACATGATATATTCTCATTGATTAAAATCTTAATAATAAAATTAAAATTGGAAAGAAAAAAATGAAAAGTTAAAATTGGATATGTGAATATTGGTAACTAATCTCCCGTTTCGTTTGTATATATATAGTATTATAGTATATCAATATTTTAAAGGAAAAAATATGAAGCTCTGCAAAAAGAAGAAAAAAATTAAAAAAAAAAGCTAAAAAGTCAAAATTGCAAGAATAGTGGTAATTCTCATGTAGATAATGGAAATTAATTCTTTGCATGATAAGAAGCAATAGTGTTATGTGTATGGTGTTAAAGGGTGCGGTACAGATTAGATTTTTCTTTTTCTTTTTCTTTTTTTTTGTTTTTTTTTGTAACTGGATATCCCCAGATCATATTGGACACAATACTAATCCATCAAGGATTGCCTCTCCCAAAACAATTTTTTTACATACACAAGACTCGAACCCGAGACAGATTGTTGATTGATAGGTTAACTATATTTTCTATAAGCCTATTTAATTAAAGTGAATATATAGTATAATAACTTATTCAAAGTTATTATATTCAACAGCCCTTAAAATGTAACACCCCAAAAATTTTAAATCAATTTTTGCTGACGTAACTGCCGTGTTACCTCACTTAAACTGTTGGCCAATCAATTTAAGTTCAATAACACGAAGCCTGTTAATCAGAAAATCCAACATAGAATAACAATAGAGTAACAGAGTAAGCAACAGAACGTGTCTATCACGTAATCATCAAATCTCGGCTACAAGCCACATACAGTACCTCACCTCGGTACTCACGTTAACCTGTCCAAATACCAAGTATGCAGGGGAATACAAAACAACGATTCTCAAAATAATCCAAACAGTCAGATAATGCTCAGAAATACAAGCTAGACACAGCTAGATAACATAGAGTCTAATACAACAACTCAGTCAAGACATATCAATGCAATCCGATAAGATCACTCAGCCCTAAACCCATCTCCATGATCATGCTCTGCGTTCTCCCCAGGAGTATCTATAAGAAAGACAAAATGCAAGGTGTCAGTACATAAAGTACTGAGCAAGAGTAGGAAAAGCTGGGAAACAGGGAACAAGATTTTAAAGGGTTATTAACAGTTTATATAATTGCATAATTAAACTAATAATTAAACATCACACCGTCCCATACCGGTGCTTCAACCACGTCATACACTGCAAAACAATAATAAGATGAATGATGGATGATGAGATGAATGGTATGACCTAAAGTGTCTATCTACCCTAAATGCAGCACATAAGTATGTCTAGCGCGCATCCTAATACCATGGCCGGCATTCTTCCCCATTAAGGCTCCACCTCACCTTAATGGTCGGAAGAGATACCTACAGTGCCCCCGCCGCAAGCACTACATGCTTAAAGGGTCAAGTGGACTTACGGAGTGGCATCCCCAAGGATTGAACCACATCTAGCGGGTATTGGCCCAGAGCATCTCGCTCTCGAAAGCCTACATGCCCAAAACATAGTTCTCGAAAGCATAACCAACAATCATCACAATAAACATGCCTAGGATAATCAAATAATCAAGCTTGCCCAGTTAACACTCGAAAGCATAGACATGATATTTGTATCATCGAAAGCACAAAGTCACAAATCACAATAATGTCAAACACATGCCCAATCTCATGATTCGGAAGCATAATAGATTAATTTCCATGTCCCAAGACTAAGATTTAGATTTTGGATTAGCTAAACCCCACATATTGGCTCGCAACTCTGTTACAAGAGTTAAGTTCAATGCTCATTCGAATTCCCTAGTTTCTAAGGCATAGAAGATCTCACAAGGTCAATACCAACAATCATAATTGAGTACCAACAATGATTAGACCATTATATCGAAGCCTAGAAACGAGTAAGAAACGATAAAATATGAAAGGGAACGAAAAATGGAAGAAAACAGCGAATCGGCACGCAGGGGACACCCTCGGGTTATAAGTTCCTATTTTAAATTTTTGAAGGAGTCCTTATCTCTGAATTTCTATTGCATATTTGAAATCCTTGTTTCGAGTAGGGTCAGATTCATATATGGTTTGCGAAAATCGGATTAGAAACGAGTAAGTTAGAGCCGATTCAAGTTTGTGAGTTTTTGGGTGCACAGGAGGCGCCAATTGTGGGTTAGAGCCGATTCAAGTTAGAGTCGATTCAAAGGCATTGCGGCGCCCAAACTGGGCACCAACACAGCAGAGGCGCCATAGTGGCGCTCCGGGCTAGTTTTAGGCGCCACCAAGGCATTGTGGCGTCTAAACTGAAGACTTCAAGGGCTGGGGTGCCGTAGTAGCGCTCCGGACCACTTTTAGGCGCTACATAGGCTATATGGCGCTTCTGAAGCTTCAGCAGAGACATGATATCGCGATTTGCATCCTTTTCTTCCAATTTTCCCCCACAATAAGCTAAATCCTACTCTTGCCTTGGATTTTGATGCCCCAAAGTCTTCAATCTCGGTTTCCAAGCTTCTCCAAACACCAAGGCAAGCTACATTACAAGAATCAAGCTCCAATTCATCAACAATCCTTCCAAAACATAAACACTCAACCAAAGCATCATCTTCCAAAAATAAATCCAACATGCACCACAAAACAAACCTAAAATCAGAATTTGAGCTAGGAATCAGTTACCTTGAGTTCAACTCCAAGTCTATCACTCAATTCCAAGTAAGACCAAGCATCCTCCAAGCTCAACTACAAGATTTGAACAAAAACCCCCAATTTTCGTCACTACCAAAACAGCCCCCATAAATCCATCCTCAAGCAAAGAAAACAAGGAATGGATGAAGAAAACTTCCTACTTAAGGTTATAGGTCAAGTTCCCGCTTCGATTCCAACTTCAAACCTTCAATTTCTCAAGAATTGAAAGAACCCTAGCTATGGAAAGTGAGGATGACGGGAATGAGGGTTGGGTTTTGGTGAGAAATGAGACTCCCACCCCAAACACCCGATTTTTAACATCCCAATTGGGTCCGAGTCGGGTCATAAGGTGTGGATCGTGTTTCACCACTTGTCTTGACCACATTGCACCCATTTGAGCACTTGACTCTTATTCTCTTGTGTGTTTGAACCCACTTATTCTCTCACTTCATTAAAATCATACTTACAAATTGTCCATAAGATAAACCATTTGTTAATTAACCACAATTAATTAAATTAATCATGTGTTAATTAAATCGGGGTGTTACAATCCCTCCCCCTTGGGATCATTCGTCCTCGAATGCAAGAATATGGACCAAGTAGGTTACCTCATTGATTTGGAGTCAAACCCAATTCAGCAATATTGCTCCAACATACTGTGCTCGGTCTCCCAAGTGGCATCTTCAACTACGTTTCTAGGCCAGAGTACTTTCACCATCTTGATCACCTTGTTGCCAAGTACTTTCTCTTTGGTATTCAGAATCGCCACGGGATATTCCTCATATTCCAAACTCTCATCCAGTTCCACTTCATCCGGTTGGATGATCTTGTCGGGCTCGAAGACGTATTTCCTCAATCGTGACACGTGAAAGACGTTGTGCATGTTCCCCACCTCAGTTGGCAAGTCCAAACGATAGGCCACCTTCCCAACTTTCTTGATAATCTCGAAGGGACCTATAAACTGGGGACTCAATTTCCCTTTCTTCCCAAATCATCTCACACCCCGCATCGATGAGACTCTCAAAAGTACCCAATCACCAACAGCAAACTCGATGTCCCTCCTTGATAAGTCTGCATAACTCTTCTGGCAGTCCTGAGCTTCCTTCATTCTGTCTTTGATCATCCGCACAATTTAATTGGTTTGTTCAATAAGCTAGGGACCCATCACCACTCGATCTGAAGGGTCACTCCAGCACAAGGGTGTTCTGCATTTCCTTCTGTATAAGGTCTCGAAAGGAGCTATACGGATATTCACGTGGTAACTGTTTGTTGTAGGAGAACTCCACCAAGGATAGATGTTCCTCCCACGTCCCCTGAAAGTCCATAGCATAAGCCCTCAACATATCTTCCAATATTCTGATGGTCATTTCTGTCTGCCCATCAGTTTGAGGGTGCCACGCCGTGCTCATACAAATCTGAGTGCCAAAAGCTGCTTGAAATTTCTTCCAAAATCTAGACAGGAATCTGGAATCCCTATCTGAAATGATCCCCCACGGCACACCAAACCGTCTAACCACATGTTAGACGTAAGGACCCGTCAAATATTGCATACTCCAGTTCAACCACATAGGTACAAACACCGCGCTCTTGGTCAGTCGGTCTAAAACCACCCAAATGGTGTCCAACCTGTTCCGTATCCTAGGCAATCCTGTGATAAAATCCATAGCAATAGATTCCCATTTCCACATGGGAACCTCCAAAGGTTGCAATAACCCCGAAGGTCGCATGTGTTCTGCCTTAACCTTCTCACAAGTAGGGCACTTAGACACAAACTCAGCAACCTCCTTCTTCATGCCCTTCCACTAGTAATTCTGTCTCAAGCCCTTGTACATCTTCACTGCTCCCGGGTGTACAAAGTAAGGTGTACAATGTGTTTCCTCCATAATTTTCCTCCTCCAATTCTGCCTCAAAAGCCAAGGGAGGGTAATAGTGTGCAGCGTGTGTCCCTTCTTGCTGAGTGCATCAACCACACGGCTCGCCTTTCCTTCAATGTACTGAATGCTTGTGTCATACTACAGGAACTCCAACCGCCTTCGCTGTCTCCCACTCATCTTATCTGCATTGTAGAGACACTTAAGATTCTTGTGACCCGAACAAATTTGACACTTAGCTCTATAAAGATAATGCCTCCAAATCTTCAATGCATGCACGACCGCTTCCATCCCCAGGTCGTGAGTCAGTCAATTTAGTTCATGAGGCTTCAATTGCCTAGAGACATGTGCAATCACCTTGACATTCTGCATAAGCACGCCTCCAAATCCTCGATGAGAAGCATCGGTGTATACTTCATATTCTCCAGATTCGTCGGCAACACCAAAACTGGAGCTTCTGTCACCTTTTCCTTCAATAGGTCAAACGCCTCCTTGCAATCCTCGCTCCACTGAAAAGGTACATCTTTCCTCAACAACTGAGTCAGGGGTCTAGCAATACTTGCAAACCCTCAATGAACCTCCTGTAGTATCCTATTACCTCAAGGAAACTACGTACCTCACTGACATCAGTGGGTGGATTCCACTCCAACACTGCTTCCACCTTAGCTAGATCCACAGAAATTCCTTCTTCAGAAATGATATGTCCAAGGAAAGCCACCTTATCCGGCCAGATTCACACTTCGAAAGCTTGGCTTACGGCTTACGCTCCCTGAGCACCTACAAAATTGTTCTGAGATGCTCCTTATGCGTCTGTAAATCGGGAGAGTATAACAAGATACCATCGATGAAAATAACCACGCACACGTCCTGCCATGGTCTGAACACACAGTGCATCAAGTTCATGAAGACCGCTTGTGCATAGGTCAATTCGAACGGTATCACCGTAACCTCCAAATAACCATAACGTGTTCAGAAGGATGTTCTCTCGCGGTCTCTTTTCGCTATTCGAATCTGACGATATCCGAATCTTCAATCAGTCTTAGAAGACGTAGAATCGCCCTTCAACTGATCAAACAAGTCGTCGATCCCCGGTATTGGATACCGGTTCTTGACCGTCACCTGATTAAGTCCACGGTAATCGATGCACATCCGCAACTCCCATCCTTCTTCTTCACAAAGATTACCGGTGCTCCCCAAGGTGAACCATTTGGTTGTATGTATCCTTAATCAAGTAACTCCTTAAGCTGCTCCTTCAACTCCCTCGATTCTGCAGGAGCCATAAGATAAGGAGTCTTGGCAAACAGCGTTGCGCTTGGCACCAAACCTATGGAAACTCTACCTCCAGGGTATCTCATCAGAATTACATCGGAAGATCCCGAGATGATAGGAATTAGTGACACTGCTGGTCTTGGTGTAGGTGGTATGATCTCGTGCACATAGCAGATATGCGCCGGGTACCCCGTTCTGTTTTAATACCGCAAAAGACACTGAGGATACAACTCGTACATTAGAGTAATAGATCACTTCCTCACCTTCTTGATTGACGAAAGATATTCTTGGTACTCTGAGATCCAACCTCGCCTTGTACTTGGACAACAATCCATTTCCAGTATGAGATCGGAATCCGCCAAGTCTAGCACCACAAGATCAGTGTTGAACTCTCGAATCCTTTATAGTTATACGTGCATTGGGTCCTATCCGTCGACTTCGTATTATATCATCAGATGGTAATGACACAGAAAGATGATAAGTCATCAAAGGTCCCATCGGTGTTCGGATATAATATCCGAGGATATAAGTGAACACGGTGCCCGAGTTTAGCACGTCGTCAACTAGTATAGTACCTACACATTCAACAATATGTGGCACTATCCTTATAATGACCTGCAATCATACAACATGCTCCACTTAGCGCTGGTAATATTTTGAACTGCCATGTCCCCACTTGCTCCAAAGTGAGGAACTCCCTCCTCTTGACATCCATCATCTGAGTGATTTAGAATGAGATCAAAAGGCATAGCAGATCGCCTCCCAAGTGAATCTTGATCTCTTCACAAACTCGTTCTCACAACTTCGCCACCAACGTAGCGCTGAATCCACAAGATGCCTATTGGGATGAATTGGATCGACTCTCTGTCCCTGATTAATGTTCTGCAGAACTGATAACATCTGTGGCATAAGCTGAATGGAATCGAAAGGCATAGGCCTTAGTGGCAGTGGTGGTGAAACTGGTTTGTCCTCAAGGCGAAGTCCCCCATCAACTCCCAACAGTTCATCCGAATGAAGGCCCTTCTCTTTAGTGAGGTCATTCTTTCACCGACATTATACTACCCATCGTCACAAATTATTGGTCCCGAATTTCTATGAGGCCTTTCCCGCGTCTCGGTTCCAACTCTGCGTGATAGTATCCTGTACTAAAACATAACAAACCATTGAGTAACATTCGGTAATGGTACCCAATATCAATTAAGTAAATATAGATCTCCCGGGATATCCTTATGGATTGATCGTGGTTTGGCTCACAAACCAAAACTCAATCCCATAAGGTACGCAGTTATCCCAAAAATAATGCAACGCAACAGAAATATAAGCATGATCAAAAGCAAATCCTAAACTACATGCATTCCCCACACACCTCACCACATGCTTGTGTCAAAATTCTAAGCACATAAGAGCACACATGGCTCTGATACCAACATGTAACGCCCCAAAAATTTTAAACCAATTTTTGCTGACGTAACTGCCGTGTTACCTCACTTAAACTGTTGGCCAATCAATTTAAGTTCAATAACACGAAGCCTGGTAATCAGAAAATCCAACAGAATATAACAATAGAGTAACAGAGTAAGCAACAGAACGTGTCTATCACGTAATCATCAAATCTCGGCTACAAGCCACATACAGTACCTCACCTCGGTACTCACATTAACCCGTCCAAATACCAAGTATACAGGGTGTAATACCCGAGAATTTTGCAACATAAAATAAATAAATAAATAAACAATAAACAAAAAACAACAATAAATAAATATAATAAATGAATAAACATAACACATAGACAAGGAAATAAGAAATGGAATTTAATTTAAGATGGAATTTAATTTCCAATACCCGTAAAGCCAAAGATAAATTAATCAAATAAATTGTACAAGTGTATCCGACACTAATGGACTCGAGAGTTCGAGGCCAATATTAAATCTAGACCCGAGTAAGAATTAAGATAGGAAATAGGAGCCCGAAAATATCCCGGAAATCCGAATCCGAGAACATAGAGGGATAGAAGTCCGAAAGAGAGGAGGAAATACCCGACGGATCGCACGACCCGCCCGAACCGAAGTCCAGGCGTGGGCCGCGCGGTGGCCGCGTGGTGTTTGCCTAAACGGCGCGCCAACCCCGCGCCAATGGACAGATTCGCCCGTTGCGAGATTTACTCGCCCGAATACGGATTTTCCGACTTCGGTTGTATTCCTTTCGGCTCAAGACTCACCAAGGTCGATCTTGGACGTCCCTAGGCCGTGTCTATCTATAAATAACACCTCTTGACAGCCCCGAACACTTTTCAAAACCCTACGAATTCTCTCTACACACAAAACCCTGATTCCGGAGTCGTCGGAGGCACGAAACCAAGGCGAAGGCAGTCGTGGACGAAAATCGGAAGATCTCCAACGTTGTGGTAAGTTCTGATCCGATCCTTGTTCCATGTGTGATTCGAAAACGAATCCTAACTTCTTTCTTTTCTTCTCTACGCCCCGAATCGGATCTAGAACGAAGAACCCGACGAACCGAGGAGATAAACGGTGGAGTGGAAGCCACGCCTCCGAATTAACGAACCCGGACGACCAAACATCTGTAAATAAATCTTACTATGGTTTTGGGAGGATTTAAATTATATATGATCTAAGGATTTAAACCAAGAACGTAAAATCTGTCAAAAGGAAATCTTTAACGGCGCAGAATTTTTGCATAATTTTTCCGTACCCTTAAACCTATTCAAACGAGAAAACTTAAAACACGAAAAACGTTTCTAAGACGTAGGTCTAGATACTGTAAAAATTTCATAATTTTTCGTTATGATTTGATATCTGAAAACAACTCCAAACCGAACTGTTTTGAATTTGGATCTCGAAATCTGGACAGAACTTAGGTCCAAATTTGTAGACGTTTTTGACAATAGATCTAAACCGATTCAGAACTTTAGACGAACATGGAAGTTGTAGATATATATCTTAAGTATCTCCCCGTAAAATTTCATCAAATTTGAAGTTAGTTTGCTATGGTAGATCTTGAAATCTTGAAACTGGTGTTGAAATTTTCGGACAGATTATCATCCTGTTAAAGATTGACGTTTTTCACCTACTTTTGTATCTCGGATCGAAAAACTTAAAACATAAAACTTGTTCATCTCTGTGTTTTCGAGTCACCGGTCAAATTTTAGAATTTTCGGAGTTAAACCTAATTTTTAATGAATTTTGAATTAAACTGTAGTTGACCGAGTCAAATTTTGATATCTTGTTGAAACGGTCAAATTAGCCTTTAAGGGTTAAACGAATTGAAAAGTATTTTGAAACAAATACTTGAAATCTGGAATTTAAGAAATCCCCTTACAAACTTGATCCTTTAAAATTAGGGGGTGAGTGCTCTGCAGGGTGCCCTCCTAACGATTCACTTCGTGCCTTTATGGACAATGGTGACCCGCACGAAATTTTTGAGATATGTTGCCAAAACGGCATGAAATATATGGCATACACTCTCGTGAATATCTTTATGGGTTTCCCGAGGCTCCGGAGTGGTACCGGGTATGGCAGATACGGCTGCGGCCGCCGGGCTACCGGCTAAATTTGACGAGATTGCGATGCAATCGTGACATACTTGAAATACTAAATCTTGGGTGTAATGGGGATAGTTAAAATATTTATCTGTTGCCTTTAAATTATTAAATGCTTTATTTAAATTATTTATAGCTTTTACTTAAGTTATGCTAAACGTGTTGTTAATTAGAGCCATGAATTGATTATGCAAATTGGTTAGACAATTAAATTGAATTATTTATGATTTATTATCATGCTTTTATGTAAATATTAAATAATGGCTTTGAAACCCCACGATCATGTCTGTATTAACTTACTCAGCAAGTTGTGCTGACCAAACCATTTTATTTCCTTTTTCTTACAGAGTATGTGGAATGAGCATGAGCACTATATGCATGGGGGAATATTTTGGGAAACTTTCTATTTTAAATTCTTGCATTAGACTATAGTATGAACGGGCCTGTTTAACCCGTGTTTTGGACATGTTTGGCCCTATTTATATTTTCCACTGCAATACTTATACTCAGATACTATTATTCCGCTGCATTATGATATTTATTTTGGATTTATAATGAATGGGCTATCAATACCTAGCCTTGCATCTTTATAGTAAGCTCGGAGAAACCGTGTCTTACTAGGGAGGTGTGGCGGTGACATCCCGACCTGGGTGACAAAAAACCGGGGTGTTACAAGTTGGTATCAGAGACCGGTTTATTTTTAAATTAGTATTATTGTTTTTTAACTATTATTTTTAAACCATTATTATTTTTAAACTATTATTATTTTTTAAAACTATTATTTTTAAATCATGATCGTTTTTAAATTATTATTATAGAAGCCCAAATTATTATTTTTAAACCTTCCTAGTCCAAAATTAATTTTGAGCCCAAATTATAATTATTTTTGACCCAAGATAGAGGTCCAAGGATTTTGAATACTATTCTAAAATTTTTAAAGCATTAATTCCATGGAATAATTTTTTTTTTCAAACCTATGGAAAAAAATATATATATAGAGCATGAATTATTTTGGGGGAAATCATTATTTGCATGTGCATACTGCATTGCCTAAACTTAGAGAACCTAGAAGTGTGATACATTCTAACTTAAATCTTTTGCTTGCGCTAGATGGCTAGTCAATATATGATGAACTTGATGATCAAAATGATGAACGCTCACTTTAACTCCCAACAAACCATAGAACAAATGAAACATCGTATAGCTCAATTGGAGGCAAATCTGCACCGCATGGGCAACTTAAGAGAGGCGGACCACCACCGCATAAACCAACTCGAACGCCAAGTCCAAACCCTCACTACGCAAAACCTAATACTGAAGGAACACGTCGATGCTCATGGAGAGGACTTGAACACCATCTTTGACGATCTACTGCCGCCAAGTTCGGAGGAGGATGACCCGGAGGAGGATCCCGCTACCCCACCGGAGGACGTCTTGAGACGCTAGGGATTCTATTTATAGTAGATACTATTTTTGCTAAGAAAATATTGCTATTTTTGTACATCCTCCTACTTGTATTAAAAGCTTCTTTTAAGGGAATAAAATATAAGATTTATTCATTTAAACAAAATAAGACAAAACCTTGCGTTACTTTTAAGCCCAATCAAGCATTATGTACAAGCACATTCAAAGTAACTTGCCTAGACAATATATTACGTTCTAATTCACACCGTTTGTAACAGAATGGCACCACGAGGTAGATCAAGGAACCAACCTACTCCCCAAACTACTACTGATGTGCCACCAAATGACACCGAACCTGCTCAACCTGTAGGAGAACAACCCCAAGGTGCACAGGACGCCCCCGCACCGAACAATGTGGGGGATCATCTTCGGAGGATAGAGGAGGTCTTGATTGCGCTGGGGAATGCGCAAGTCAATCAAGCTGCGGCGGTACCTCCGCCCCAAGCTCGCCCAGACTACCTGGCAATGGTGAATCCCTACCATCCACCCCACTATGTTGGTGAGGAGGATCCAGCCAAACTGGAGAAATGGATCCGGACTTTTGACAAGCTGATGGGCGCGGTCAAGTGTCCGAAAGGAGAGAGAGTGCACGTCGCTTCGTACTACTTGGGAGGCGAAGCGGACGACTGGTGGCAGGCGACACAAGCAAAACTGACTGAGGATGACGAGCCCTACTCTTGGGCGGAAATGATGGAACTGCTTAGGGATAGATTCTATCCCCAGAGTACTAAAGCTGCAATGTACGAGGAATTCCTGTTGCTGAAGCAAGGAGGCCAGACCGTACAAGAGTACTACACTCGGTTCAAGGAGCTGGTGAGGTTCACACCAAGATTAGTACCAACGGATGCGGAGAAAGCTCAAAAGTTCGAAATGGGACTGAACCTGACAGTACGTGAGGTGATCGCAGGGGTGCACTACCCTGATCTGCAAGCAGTGTATGATCGCGCTGTGGCAGTGGCGCGAGTACAGCAACTAAAAAGGAGAGTGAGTGGGGAGTCCAGCCGGGGTCCCCAACAAGAGGAACCGGGACGCGAGAAGCGAGAACACGGAAAGGAACGAACAACAGAGAGGGTCGAATAGGCCACATCAAACCAATAATGGAAGGAGGTTTAACCAATAAGAACCGGTACCACCTTGCCCGAGGTGTGGGCGACCCCATCTAGCGAGGGGATGCCCTCAACACGGGGCATGCTTTCGGTGTGGACGCATGGGCCACATACATCGGGAGTGCCGAACAAGGCTTGAAAACTTAACGAAAAGGGAAGACTTGGTCACAGGGCAGGGACAGCCTCAAAATCAAAACGGACGGAACGACAACAATCAGGGGTATAGACCCCCTCAAAATCAATTTAGGCAGCCGAACCAGAATCAGAACCAACGTCCTCAACCACCTCAGAATCAAAATCAACAGCAAGATCAGCAGCCGAATCCGAATCAGCAAGGCAATCAAGGACGCCCGATGGGAAGACTTAACGTGGTTAACCAAGCGGACGTGCCTGCACAAGGAGAAGTGATGGCAGGTACATTTCATGTCTTGAATACACCCCTTAGAGTCTTATTTGATTCCGGAGCTAGTTGCTCAATCATAGCATCAAGAATAGTGCCTGAGTTAGATCTACCTAAGTGCGAGATAATTAGCTTAGGAATTCAATTGCCTTCAGGAGAAGTGGTAGCTTGCTCTAATCGATATAACGGAATTCCTATAGTGATCAAGAACGTAGAATTCTTCGTAAACTTAGTAGAATTTAACTTAAGGGACTTTGACATTATACTGGGGATGGACTGGTTGTCCCAGTATAAAGTGGTGATCGAATGCCATAAACAAAAGATCACCCTGTCGAAAAGTAGGGGAAAGAGAGTTATCTTTTATTCTCAGCCCCCTAAGAGGAGCAACAAAATCGTTAGTGCCCTCAAACTAAGTAACTTGATGCGTAAGGGGTATGAGCTATACGCATGCTACGTGCACAACCTTGAGGCGGAAGAGAACAAGGTTGATAGCATATCAGTGGTAAGAGAGTACCGGATGTGTTTCCTGAAGACATCCCGAGCATGCTACCTGAGCGAGATCTTGAATTCACGATAGATCTCATTCCGGGAACCGAGCCTGTCTCAAAAGCTCCGTACCGGATGGCACCGCTGGAAATGAAGGAGTTAAAGGAACAACTCGAGGAGCTACTGCAGAAAGGATACATAAGACCGAGTACTTCCCCATGGGGAGCACCGGTTTTATTTGTTAAGAAGAAAGACGGAGGATTACGTCTTTGTATAGATTATCGAGGGTTAAACCAAGTGACCATCAAGAATAAGTACCATCTCCCGAGAATTGAGGATCTATTTGATCAACTGAAGGGAGCTTCAGTATTCTCGAAGATCGACTTACGATCTGGATATCACCAGTTGAGAATCGCCGAGAAAGACATCCCGAAGACGGTGTTTCGAACTCGATATGGCCACTACGAGTTCACAGTGTTATCCTTTGGGTTAACAAATGCTCCAACAATGTTCATGAACCTCATGAACAATGTATTTCGAGAACTGTTAGATCAGTGTGTAGTGGTGTTCATTGATGACATCCTGATCTACTCGAAAAGCAAGGAGGAGCATGCCCAGCACTTGCACCAAATGTTAGGGACCTTGCGAAAGAATCAGCTATACGGCAAATTGTCCAAATGCGATTTTTGGTTGAAGGAGGTAGCATTTCTTGGACATATAGTATCCGCTGATGGAGTTTCAGTGGATCCGGCAAAAGTTTCTGCCGTGATAGAATGGGCAGCGCCGAAGAGCCTAACTGAGATAATGAGTTTCCTTGGATTAGCCGGGTACTATAGACGGTTCATGAAGGATTTTTCAAAAATCGCACAACCTTTGACCCACCTACTGAAGAAGGGAGTAAAATACGTGTGGACAGAGGCGTGTGAGGCAGCATTTCAAGAGCTGAAGAAACGACTCACAACCACACCTGTATTGACGCTACCATCAGAGAATGGTGACCTCGAAGTTTACAGCGATGCTTCGAAGGAAGGTTTAGGTTGTGTCTTGATGCAAGACTCGAAGGAAGTTTCATATGCATCACGACAACTGAAACCTCATGAGGAAAATTATCCGACACACGACCTGGAGTTGGCAGCGGTCGTTTTCGCTCTAAAGATGTGGAGACATTATCTTTATGGGCGAAAGTGTCGAATGTTCACCGACCACAAGAGCTTGAAATATATATTCACTCAGAAGGAGTTGAATTGGAGACAGCGAAGGTGGTTGGAACTTATTAAAGATTATGATTTGGAGATATCCTACCATGAGGGGAAGGCGAATGTGGTAGCCGATGCCCTAAGCCGGAAAACCCAACACGTGACAAACTCGTTAGTAATTCCGTCGGCATTGTACATGGATCTGGCAATATTGGATTTGGAACTTGTGCATCCGGGCACAGTTAATGACACGATCAGTGCTATGATCGTAGAAACTCCAATATTGGACGAAATTCGACTCGCTCAACCGGGTGACGCGAAGCTGGAGAGGATAAAGGAGTATATTGCCGAGGGTAAGGCAATAGGGTTTGCTATCCATGAGGATGGAAGCATTCGCTTCAAAGGGAGATGGTGTGTGCCTCAAAAGTGTGTCGAGTTGAAGCAAAGGTTGATGAATGAAGGTCACAATACACCATATTCAGTGCATCCCGGAGGTGACAAACTTTACAAGGACTTGAAGAAGATCTATTTGTGGCCGGGAATAAAGAAGGAGGTGGCAAACTTTGTGGCGAAATGCCTCACCTGCCAAAGGGTTAAGGCAGTGAGACATAAACCCTTAGGACTGATGCAACCACTAGAGATTCCAAGTTGGAAGTGGGATAGCATCTCGATGGACTTTGTCTCGGGATTACCCCGATCACCTAAAGGCATGAACAAGATTTGGGTGATTGTGGATAGGCTAACGAAGACGGCCATATTTATCCCGATGAAGGATACGTAGACTATGGACCAATTGGCCCGAGCCTACATTGATAATGTGGTACGACGACATGGAGTACCACATGACATCATTTCTGATAGAGACAGTAGATTTGCCTCTCATTTTTTGACGGAGTTACAAAAAGCTCTCGGTACTCAAATCAAAATGAGCACCGCATTCCACCCAATGACGGATGGACAAACCGAGAGGACGATCCAAACACTAGAAGACATGCTGAGAGCATTTGTGTTGGAATTCAAAGGAAATTGGGAAACTCATTTACCCTTAATTGGGAAACTCATTTACCCTTAATTGGGAAATTGGGAAACTCATTTGTGCTAGCATTGGCATGACACCTTTCGAGGCGTTGTATGGACGAAAGTGCCGAAGCCCGTTGAGCTGGGAAGAAAGCGATAAGTCTGTGATAGTGGGACCATAACTTGTCGAAGAAATGGCTCAACAGATAAAGGTGATTCAAGGGAAAATGAAAGCCGTTCAAGACCGTCAGAAGGGTTATGTTGACGTAAGACGACGAGACCTAGAATTTCAAGTGGGAGATAGGGTCATGCTAAAGATATCACCCATGAAGGGGGTGATGCGCTTTGGCAAACGAGGAAAGTTGAGTCCTCGATACACAGGACCTTACGAGATTCTAGAACGAGTCGGAAATTTGGCCTACCGGCTGGCTTTACCACCACAATTAGATCGAGTTCATAATGTCTTCCATGTCACAACTAAAGAAATATGTATCAGACCCGACACATGTACTTCAACCGGAAATAATCGAACTAGATGAGGATCTGACTTTTGAAGAAGTACCAGTGCGAATTCTAGACGCTAAGGAGTGAGTAACGAGGAATAAAACTGTCAAGATGGTCAAGGTTCTTTGGTCGAACCATGAAAGCGAGACAGAAACATGGGAGTTAGAATCGGACATGAGGGAATGCTATCCGACACTGTTCCAAACCGACACCGACAAAGTTAGTGGGACATAACTGCGATCTTAAGGGGGAGAGGATGTCACACCGTGCATTTTCCGTACATTTTTGTAACCAAACAAATTCGAATTGTTTTGAACTACGTTATGGCTTGATCCCTTCACAGGGTACATAGGCAGCTTAGAAGTTTTAATTCTAAGTTCAGTCGCAAAATAATAAAACAAACAAAAGGATTCGTTCTTAACACGAGAAAAGGCGAAACACAACTTCGAGGACGAAGTTGATTCTTAAGGAGGGTAGACTGTAATACCCGAGAATTTTGCAACATAAAATAAATAAATAAATAAACAATAAACAAAAAAATAACAATAAATAAATATAATAAACGAATAAACATAACACATAGACAAGGAAATAAGAAATAAAATTTAATTTAAGATGGAATTTAATTTCCAATACTCGTAAAGCCAAAGATAAATTAATCAAATAAATTGTACAAGTGTATCCGACACTAATGGACTCGAGAGTTCGAGGCTAATATTAAATCTAGACCCGAGTAAGAATTAAGATAGGAAATAGGAGCCCGAAAATATCCGGTAAATCCGAATCCGAGAACATAGAGGGATAGAAGTCCGAAAGAGAGGAGGAAATGCCCGACGGATCGCACGACCCGCCCGGACCGAAGTCCAGGCGTGGGCCTCGCGGTGTTTGCCTAAACGGCGTGCCAACCCCGCGCCAATGGACAGATTCGCCTGTTGCGAGATTTACTCTCACGAATCCGGATTTTCCGACTTCGGTTGTATTCCTTTCGGCTCAAGACTCACCAAGGCCGACCTTGGATGTCCCTAGGCCGTGTCTATTCATAAATAACACCTCTTGACAGCCCCGAACACTTTTCAAAACCCTACGAATTCTCTCTACACACAAAACCCTAATTCCGGAGTCGTCGGAGGCACGAAACCAAGGCGAAGGCAGTCGTGGACGAAAATCGGAAGATCTCCAACATTGCGGTAAGTTCTGATCCGATCCTTGTTCCATGTGCGATTCAAAAATGAATCCTAACTTCATTCTTTTCTTCTTTACCCGAATTGGATCTAGAACGAAGAACCCGACGAACCGAGGAGATAAACGGTGGACTGGAAGCCACGCTTCTGAATTAACGAACCCGGATGATGAAAGATCTATAAGTTAATCTTACTGTGGTTTTGGGAGGATTTAAATTACACTTGATCTAAGGATTTAAACCAAGAACGTAAAATCTGTCAAAACGAAATCTTTAACGGCGCAGCATTTTTGCATGATTTTTCCGTACCCTTAAACCTGTTCAAACGAGAAAATGTAAAACACAAAAAAATTTCTAAGACGTAGATCTAGCTACTATAAAAATTGCATAATTTTTTTGTTATGATTTGATATCTCAAATCGACTCCAAACCGAACTGTTTTGAATTTAGATCTTGAAATCTGAATAGAACTTAGGTCCGAACATGTAGACGTTTTTGACAATAGATCTAGACCGATTCAGAACTTTAGACGAACATAAAAGTTGTAGATATATGTCTTAAGTATCTCCCTGTAAAATTTCATCAAATTTGGAGTTAGTTTGCTATGGTAGATCTTGAAATCTTGAAACTAGTGTTGAAATTTTCGGACAGATTATCATCCTGTTAAAGATTGACGTTTTTCACCTACTTCCGTATCTCGGATCGAAAAACTTAAAACATGAAACTTGTTCAAATCTGTGTTTTTGAGTCACCGGTCGAATTTTCGGAGTTAAACCGGATTTTTAATGAATTTTGAAGTAAACTGTGGTTGACCGAGTCAAATCTTGATATCTTGTTGAAACGGTCAAATTAGCCTTTAAGGGTTAAACGATTTGAAAAGTCTTTTGAAACAAATACTTGAAATCTGGAATTTAGGAAATCCCCTTACAAACTTGATCCTTTAAAATTAGGGGGTGAGTGCTCTGCAGGGTGCCCTCCTAACGATTCACTTCGTGCCTTTATGGACGATGGTGACCCGCGCGAAATTTTGAGATATGTTGCCAAAACGGCATGAGATATATGGCCTACACTCTCGTGAATATCCTTATGGGTTTTCCGAGGCTCCGGAGTGGTACTGGGTATGACAGATACGGCTGCGGCCGCCGGGCTACCGGCTAAACTTGACGAGATTGCGATGCAATCGTGAAATACTTGAAATACTAAATCTTGGGTGTAATGGGGATAGTTAAAATATTTATTTGTTGCCTTTAAATTATTAAATGCTTTATTTAAATTATTTATAGCTTTTACTTAAATTATGCTAAACGTGTTGTTAATTAGAGCCATGAATTGATTATGCAAATTGGTTAGACAATTAAATTGAATTATTTATGATTTATTATCATGCTTTTATGTAAATATTAAATAATGGCTTTGAAACCCCACGACCATGTCTGTATTAACTTACTCAGCAAGTTGTGCTGACCAAACCATTTTATTTCCTTTTTCTTACAAAGTATGTGGAATGAGCATGAGCACTATATGCATGGGGGAATATTTTGGGAAACTTTCTATTTTAAATTCTTGCATTAGACTATAGTATGAACGGACCTGTTTAACCCGTGTTTTGGCCATGTTGGCCCTATTTACATTTTCCGATGCAATACTTATACTGAGATACTATTATTCCGCTGCATTATGATATTTATTTTGGATTTATAATGAATGGGCTATTTGATTGTTTTACATATTTTAAATACTGCAATACCTAACCTTGCATCTCTTTAGTAAGCTCGGAGAAACCGTATCTTACTAGGGAGGTGTGGCGGTGACATCCCGAGCTAGGTGACCAAGAACTGGGGTGTTACACAGGGGAATACAAAACAACGGTTCTCAAAATAATCCAAACAGTCAGATAATGCTCAGAAATACAAGCTAGTCACAGCTAGATAACATAGAGTCTAATACAGCAATTCAGTCAAGACATATCAATGCAATCCTATAAGATCACTCAGCCCCAAACCCATCTCCATGATCATGCTCTGCGTTCTCCCCAGAAGCATCTATAAGAAAGACAAAATGCAAGGTGTCAGTACATAAAGTACTGAGCAAGAGTAGGAAAAGCTGGGAAACAGGGAACAAGATTTTAAAGGCTTATTAACAGTTTATATAATTGCATAATTAAACTAATAATTAAACATCACACTGTCCATACCGGTGCCTCAACCACGTCATACACTGGAAAACAATAATAAGATGAATGATGGATGATGAGATGAATGGTATGACCTAAAGTGTCTATCTACCCTAAATGCAGCACATAAGTATGTCTAGCGTGCATCCTAATACCATGGCCAGCATTCTTCCCCATTATGGCTCCACCTCACCTTAATGGTCGGAAGAGATACCTACAGTGCCCCCGCCACGAGCACTACATGCACAAAGGGTCAAGTGGACTTACGGAGTGGCATCCCCAATGATCGAACCACATCTAGCGGGTATTGGCCCAGAGCATCACGCTCTCGAAAGCCTACATGCCCAGAACATAGTTCTCGAAAGCATAACCAACAATCATCACAATAAACATGCCCAGGATAATCAAATAATCAAGCTTGTCCAGTTAACACTCGAAAGCATAGACATGATATTTGTATCCTCGAAAGCATAAAGTCACAAATCACAATAATGTCAAACACATGCCCAATCTCATGATTAGGAAGCATAATAGATTAATTCCCATGTCCCAAGACTAAGATTTAGATTCTGGATTAGCCAAACCCCACATATCGACTCGCAACTCTGTTACAAGAGTTAAGTTCAATGCTCATTCGAATTCCCTAGTTTCTAAGGCATAGAAGATCTCACAAGGCCAATACCAACAATAATAAGTGAGTACCAACAATGATTAGACCATTATAAGACGTTTTTCGAAGCCTAGAAACGAGCAAGAAACGATAAAATACGAAAGGGAACGAAAAATGGAAGAAAACAGCGAATCGGCACGCATGGGACACCCTCGGGTTATAAGTTCCTATTTTAAATTTTCTGAAGGAGTCATTATCTCTGAATTCCGATTGCATATTTGAAATCCTTGTTTTGAGTAGGGTCAGATTCATATATGGTTTGCGAAAATCAAATTAGAAACGAGTAAGTTAGAGCCGATTCAAGTTTGTGAGTTTTTGGGTGCACAGGAGGCGCCAATTGTGGCGCTCCAAGCCCCTTTTGGGCGCCGTAAAGGCATTGCGGCGCCCAAACTGGGCACCAACACAGCAGAGGTGCCACAGTGGCGCTCCAGGCTAGTTTTAGGCGCCACCAAGGCATTGTGGCACCTAAATTGAAGACTTTAAGGGCTGGGGCGCCGCAATAGCGCTCCGGACCACTTTTAGGCGCCGCACAGGCTATGTGGCGCCTCTGAAGCTTCAACAAAGACATGATATCGCGATTTGCTCCATTTTCTTCCAATTTTCCCGCACAATAAGCTAAATCCTACTCTTGCCTTGGATTTTGATGCCCCAAAGTCTTCAATCTCAGTTTCCAAGCTTCTCCAAACACCAAGGCAAGCTACATTACAAGAATCAAGCTCCAATTCATCAACAATCCTTCCAAAACATAAACACTCAACCAAAGCATCATCTTCCAAAAATAAATCCAACATGCACCCTAAAACAAACCTAAAATCAGAATTTGAGCTAGGAATTAGTTACCTTGAGTTCAACTCCAAGTCTATCACTCAATTCCAAGTAAGACCAAGCATCCTCCAAGCTCAACTACAAGATTTGAACAAAAACCCCCAATTTTCGTCACTACCAAAACAGCCCCCAAAAATCCATCCTCAAGCCAAGAAAAGAAGGAATAGATGAAGAAAACTTCCTACCTAAGGTTATAGGTCAAGTTCCCCCTTCGATTCCACCTTCAAACCTTCAATTTCTCAAGAATTGAAAGAACCCTAGCTATGGGAAGTGAGGGTGACGGGAATGAGGTTTGGGTTTTGGGTTTTGGTGAGAAATGAGACTCCCACTCCAAACACCCGATTTTTTTAACATCCCAATTGGGTCCGGGTCGGGTAATAAGGTGTGGGTCGGGTTGCACCACTTGTCTTGACCACATTGCACCCATTTGAGCACTTGACTCTTATTCTCTTGTGTGTTTGAACCCACTTATTCTCCCACTTCATTAAAATCATACTTACAAATTGTCCATAAGATAAACCCTTTGTTAATTAACCACAATTAATTAAATTAATCATGTGTTAATTAAATCGGGGTGTTACATAAAAATCAAAATTAACAAAGTCATGGGTACAATTAATTCCCATAGCAAACATTCAAAATATAGTTCGTACATGTTATCGCCCTTATTTCACTCGCGCAAGCCCCATCGAACGGCACACACCAATGGACAACATCGCAGATACGCACTAACTATTGGCAATTGCGTACAAAAGTATATATATATATATATATTTTTTTTTAAGTAGCTATTGAAGGCCTGAAAATGGGTTGTGAGAGCTTATAATACATAAATAACAAAGGGAATAAAATGGAGGGATAGGGGTCGATGAGGAATTAAAAATCCAACATTCCGCGTACAAAATTAATTGAGACAAATAAATTGAGCACTACTACGCATATGAAGAGTGGCCCATATCTATATATTACAATATATTATAAAAATCTCCTTATGAACAGTAATCTACCTATTTATTCACCATTCAATTTGTGCGCGTAATCCAATACAAATTTCTAATGAACACTAACTCAACAATAACTCAAAATGTGTACAAGAAAAAATTCTAAAAATAAGATATTTTAAAACTACATGATAACACAAATCTAACGAGATCACACTTGACTACGTTTTTTCTTATATATATGTTGTATAAGTATTAGTTAAAGTTGAATAATAAACAATAGCAAAAGTCAATTCCTTTTAACTATAAAAATGAAGGAATTATATAATAAAAAAACATAGTGCACTTTCAAACGCAGTTGGCCTGAATGGTATGAGGCTTTGGCAGTTTAAACAAAGGTCTCGGGTTCGAGCCTTTGTGTATACAGAATTCTGCTTTGGGAGAGGCAACCCTTCAATTCTCACCCGATCCTCGAGGTATTAGTTTTGGGTCCAATGAAACCTGGGGATACTCTGATATTCACCAAAAAAAAATATTGGAGAACCATCTGTTGTAGTTTTTTTTAGCTTTTTCCTTTGCCGACGTTTTTATGTCATTGTTATAAAATATATATAGGAGAACCAAATTTGAGCGAAATTCACGTTAGATAATTTAATTTAATTAATTATTATAGATAAACAATACTACTTAATAAAAAGATGTAACAAAAATTTCATGGGTTGATAATTGAATAATAAATAGTAGCAAAAATCAATCCATTTTCACTATGTATCCAAGACTAAATGAATCTTTCTTTAGATTTACTATCCTATAGCTTGACTCCTTGTTCTTGGTCGCAGGAAGGTGGAATCATTATTATTCAAAATATTTAATACGAATGGCAATGGGTCGGTTTCGGGACGAGTAGTAGTATCCCCATCCCCATCCCCAATAGCATATTTAATCTCCAAAACCGGCCCAATCGCCGCCGGGGATTTTATTGGGGACCCCATCGGGTATTATAATTTCATCAATCCCCATTGGGGACCCATCGAGGATTCATTTTACAAACCAATTTTTCAAAATTTTAATATTAAAACACACAAATTGTTTAACAATAAATTATAATCCACATCAAAAGCTCCTAATTATTTTCAATATATAATCAATCTATCAAACTAAATTTTGAATTCCAAATACTTAATTTCACATAATAAATTTCGATAATTCATGCGATATAATAACAAAAAAATCCACAAATGGTCGTTATATTAGGTTTTAGATTTTTAAATTTTTTTAAAGTAATGGACTAATTATCTTTAGTAAAAATCAATAAAATATAATATACAAAATATTAAATATAATATACTCACTCCGTATAGAAAAGATAGCTACATTGGTAAACTTGACACTATTCACCTAAACACTTTGATTTGAAGTTTTATCATAGATATACAAGTTAAAATATAGCCAAGTGAGATCTTGTTAGATTCATTTCATCTTGTAGTTTTTAAATACCGAAGTTTTAGAATTTTTACTTCTACCGAATTTGAGTTATTAATGGTTTAAATTGTGCATTGGACTACGTGCTGGGTTGGTCAGTAGCTATCTTTAAAAAACGGAGGAAGTATAAAATTTAAAAATATAATATATAAAATATATCGGGGATGGGTCGGGGCGGGGACTACTTCCCCCGTCCCCGTCCCATCCTCGAAAAAATTCCTGAGAAAATCCCCAATCCCAGCCCATCCTCAATAATCCTCTACCCAAAATTGTACTGAAAATTCAGTTTTCGGTTTTCACTATCGGGTATGGTTTTTTTTGCCATCCCTAATATTTGACTCGTACCTTTTATTTGTTGCTCTCGCTTAGCTCCTTTCTAATGCTATCAGTATCACACAAGTAAATAAGTTGCAGGATAGGGAACCCATGAGTTCACTCATGTGGCCTATCTACCAACTAGCAAGAGTTTCGTGACTCTTCATGCCTATGTTCGCACTAGTATTGGCTGTGAACTAATTTATACTGCGTATAACTTTTCTCATATGCTACTCTTCTTTCCCGTTCTATTCTATACGGTTGAGAAGTACATTAGAGTATGGTCGGAAATTCCATATCATTTTATTTTATTAAAAATTAACATAGGGCACTAAAAAACCTCGTATGGCAATGCCAAAGCAAAATCAAGAGTAGAGCAGTGTCTCGCGGAAATGAATTGACCAGATCGATCGCAAATTGGATGATTCAACTTAGTCAAATGAAGGAATTATTAAAAAAAAAAAAACTTAAGTTACTTTCAAAATATAGGAGAACCAAATTCAAGCGAAATTCACATTAGATAATTTAATTGCATTAATTATTATAGATAAAGAATACTACCAAATAAAGAATGTAACAAAAACTTTATGGGTTGATATTTTGTTTATTCTTTAAATATAATTAATTTCAATACTTGTTATTATTCTTAACTAATACTCTATTAATTTAAATAATAGTTAAAGAATATATTATAAATTATTAATAAGTACTTTATAGATTGATATTATATTCATTAATGAATAGCAAATATTTTTATTAGATTAATTAACTAAATTAGATAAATTGCAATACGACAATAAGTTGATGAAATATTTTAATTTGTAAATGGATACATTTACAAGAGTGTTTTTTATATTTTATAATTTCATTTAGAAATATAATATCTTTAGGAAATTTTTAATATCTCAACGTTTTATGGTTAATCAATATCAATAATCAATTATCGAGTATAATACGATTTCACATACTTTCTATTTCAATGTATGAGATTAGAATCGTTGCTTTTTCATTTTTTGTCCTTTCAACTATTGTTTGTAGTATAAATATTTTTAAAATACTAAATTGTAATATATAAATATTGGTAATGCCATAGTTACTTGATTTCTATGCAATGTATAAATGTACTCATGTAATGCTTAAAATAGTTTAAAGAGATTGAGAAATTTAATCCACATAATAAAATTGAATAATTTTATTTGTTAAATTGAATAATTTTATTCATAGTGTCCATAAATTCTGCCCATTGGGTGAGAGAAATACTAGTAAATACAATAGTGAAAATAAATAACGAACCCTTAAGCATGCACTATTAAATTATTCAAAATAAATAATGGCTTAAAATATTAGGTGGGGCTACCATTACTGGTGTGACGGAGCGGTTATGCTGCTGGGGAGTGGGGACCATCCTCAACATCCTATATATATCCCCTAGTTTACCCCATGATCATATTATCACCATTTTTGCGAAAAGAATTGAGAACACTGCAAAACAGTGGTGCCACCAGTATGTTGCCACTCCTGTGGAAAGGTGATCAACAACAAGCTGCGCGCATTTGTAACGTCCCAAAAATTTTAAATCAAATTTTAGCAACGTTACCGCCGTACTACTTTGTTACCGAAAACATTTACAGCGCGAAATTGCATCAAGAAGGGTTCTTGGGCAAGACTTGAGGACAATCCACATTTTACACGGTATACGATTAATATATATATATTTCCAAATAATTTTCAAGTGATTGAATTATAGGTCTCAAAAAACTTTGGTGAATCTACAAATTACAATCATCAAAACATAATAATATGTGGGTTGTATATCCCATCAATTAACTTATTTGTATCGGATTCCAAAATAATTAAAAGTATATTAATCACCAAGAAATTTTAAGTGAACATATAATCAGTTTGATAAAATAAGTTATCAAAGTAAACGTACCCACTTATCGAGTGTTAGGATATCAAATGAATCCCACTCAAGTAATATATGGTTGTTTCATAGCATGTTTTGAGATCTCCATTAGGCCCATTTATTAATAGCTTTAAACATCTCACTAGTCTCTTACAGAGGCAAAATTGTCCCCTTTTAATTAAAAAACATGTTACAGAGGCAGACCACTCTTTTAAGTAAAAGAAATTAGTACTCCACTCTAGATGTGAAGTAGTAGTATATTTTGATGAAAATTTTAATACTGTTGTAGTAGTACTTTATGAGCTTAAATTTCAGATTGGAATGGTGAAAGTGAGGTGAAAGTGAGGAAACATCTGAAATGAAAGGAAGAGAAAACAATCTGCTGTTTTCTCTCACTGTGGAAAGAAAGTGATGGCTATGCGGCGGCGTCTGATGTGCGCGTCAGAATCAGATAGTTGTAGTGAGGCCCACCTCAGACAGGTGGGCGCGTGGCTGCTGTGCATGTATTGAAAAATGACTACTGTACCAATCTTATTAAATTTGTCTAGTCTTATAATTTTTAAATATCAAAATTTTAAAATTTTTATTTGTATCGAATTTGAGTTATTAATAATTTAAAATATCATTGGACCGCGTATTGATGGGTCCGCAACAATATTAGAAAACAGAGGAAGTATAAGCAAAAAAACTGTTGCATTCATTTTTTTAATAGTAATAAATATGTGGATACTGCACAAAAAAATACTTCCTCTCATATTTTTAAAGGTTAATAACTCAAATTTTACATAAATAAAAATTATAAAAATTTGATATTCTTAAACTACGTGATTAGACGAATCTAATAATATCTTACTTGATTATATTTTTCCTTTTATTCAATGAATAGTTTTTATTATGTAAATGTCTCACTTAAATAAGAACGGATGTATAGTACTAACAGAGAAAGAAAGAGAGAGAGAGAGAGAGAGAGAAGAAGAAGAAGAAGAAGAAGAAATTGAAGAATGACTCTGCATTTATATACTACTCCATACATACAAAAGGAATAGTCTAACACTCTAACCAACCAACAAACCAAGAATAATGAGATACTACTGTGTAACAAACACGTACACAAACACCTAGCAGCACATATGGACCACACAATCCTTCTAGGATCTAGGTCTTGTGCTCCTGCAACAGAAAATTGCAGCCTTTTTTTTGGATAGTGTTCCAAGATTTTTTTTCTTTCTTTCTTTCTTTTCTTTTTTTTTTGATAAAGAAAATTGCAGTCTTTATTTAAAGTGCATGGATTAAGGATATTCAATAACGATGCCTAGGCAAGATTTTTGTAAGATTTTGAATTGAATATCTTCTTCCGTGTCTGAACCCCCGCTTCCGCCGGGATCCCCCCCGGCGCCCCCCGTGCTCTCCTTTCGTGATGTCGTCATGGCAGGCTCCGGTGAGACTACCTCCTCACCCGTTACTCCAGATGATCTCCTTGTTGCTAAGTTAGCAACTGTGGAGAAAGATGGGTTATTTAAAAGATGCACCCGGATCCGTTTCGCGCAGAATGTATTGGAAGAGTTTTATGCTCCATGGAGAGATACCCTAATTCTCAAGCCTCTGGGAGTTAAGGTTGGTTATTTGGTATTGAAAGATCATCTCATCAAGGCATGGAAACCCTCAGGCAGGGTCGACTTCCTTGATGTAGGCCATGGATGCTTCATGGTTAAGTTTGCACTTCCGGCGAATAGGGAGAATGTTCTTACCAAGGGTCCGTGGATGATCTTTGGTCACTGTATAGCAGTGATGCACTGGAGTCCGGAGTTTGATCTGGAAACCACCAAAGTCAACACTGTTCAGGCTTGGGTAAGGTTTCCGGGCTTGAAACAAGCCTTTTATACGGAAAAGGTACTGAGCGTGATTGCCGCAGGCATTGGCACCTTAATCAGAGTTGATCCAACTACAATGGGAATTAACCGGGGACGATATGCTCGAGCCTGTGTCGAGATCAACCTTGATGAGCCTTTGATCGGATCGGTGGATATAGAAGGGAAAATTATTCTTGTTGCTTATGAAGGCCTACACATGCTTTGCATGAAGTGTGCCCGTTATGGACATCTCCAGGATAAATGTCCATCGGAGGACTTGCCAGCCCAACCAGGCTCTACGCTAGGTTCCGGCGGTGGCACTCCAACTACGGCGGTGGTGGAGGCCATTTCTGCAACACAGATGGTTAAGGAAACTACTGCTGGAAACGGAATGCAAGCGGCTTCTTCGGGAACAGAACGTGGAGCGAAATCTTCGGAGACTAATTTGGGGAATAAATCTAGCACATCCCATAATGAGGGGGATCCTGCAGATTCTATTCCTAGTATAGGCGAGTGGATGGTAGTAAAAAAGAAAAAACCTAAGAAGAAGAGTGTGCCTTCATACCCACGGTTGCTTGGACATGGGCCCCATCACACGGCCCAATCTAGTGACAATAAGGGTAAGGCTAAGACTTTGTCAGACCCCAGCCCAACGAGCCCAGTCTTTTCCCCTATCGTTGGTGCACAATTGAATGAGATAGGATCCACTTCTACGAGTATCATTCCATTCACTGGTACTTCTAAGAGTGAGGTCCAGCGTGGTCGAGTCCATGTGCAGCGACATAAACGAGTCCGTACGGAGAACCCTCAGATTAAGAAGGATCCCCCCAATGCTATATTGTCCTTGGCACTGCCGTCTACAAACCCAATGGATAAGGAGGGTTGGAAGGCGTCTGCTACAGCTAAGGAAGTCTGCAAGCAAGTTTCGGGAGACCCTTCAGTTCAACATATAGTGTAATACCCGAGAATTTTCCAACATAAAATAAATACAATAAATAAAATAAATACAATAAATAAAGAAATAAATGTAGAGGAAATGAGAAATGGAATTTAAATTGAAAAGGAATCAAAGTTCCGAGAACCCGGGAAGCCGAAGACAACTTAATTAAATAAATGGTTACACGGGAACCCGACACCGATGGACTCAATAACTCGAGTCCAAATATAAATTTAGGTCCGAATAAAATTAAGATAGGAAATCGGAGCCCGAAGATAGCCCGGAAATCGGAGTCCAAGAACATAGAGGGATAGAAGTCCGAAAGAGAGGAGGAAATGCCCGACGGATCGCACGACCCGGCCCAGACCGCAGCCTGGACCAAGGCCGCGCGGTGGCCGCGCGCCCAATGGGAGAAAACCGCGCCAAGAGCGCGCCACATGACAGAATCGGCCGTTCCGCGATTCTCTCGCCCGAATCCGGATTTTTCGACGTCGGTTGAACATCTTTCGACTCAAGACTCTTAGAGTCAGATCTTGGACGCCCTAGGTCTTAGTTATCTATAAATAAGACCTCCTAAAAGCTCCGAATACTTTTGAAACCCTACGAAATCTCTCTATACGTCGAAACCCTAATCCCGGAGTCATCGGAGGCACGAAGGCAAGAGAGGAGAATGAGTTGGACGAAAATCCAAAGACTCCATCATCGTGGTAAGATCTGATCCCTTCCTTACCATTTGTGATTCGAAAATGAATCCTAATTAAACCTCTTTTCTATTATAAAACCCCGATCCGGACGCGTTGAGGAAAAACGAAGGATCTCGGAGGGAGAACGAAGAACGTGGAAGCCACGCCTCCGAATCATCGAGCCGAGACATCCATAGATCAGTAAGTTAACTCTTACATGGTTTTGGGCGAAATTAAAATACGTTAGATTTAAAGATTCGAATCAAGGACATGAAATCTGCCAATGTAAATCTTTTAACGGCGCAACAGTGTTGTCTAATTTTTCCGAACCTTAAAACGACTTCAAACGGAAAAACTTAAAACACGAAAAATGTTCCTAAGATGTAGATCTATCTACTGTAAAATTTTCATAATTTTTCGTCGTGTTTTGATATCCAAAAATGACCACGAACAGACCTGCCTTTGGTTTAGATCTTGAAACGGTGACAGAACTTTAGTTCGAACTTGTTGGTGATTTCTACCTTAGATCTAGACCGATCTAGGCTTGGCGTTGAACATAAGAGTTGTAGATCTATGTGTTAAGAACACCTCCGTAAAATTTCAGAATTTTTCGTGATGATTTGATATATGAAATCCACCCGAAACCGAACTGCTAGGATGTGGATCTTGAAATTCTTGATGGAACTTAGGTCAGAACTTGACGACGTTTTTGACTAGGGTTCTAGACCGATTTAGATCTTTTGTTGAACATGAAAGTTGTAGATAAACGTTTTACGATGGTCTCTGTAAAATTTCATTAAATTTGGAGTCGATTTGCTATGGTAGAACTCGATATCTTTAAACTGTGACATATAAAATTCGGACAGATTTGTGTTTCTGCGAAATTTGATGTTTTTGACATATTTCGGTATCTCGGATTGAAAAAGTTAAAACACAAAAGTTGTTTATCTCGACGTTTTTGAGTCAGTGGTGAAATTTTGGAATTTTTGGAATTAAATCTGAATTTAGATGAATTTAAGAGTAAACGGTGGTTTACGGGAAGTCAAATCTTGAAATTTTGTTGAAACATGAAATTAGCCTTTAAGGTTTAAATGATTGGGAATTCCTTTGAAATAAAATACACATGAAATATATTGCTTGCCGAAAGGCAATTGAAACATACTGCTTGCTGAAAGGCAATTGAAATATATTGCTTGCCGAAAGGCAATTGAAATATACTGCTTGCCGAAAGGCAATTGAAATATACTGCTTGCCGAAAGGCAATTGAGATATACTGCTTGCCGAAAGGCAATTGAAATATAATGCTTGCCGAAAGACAATTGAGATACACTGTTTGCGAAAGGCAATTGAAATATAATGCTTGCCGAAAGGCAATTGAAATATAATGCTTGCCGAATGGCAATTGAGATATAAACTTGAAACATGAGACATGGGACATGAAACTAGAAGACTCGAAAACTGTTCCTTTTAGATTATGCCTTAAAGTGTGTCTTGCGATTGTTTTACTTTGCGAATTATATTTATGATCTTATGAAATCTCTATCTTTTAAATTATGCCATTTAATTATTGTTAGATAAATAAGTTAAATGATGTGGTGTTGTGTACATGTTTTCTTAAAATCTAAATAACTGCTTTGAAACCCCTTAATCATGTTTGTGTTAACTTACTCAGCAGGTTTTTGCTGACCAAACCATATTTTTTTCCTTTTTCTTTCAGAGTTAAGAATTATGCATCGTCATATGCATACATGGGAATTTTGGGAAGATATATTATTTGAAATTATTGTATTAGACTAGATCTTGCATGAACGGGCCTGTTTAACCCGTATTCTGGCCGTGTTGGCTATATTTAATTTCCGCTGCATTATACATATGTAATTATTATTTTCCGCTGCAACTTTGATGTACTATTTTTAAATTATATATGAATGGGCTGTTTGAATAATTCTGAAAAACCATAGCCTTGCATCTCTTTAGTGAGCTCGGAGAAACCGTGTCTTGCTAGAGAGGTGTGGCGGTGACATCCCGACCTGGGTGACCAAAAACCGGGGTGTTACAAGTTGGTATCAAAGCCCAGCTATTTTTAAACTATTATTTTTAAACCCTTATTATTTTTAATCTATATTAATATTTTGACTATTATTTTAAATTTTAAAGTATTATTTCCATGGAGAAATTTTTATTTTAAAACCCATGGAAAAATAAATATATATAGTGCATTAAAATATTTTTGGGGGGAATCATCATTTGCATTTGCATATTGCATCTCTTCTATGAACTTAGAATCTTGGCGAATTTGAACTTAGAATCTTGGCGAATTTGAACCTAGAATCTTGGCGAATTTGAACTCAGAATCTTGGCGAAATTGAACTTAGAATCTTTTCGAATATTAACTTAGATCTCTTGCTACACCTAGATAACTTAGAGGCTTGACATCGAATTAGGAACGCTAACTAGAGAGTGATCTGGCCTTAGTCCCAGATCGCGATCATCTAAGCGCACGCCTAAGCATAACAAATCTCGACCTTAGCCATTCCTATCCTTGTACGAATTAGAAAATTTCCTTATATGGAACAAAAAAAAAACAAAAAAAAAATCAAGTTTTATTAAAACACTCTTTATTCCAAAAATCTTGTTTGGATTTCCAAACAACAAATCCGAAAATTTGAAATTAGAAATTTACGAAACGTCTTGTTCGAGCGATCTATCTAAACCAAGATAAGCTAATCTATATATGTTGTAACAGAAAATGGCACCTAGGAGGAAACCGAGGAAGGTTAGTCCAAATGGCACGGACGCTAACCTCCCCAACACGTCCAACAACAGTGGAAGTCCCCAGAACCTAGAAGAACAAGTGCCTCCTACACCCAACAACATGGAAGAACGTCTAAGGACTATGGAGGAAGTCCTAGTAGCGTTAGGAAATGCCGAGGTGCATAGGACACAAACAGTACCTCCACCCGTAGCTCAACCCAACTATCTAGCGTTGGTGAATCCCTATCAACCACCACGTTACGATGGGCAGGAGGATCCCGCCGAACTAGAGGGGTGGATCCATACATTTGATAAGCTCTTGGATGCTATCAAATGTCCTGATAAGGCAAGGATACGAGTAGCAACCTACTACTTAGGAGGTGAAGCCGATGAGTGGTGGCGAACCTTTCGAGCGAATTCAGAGGAAGACGAAGAAGCCTACACCTGGGAAGAACTTAAGGAAGCCTTGAGGGAAAGGTTCTACCCACTAAGCACGAAGACGGCAAAGTACGAGGAGTTCATTAACCTCATACAAGGTGCGCAAACAGTGCAAGAGTACTACACCAAATTCAAGGAGCTAGTACGATTTGCTACGAGGCTAGTGCCAACCGACACTGACAAGGCTCAGAAATTCGAGATGGGTCTGAACCTTAGTATCCGGGAGATACTTGCAGTAGGACAATTCACGAACCTGCAGACGGTTTATGATCGTGCGGTAGCGGTTGCACGAGTCCAAGGACTGAAACGGAAACCGGTAGATGAGGCTAACCAAGGACCACAAGGAGAATACAAGGTGGATAAGGACCATTTCGATGGAAACTCGAAAGGACAACATCAAAATGACAATGGGGAGAAAAAGGGGATAGTCTTCAACCATGGGGACTATGCGTCGCCATGTCCAAAGTGTGGTAAACCGCATTATGCGAGAGGATGCCCTCAGCCTGGAGCATGCCTTCGATGTGGTCGACATGGTCATCAGCTGCGTGATTGCCGGACACGGAAAGAGAACATCGACAAGAGAGAGGATGTGACTACTCGACCTAAGCAACCACGAAACCCAGACGGTCAAGGTGGCAACAACCAAGGGCACCAATACCCTCAGAATAAAGACCAAAACCCGAAACCTCTTGAGGGTATTGAATAGGCAGTTATGGGGACATAACTGGAGTCCTAAGGGGGAGAGGATGTGATACCCCGTAATAAAGTAGTTGCATTATTTTTTTTAGTTTGGCTCGGCAATATGTATCCCAAATAAATTTTTGAACTACGTTATGGCTTGATCCCTTCACAGGGTACGTAGGCAGCTTAGAAGTTTAATTCTAAGTTCAGTCACAAAATAATAAAACAAACAAAAAGACTTTGGCACGAGAAAAGCCGAAACACAACTTCGAGGACGAAGTTGATTCTTAAGGAGGGTAGACTGTAATACCCGAGAATTTTCCAACATAAAATAAATACAATAAATAAAATAAATACAATAAATAAAGAAATAAATGTAGAGGAAATGAGAAATGGAATTTAAATTGAAAAGGAATCAAAGTTCCGAGAACCCGGGAAGCCGAAGACAACTTAATTAAATAAATGGTTACACGGGGACCCGACACCGATGGACTCAATAACTCGAGTCCAAATATAAATTTAGGTCCGAATAAAATTAAGATAGGAAATCGGAGCCCGAAGATAGCCCGGAAATCGGAGTCCAAGAACATAGAGGGATAGAAGTCCGAAAGAGAGGAGGAAATGCCCGACGGATCGCACGACCCGGCCCAGACCGCAGCCTGGACCAAGGCCGCGCGGTGGCCGTGCGCCCCCCAATGGGAGAAAACCGTGCCAAGAGCGCGCCACATGACAGAATCGGCCGTTCCACATGTGGATCTTGAAATTCTTGACGGAACTTAGGTCAGAACTTGACGACATTTTTGACTAGGGTTCTATGCTGATTTAGATCTTTTATCGAACATAAAAGTTGTAGATAAACGTCTTAAGATGGTCTCTGTAAAATTTCATTAAATTTGGAGTCGATTTGCTATGGTAGAACTCGATATCTTTAAACTGTGACATATAAAATTCGGACAGATTTGTGTTTCTGCGAAATTTGACATTTTTGACATGTTTCGGTATCTCGGATTGAAAAAGTTAAAACAAAAAAGTTGTTTATCTCGATGTTTCTGAGTCATTAGTGAAATTTCGGAATTTTTGGAATTAAGTCTGAATTTAGACGAATTTAAGAGTAAACGGTGGTTTACCGGAAGTCAAATCTTGAAATCTTGTTGAAACATGAAATTAGCCTTTAAGGTTTAAATGATTGGGAATCCCTTTGAAATAAAATACACATGAAATATATTGCTTGCCGAAAGGCAATTGAAACATACTGCTTGCCGAAAGGCAATTGAAATATATTGCTTGCCGAAAGGCAATTGAAATATACTGCTTGTCGAAAGGCAATTGAAATATACTGCTTGCCGAAAGGCAATTGAGATATACTGCTTGCCGAAAGGCAATTGAAATATAATGCTTGCCGAAATGCAATTGAAATATAATTCTTGCCGAATGGCAATTGAGATATAAACTTGAAACATGAGACATGGGATATGAAACTAGAAGACTCGAAAATTGTTCCTTTTAGATTATGCCTTAAAGTGTGTCTTGCGATTGTTTTACTTTGCGAATTATATTTATGATCTTATGAAATCTCTATCTTTTAAATTATGTCATTTAATTATTGTTAGATAAATAAGTTAAATGATGTGGTGTGTGTACATGTTTTCTCAAAATCTAAATAACGGCTTTGAAACCCCTTAATCATGTTTGTGTTAACTTACTCAGCAAGTTTTTGCTGACCAAACCATATTTTTTTTCCTTTTTCTTTCAGAGTTGAGAATTATGCATCGTCATATGCATACATGGGAATTTTGGGAAGATATATTATTTGAAATTATTGTATTAGACTAGATCTTGCATGAACGGGCCTGTTTAACCCGTATTCTGGCTGTGTTGGCTATATTTAATTTCCGCTGTGAAACTTTTGACAAATTTCATTAACACGAGTATTTCATAAAAATATATCAGGATTGAATTTTATTAAATGAAGGAGTTATGATTCATTTAAGAAAGCGGTTAAACTTATTCTACAAAGCGAATTAAATTTAATCTAAGAAAGCAATAGAATTATTCTAAGAAAGCGGTTAAAATTATCTAAGAAAGCAGATTTAAAATGAGACAGAAGGGACAGGGAGAAAAGAATAAAGATTGGACAAGATTCAGATGAAACACAGTTAAACTTCCATTTTAATACACAGATCTTTGTTTGGGATAATTCGTCAGTTAGCTAACTCTCATGCTCTCTATACCATGTTCCCTTTAACAGACAGGTACTTACAGTAAGAGTTTACATGCTCTTAAGACAACAAATTCTAAGATACCACAGATATACAACTGCCCCCGCGCAGAGGTATGTCATTTATCTGTGGTGGACAAGCAACACCCGACAAATCATTTATTGAGATGCCAAGTACTGCTATCATTCCCCCATGTCACACCCAAAGATTCTAATCAAGCCCTAAACTATCCCTTAACTCTCTGTCCTAGTAGCAGTTACACAACTCTCAATACAACCGAGTGACCTCTAACGAAAGCAGTTAAAAGAAAGCGATAAAGAAAGCATTTAAAATCCTATCACTCGGAGGTTTTTGAAAGTCTGACCCTGGTAGTAAAAGAAAGCCCCCAGTCAGAATGACCGGATGTGGATCAAGAATTCCCTATTCTCGGTGAACCGCTCGCAGTGTTCACTTCTCGTCGGGTGGTTATGAGATACAAACTAATGAAACGAACTAATAAAATTAGTTCGTTCCGAATGCACTCACTCAGGACTCAAAAATAGGCTTTGGCAGAAGAGGATAGCAGTTGAAAGAATACTCAACCCTACCTTAGAAAATAACCAAGGCCCGAATGTTGTTCCTCTAGTATTATCTGTCACACCTTATCGGAATCCAAGTGGAATCTGACCCAGTGCAATATTTAATACATGATTTCCAACAAACAGCAATTTTGGAAAATAATCAATCTGAAAATCATTCCCTAAACAGGTACTAGACTCTCAATTAAAACACAGATCCTTTCAGTCTAGGTGAGACCTAATCGCTGACTCTGCTTCTAATTTCCCAAAATCAACCCCCAGTCGGATGTGAATTAGTCATAACTGTCGAATTTATCCCTTACTCAGATCCGGATTTATAAAGGAATTTTTGTTGGAAATTTATTATGAAACATCTGATTTAAATCAAGTCTTCTATGTCCAAGGGAAGGATCCCAAAATAATAGTGACCACAATATCTACATAATAATATCATGCATAATTTTATAAAGAAGTGTAAAATTAAATAACCCAAAATATAAGGTGGGTTTAGACAGAAGTTGTTACACAGAGATGAAATAGCCGGAGATGAGAAGAATTTATTGTGGCTAAAAAGGTGGCAAAATTGATTAGGGTTAATTGGATTGCAGTTATCTGTGGTCCAATTCCCTAATCATTAAGGTGAGATGATTTTAGACAGCAGAATAATCTTAAATGACAGTGGTCGCTATCATTCAGACCCTCACTATCTGTGAATCGGAGAAAAACCTACATGTTCCTTTGCTGTCTTAATTACTAGACAACATTGACCTATGTCGTCTAGTGTTGGCACAGTTTGAGATTCGGGTTTGAAATTAAGATAAAGAAAAAGAAACTGTATCCGGATAGGAGTTAGCTGAGCAGCTATTATAATCCCGGATGGACGAACCGCCAAGGCTTCCACCGACCACTATCCGGACCATGCAAAATAACAATTAATAATTAATATACAGAATACGAGCTAGTTATCCGTGTGGGAATACCTGCCAACATTAATCTGATATATTCCTTATTAACTGTTTCACACATTACGGGAAAAGACAAAATAAATAAAATAAAAATATTTTTGGTCATCTTGCATGAGAGACATTGGTTTCTCATGCAAGGGTATGGAATTAAATCCATAATCACTCTTCATGTCTAAATAATCACTCATTCCATAATTAATTAATTAATTACAGTCCGGATTATATACTTAGATCATTAGAGTTTAATCATTTGTAGAAGAATCTTTTAATGGGGAATTGAAAAAAGTTCTTTATATCAAATTGATCATGGGTTGACATCATTGGATCTCACCTCAAAATATTAATATAAAGGTTCAATTAATTAATGGATTGAGATGAAGAATGAACATTTGGCAAGAGGTGCCACCTTGTCGCGATGCAGAATTTTGTGTCGCGGAGCGTGGCTCCGCGACAAAGGTTTCGCGACAAGGGGGTGGGAAATAAGAGAAATGGGATTTTGAAAGTTTAGGGTTGTTTTGTCGCTAAGCAAAGAAAATTTTGTCGCGGAACGTGGTTCCGCGACAAGGGTATAGCGACAAAAAGGTTGAAAATTTGACAAGGCATAATTCTTGTCGCGGAACAAGAGGTTTTGGCGCGGAACGTGGTTCCGCGACAAGGTAACTCCGCGACAAAGCCCTCCCAGAATAAAATCACAAGTATTTGGGTCCTTGGTCGCTAATCAAGATTTTGTCGCGGAACGTGGTTCCGCGCCAAGGGGTGTTTTGCGACCAAGGGTTTTAAAAAAATGGTCAACAAATGTTCTTTGGCACCCTTGTCGCCAAAGCACCATTTTGTCGCGGAACGTGGTTCCGCGACAAGAGTTGTTCCGCGACAAAGGTGTGTCCAGTACACATGTCAGAAAAGTAAAATGGAACAGTGGCATGCATTATGTGTGATCTCACCCATTTCAGATTCAAAAGCTAAACTAAGCTCAAAATGACAAAACAGAATTTGAATCTAGCTAGAACATGCTTGAACATAAAAGAAACAAAACAAACTTAAAACTTAAGAAACCCTAATCTGAGCTTGATCACCCATAAGCATGCAACATTATCCCAAGAAAAAGTCACCAAGCAGTGACATTAAAATGCAAAACGAGGGTCAAATGACCCAAGGAAAACGAGAACAGTAAGATCCATGGGGTGTGAGACCCATTTCATGATTTTGGGACACAAATGGAGAATGTTTTCCCATATTATTAACCGGTGCTGTTCATACCCATGGTTTGGGTACCACAAACCCTTAAACAAAAGTTTAGAACAAGAAACAAGGTGTAAAACTGGCTATCTAACCCAAGTGCAGTAAACTACTTCTAACGAGTGCATAAATTAAATAATACAAAAGAAAATCTAACTAAACTACCCTAAACTAAACTAACTACTGAACTCCCCACTTGTCTTCAAGAGTGAGTATTTTCTCTAAAATTCTTCCAACCTCTAGCTCAAAGGAAACACCTCATATTTATAGAGGGGAAACCCTAAGCTCATGGGCCTTGATTTGAGCCCATTGTGCCTCAAGACATCACACACATCACAGCTTTGTCTCGGAGCACCAAGTTTGGTCGCGGAACACACTGCATGTGGCAAAGCTTCTCGACTGGGTCTTGTGTCTCTAAGAATGTATCTTGGTCGCGGAATGGACCTTTGTCGCGGAACAGTGCATCGCGACAAAGGTATCGCGCCAAGGGGCTTGGCTGGTCTCTTCTTCATCAGGGCCACTTGGTCGCGGAACCCCTCCTTTGTCGCGGAACACTGCATCGCGCCAAGGGGCTTCCGCGACAAAGGTCTTCCTGGGCCTGCTGGATTGGGCCAGATGGGCCGAAAATATTCTTTTTGTGGGCTTTTCTATCTTTTTCCCATCTTTTTGTTTCCTTTTCTTTTTCTCATGTTTTTGGATTTTTCTAACATAACTATATAATAAAATTACATATTTATGCCTTTTTCACACCAGCTTATTATTTTTACAATTATGCATAAATTAGTCCAATTCGACTGCTTTCTTACTTAATGTAAGACCGGAATGCGATCAAATGCCCGTTTAAGACACGGAAATTGATTGAAAATAATGGTCATTTCTGGCCATTATCACGCTACATTATACATATGTAATTATTATTTTCCGCTGCAACTTTGATGTATTATTTTTAAATTATATATGAATGGGCTGTTTGAATATTTTTAAATTCTGAAAAACCATAGCCTTGCATCTCTTTAGTGAGCTCGGAGAAACCGTGTCTTGCTAGAGAGGTGTGGCGGTGACATCCCGACCTGGGTGACCAAAAACCGGGGTGTTACATATGGATACTGAAACCTCTGGCGAGGATGATGAGTTCACTGGAGCTGCTCTTGATTGAAGCATGGCCATGTGAGCGGATGGTGGTCCGGGCTCTCTTTACCATTTCTTATCCATGGACGTTTTCACTAACTTTACAGTGATGGCTTGGAATGCGCGTGGGATGATGAACGCTCATGCACGACGTACTCTGGTAGATTATCTACGGTCCTATTCACCTTTGATGGTATTTCTCTTTGAACCTCAGGGACAATATGATCGTGTTCGCAATTCAATATTCCATATGTCTCTAGGAGTCTATTGGGAGAGCTGGAGGGTTATGGGTTTTAGCTCGGTCTGGGAATCCGCTTCAGATTGTTGTGTTTGAAGAGGGTGACCGTTTCATTATTATCTCCATTCAGGCAAACACTTTGGTTTGGTATTGTACTGCGGTATATGCGTATCTGGACTATTTTCATAGTTAAGATAATTGGGCGTATTTGAGAAAATTGCAGGCCTGTGTCCCTGGACCATGGTGCCTTCTAGGTGATTGGAATGAGGTCTTGGTTCCGTCGGAGGTACAAGGTGGGGCTTTTCTATCGTCGAGGGCTGATGAGTTTAGAAATTGTATTTTGGACTACTCACTATTCCCTATTCGTACGGAGGGGCCAATGTTTACATGGCATCGGCCAGTATCTAATGGATTGGTATTAAGGAAGAGACTTGATAGAGGCTTAGCTAATTTCGGATGGATAGATGCCTTCCCAAATGGGCATATCCACCAGCTACCTCGTATGGGATCTGACCACGCACCACTTCTTCTCTATTGTGGGGAACCTGTATCAGCTCACCCAGCCCGGCCGTGGCGTTGGGAAGCTATATGGAGTCGTCGGCCTTCCTATACCAACTTTGTTGCTAATGCCTGGTCGGATCGTTCAAGCTCCTTTTCTAACAGGCTAAACCATCTTCGGGCCTTATCTATTCAACACTCTCGTGATATTCAGCAGCTTCGAAATTAAAAAAAAGAAAAAAAAAGAAAAAAAAAGAAAATTGTCCGGAGATTAGCAGGGATTGATCGGGCGTTAGAATTGGTAGATTCTGCACGCCTTATCATTTTAGAGAGGAAACTACAGCAGGATCTCCATGATATATTACTCCAGGAAGAGGTTTTTTGGTCTCAACGGGCTAGGGAGGATTGGGTTCGCCTTGGTGATCGGAACACAAGAGTTTTCCACGCCCAGGCTAAGTTCCATCACCATAGGAATAAAGTTCATGGACTTCTGATGCAGGATAGCTCATGGTGCACTGATCCTATGGCCCTACAGGATTATGTTCGGTCATTTTATGTGCAACTATTTGCTGATACGGATCCGGTCCTGGACGACGACCCCCTACCCCCACTCAAGTCTATTCATGAGTTGAACTGTGAGGTTGAGGCAGGTTCGGTTGTCGCTCAAGAAGTGGTTGACGCTCTTAACCAATTCAAGCCTCTGGCGGCATCGGGTCCGGATGGATTTCCGGCCGCTTTCTACAAGGCTCATTGGGAGGTTTTGGGGGACGACATGGTGAGTATGGTGCAATCGGCTCTGGTGTCGGGGATGATCAGTCCGGAAATTGCCAAAGCTCATATCTGTCTTCTCCCTAAGGTTTCTATTCCTCAATGTGTACGTCAATTTTGGCCAATAACGTTATGCAATGTCTCCTATAAATTCATTTTAAGGTGTAGGTAAACCGGTTGCACCCTATGTTGGCTAAATATATCTCTCCGCTGCAGTCCGCCTTTCTCCCGGGTAGGGGCACAGTGGATAATGCCATTATTTTGCAAGAACTTGTTCATTCGATCACAGCCTCAGGTTCTCGAATGAAAGCTTTTCTTCTTAAAATAGACCTTGAAAAAGCTATGACTCCGTTAGGTGGTCTTTCCTGGTAGAATGTTTGGAACAGATGTTGCTCCCTTCGCCTCTTCGTAATGTTATTATGTCATGCATTTCATCTCCAGAATTCTCTATCTTGTGGAATGTGTTGCCCTTGAGGGTTTCAAACCACAACGAGGTCTTCGGCAAGGCGACTCCTTATCCCCGTATCTCTTTAATATCGTCATGGAGAGGCTATCAATCACGATCAAGCAGGCTGTTGACAGAGGATGCTGGAAGCCTATTAAATTATGCTGCAACGGTGAAGGAGTTTCTCACTTATTATTGGCCGATGATTTGATACTTTGCACGATGGCTACGAAGAGGAGCATCCAATGTCTTGCTAATACGCTACAATCTTTTTCCAAATGGTCAGGCCTTCAATTCAATCTGCAAAAGTCTCGAGCCTTGGCAGCGAGCAGTATTTCTCCCATGGAGAGGAACTGGTTTTCTACAGATCTAAACATCCCTTTTGCTGCTAATATTGGGAAATACTTAGGGTTTCCAATTCACCAAGGTAGGGTTCGTAGTCAATCCTACAATTATATTTTGGAGGCTATGGATAAACGTATGTCGGTTTGGCGATGCGTCTTCTAAACAAGCCGGGTAGGGCCACCCTAGCACGGCATGTCTTGGCGGCCATCCCATCGTATCATATGCAAATTGGTTGGCTTTCCGCGTCTATATGCACTAGAATTGATCAGAGGATTCGCCGATTCCTTTGGAAAGATTGTAATGGACGTGGGATTCACTTGATTCGATGGGACTTAATTGCTTGACCGAAGGCTTAGGGAGGTCTGGGATTTCGACAAGCGAGGCGATCTAATATTGCGTTGCTTGGGAAGTTGGTTGATGATTTGGTCCGGAACAAAAATAAACTTTGGTGTCGTCTTTTGAATGCCAAATATCGTGCTCATGGTTTTGATGGGCAGTCCCTTAGTGTTCAGCGGTCCTCCGAATCCTTCACTTGGCGAAGCATTCGTAAGGCAGTGGCGCGGCTTAACGGTGGCTACTCATTTAGGTTGGGTAATGGACGGTGTTCCCTATGGTTTTCACCTTGGCTACAAGGTCAGCAAATTGGGCCACAACTTCCCTTCGTGGAGGTATAAGACACAGCGCTACAGGTTCAGCATGTAGTTCAGGACCGCTCTTGGCACCTCTCGGGTATTAACACCATTATACCTGATGATCATCGTCGGAGAATCCTGGAACAACCACCACCATGTCTTCATTCAACTGTCTCTTATGGTTGGCTTTGGAGTTTTGACAGTAAAGGGCAGTATTCAGCCCGATCTGGTTACAAGTTCCTCCTGCGCGAGTTACCTGTAAATGGTGGATGGTCTTGACTTTGGAAAATCCACCTACCTGAACGAGTTTGTTTTTTTGTTTGGCTGCTAGCATTGGAAGCAATGCCATGCAATTCATTAAGGTTCCATCAGCAGCTTGCTTCCTCACCCTTGTGTCAAATTTGTGGCGTCGAAGAAGAAGACTGGAGACATTAATTATTTCTATGTCATTGGACGTCCGCAGTTTGGCTGGGGATTGGCATCACTATCCCATCAGACCTTTCTACTTTGGAGGGCCCTAATGTGCGGCTTTGGTTGTGGGGTATGACGAGGTGTTTTGGCAGCCTCTTCTTAGCTGGGGTGTGGTGCATATGGCGTGAGAGGAATTCAAGGGTTTTCCGGGGGATCTCGTCCTTGGCATCACAGATGGTCTGGAAGATCCTGCAATTCCACCATTATGGAGCGTGCTATAGTTCGAACACCAGTTGCTGATACTCGACATGTATTTTGGAATATGGGTGATTGGCATGGCACCTTTCTGCATACGGATGGCTCGATAATTGTTAATAATAATCAGATGAATACCAGGTCTGGTTATGGCGTGGTTCTGAGCATTATGATGGTAGGTGGATCCGAGGCTGCTCTGGTTACTTGGGGAACACTTCTATCCTGCATGCAGAGATAGCCGTCATCTGCTATGGCCTTCAGCTTGCTGTGGAGGCGGGTATCTCCTCTCTTTGTTATGTTTGTGACTCTCTAGAAGCCTTAAAATTGATTCAGGCGGACAGGGACGAGTCCCACTGGTTGTCATCTTATTTAAATCGCATTAAGGAGTTGAAGGGAAGCTTCCAAACTTTGAAGTTCCAACACATTCTTCGGGAAGGGAATTCTGTTGCAGACTGTCTTGCTAAGATAGGGGCAACGCAGGAGCAATTCTATACAACTTGGGCGTTTCCCCTGGATTCGTGTCGTGCTCTCCTCTCAGTCGATGCTTCGGGGACGTAGTTTCCTCGAGCTCGTTAATGTCATTTTTTGATGTTTTCATTTTCTCTTTTCCATTTTCCTAGCCTGTATAGACTGTATTGCCAAAAGAAAATAAGGATGCCGAGGCAATATATATGGCAAATGCTAATATGCTATGAATCATCATTTTATATAAGATGTACTACTTTAAATAAAATAAAAAATAAAACCAAATTCATATGTGAATTGTGGTTGATTTACTAATAAACTTTATCTTTTAATAATAAAAATATATTTTCAAAAAATTATATACTCTAATCATCTATTATAATATACTATTATTATTACAAAAAGATATTTAACATAATATATTCTCATTGATTAAAAATCTTAGTAATAAAATTAAAATTGGAAAGAAAAAAAAAATGAAAAGTTAAAACTGGATATGTGAATATTGGTAACTAATCTCCCGTTTCGTTTGTATATATATAGTATTATAGTATATCAATATTTTAAAGGAAAAAATATGAAGCTCTGCAAAAAGAAGAAAAAAATAAAAAAACCTAAAAAGTCAAAATTGCAAGAATAATGGTAATTCTCATGTAGATAATGGAAATTAATTCTTTGCATGATAAGAAGCAATAATGTGTATGGTGTTAAAGGGTGCGGTGCAGATTAGATTGTTTTTTATGGCCCTTATTTCACTCGCGCAAGCCCCAAGGAACGGCACACACCATGGACAACATCGCAAATACGCACTAACTATTGGCAATTGCGTACAAATTTTTTTTTTTTTTTTATGAGTTATTGAAGGCCTGGAAAGGGTGGTGGGAGCCCATAACACATAAATAACAAAGTGAATAAAAGGGAGGGATAGTGGATCGACGAGGAATCAAAAATCCAACATTCCGCATACAAAATTAATTGAGACAAATAAATTGAGCACTACTACTCATATGAAAGAGTGGCCTATATCTATATAATACAGTATATTAAAAAAAATCTCCTTATGAACAGTAATCTACCTATTTATTCACCATTCAATTTGTGCAAGTAATCCAATACAAATTTCTAATGAACACTAACTGAACAATAACTCAAAATGTGTACAACAAAAAATTCTAAAAATAAGATATTTTAAAACTACATGATAACACAAATCTAACGAGATCACACTTGACTACATTTTTTCTTATATAGATGTTGTATAAGTATTAGTTAAAGTTGAATAATAAACAATAGCAAAAGTCAATTCCTTTTAACTATAAAAATGAAGGAAGTATATATTAAAAAAAACATAGTGCACTTTCAAACGCAGTTGACTTGAATGGTATGGGACTTTGGCAGTTTAAGCAAACGTTTCGGGTTCGAGCCTTTGTGTATACAGAATTCTGCTTTGGGAGAGGCAACCCTTCAATGCCCACCCGATCCTCGAGGTATTAGTGTTGGGTCCAATGAAACCTGGGGATACCCTGATATTCACCAAAAAAAAATATAGGAGAACCATCTGTTGTAGTTTTTTTTAGCTTTTTCCTTTGCCGACTTTTTTATGTCACTGTTATAAAATATATATAGGAGAACCAAATTTGAGCGAAATTCACGTTAGATAATTTAATTTAATTAATTATTATAGATAAACAATACTACTTAATAAAAAGATGTAACAAAAATTTCATGGGTTGATAGTTGATTAACAAATAGTAGCAAAAATCAATCCATTTTCACTATGTATCCAAGACTAAATGAATCTTTCTTTAGATTTACTATCCTATAGCTTGACTCCTTGTTCATGTCCACTACAAGAAATTTGGCCTGCGGCGACCGCACTTGCGGTCGATGGACTCAAGACACGGGTCGTCCTGACGCCCACCGATCGCCGTACCGACCGCATCTGTCGGTCGGTGAAATCGTGGTAGGCCGTCGGCCGGCGACCTCGAGGCGTGAGGTCGGCGGCTTCGGCGACACCCTACCGACCGAGATCTAGTCGGTAAGCTCCACCGACCGAGTGCGCCGACCGCAATGTTGATTGGTGGAAGATGGTCCCAGCAGGTCCGGATCTCGTCCACTGACCGGCCCAGCGACCACGGTGACGGTCGGTAGCCGGTTTAACAGATTGGGCCTGGTTCGGCTACCGATCAGTGCACCGACCGCATGTGCGGTCGGTGGGATCCTGATCCCTGCATCAGAATAGTTGTTTTGTACAGCCATTCCAGCCAAAGAAACAAGCTCAAACAAGATATAATCTTATAACCGAAAACCTGCTACAATAAAATTCATTCAAACATCAAACCATCACACTAATTTGAAGAATACATTAATACATCATACTAGATCATACACCGTCACCAAAACAAACTCCAATCCATAAAAAGTCCAACTAAGTAAAACCACACCAAACCCAAACACTAAGCAAATCCAAGCAACAAACATCCTACAAATAATCGTAACAGAAATCCACAACAACACCAAATACATAAAAATGCACAAAGGTCAGTGAACACTAATATCACCTCCACCGGTGCCACCTCCAAGGTCATCATCCCCATCACCACGGTCTGGGGATCGAGGCCTCCTAACTTCCAGTACTCTCTCCAGCTGCTCAGCCATAGTCATCTGTGTCTGGGACAACCTCTCAACTCTATCCATGTAAGCCTCAAACTGTTGCTGAAATTGCTCCTGTGTCACAAACTGTGAACTTGATGGGGGGGAGTGATATCGTCACTGGCATCGGGCCTAAAGGACTTTGCCATCGAGCCTAGGCCATACACTGCATTGTGTCTGTCATGTTCGCCAGCGACATTGTAGAAGACGTCACCGGGATCGAAGGACGGGCCAATCGTCAGGTCCTGGCTTAATGTTTCGGCCACTGCGGTGAACTCCTCCTGTATTTTGAATTTAAGAATCAATAACAATGGACAATGTAACTTAACAAATTTGGTAAAGGATGAATGTGACATATTTAACTTGGAATTGTTTAATAACTATATTTACCTGAACCCGTTGTGACTGATCCACTATCCAGTTGTCCTTTTGATGTTTTCACGTGTGTGTATGCTCGTGTAGCTCATGTAGATGGACAGGCCTGTTCTGATCAGCTGGCTGCAAAATTTAGATTTAATGCAATGTAAGAACAAGCCTTATATGGAACTATATTATTAAAACAAAAAAACACGGTGAAAGCATACCAATTTTTCCTTGGTGACCCGAAATGTCTTTTGTCCTGCGGTGTGCGTGGGGAGGTCTGGTGCATCCTCCTGTCCTCGGTGCTTGTTTAGTTTGCCCCTTTTTAATTTTTCCTTAAAAGCTTGTGAATCCCATATACGCGCCCAATTCTGTGCAACCAGCTCGTCTGATGGCATTGGTCTTTTCTTACTCCTGATGTCGAGCATGTAATCTTTATATCTGGTATTTTCAAAAAAGTCAGATAAATTATTGGTATGAATTAAAATCACAAATTCAAAGAAATTTTATAATATACCGCGCAATATTCTTCTTCTCCCACTCCTTCCGGACCACTAATGCATGCTCCGGTGCCCAACGAGCAACTTTCTGCAGTGAATGTATGTTCACTCAATGTATTACTTAGAATAGTACATAAATAGCTAGAACTCAATTAACACTTGCATCATACCTAGAACTCCTCTCAATAGAAGTCCTTCGTCGATTGTGATACTTTACCCCAACTGATCCCATTCATATCTGATCGCAGGGGTATATGTCTGTAATCTTCCGAACCAGTGCATTCACTAAAGCTTCCATGTCAACTAAAGAGTGTCTCGAACTCAATACTGGAAACAACCAAATTTGTTCAATGTAGTCAGCTATAACTATATAGACGTACAGAGAAAGCACAGGTTATAACTTCAAAAATAATTCACTTACACCCCATCCTTCGGCGCAATGAGCACCCTCTCATGACCTGGCTGAACAACAGGAGGAGCCTCATGTGCAGACCCCACCGATCCTAACAAGAAAACATAAAATAATTTGATATTTGTAGAACGAAAGGAAACGGTATATAATATAGTTTTTACCTGGAGTATGGGGGGGGGGGTGTCTCTGGAACAGCAGTAGAAGTGTCAGTGTATCAACTGGTTGCTCCTCCGAGCTGGATGTAGCACATGGTGTTCAAGACATCATTAATGGAAAGAATGTAACTTGATGTCAAAATATACCTGTAAGAAATTGAACATCATGTTTGTTGTGTGTTTATTGAAATACCTGCAACCCGGCGTCTAAAAGCTTATGATGCCCACCTACAAGCTTCTGTGAGCTGTGAACCTGAGAAGATATGTCCCTGAGCTCGAAGACGAGCCACCTCCACGGTCGGACATCTTTAAAGTTAAAAAAAATTAGAATGCGCAATGAATTTCAAAATAGAATGTAAATGAGAATATTTTGTACAAGCTATAACAAGTTAATCACATTTCAAGCTTCGAAATCATCGTCCGAAGTCTCCTGTGAAGGATCATCCGGATCAGTCTCATCTAAAGTAGAACTAGTGTCCATCGAGTATTCTGAACTGCTATGCTCATCCTGCTGAAGATCAACATATTCGACTATATCGTCTGTTAGTCATTCCCGTCTGGACGTTATATTGGAATTTTCGATACCAAGTTGCTCTGGAACATCAACTTGGAATGCATCAGATTCTTCCCCGGGTTTCATGGTTATTATACCTCTAGGTTTGACTTTATACACAGCTAACCACTCATTCATGTTCGCAATTGGTCTCGTGGTGGGGAAGGATACATAGCACACATGTTCCGCTTGACCGCTTGAATAGCAAAGATGAAAGGTTCGTAGACATTCAAAGACTTAGAGAGGTTGATTTCTACAAGCTTGTAGTTTGTATGAGTTCGCGTCCCAATCCCTTCACACGGAGTTGACAGCAAGGTCATTTTGGATATTTAAGTTGTGTTCGGCTTTGATATTTAACAACCTTGCAACTGTTGACAGCAAGGTCATTTTCTTGCAGCCCGGCCACAAGTCTTTGTCTGCAGCCTCTAACATACTGTAGAACAACTTCTCTTGTCATTGGGTTCCTCAGGTTGCCTTGGTTCATCATCCGGAGTGCGTGGAGTTGTGTCGGGAATACCAAATCCCATTCCTTCACACACCATTTGAATGTAATCATTCTGGGAGCACCCGCAGACGAAGTGCCAGCATCATCAGTATCGTAGTACCGACTAAATTGGTGTGGCTCTCCGTGACACGTCCACCTTTCGTAGTTAGGTTGAAATCCATGTGCTTGTAGATGATACTTGATGTCATTGTCAGTTTGATAACATCAATACATTGCCTACACGGACACCTTAATTTTCCCTGGGCCCTATCGACATTTGGGTTTCGATGAGACATACGCAAGAATGATTCAACTCCTCCTATAAATTCGGATGTGAGTACTCCAACTTTACGACGACCGCGGTACATCCAACTACGGTCCATCATCTACAAATATGGCTAGAGGCCACTAAAGGGAACTAATTTTCATCAATACATTGTGTTCATTTAAATTCCTAACATTTAAAGTTTTTAATATCACGTGGAAACCATTTTCAGTATGCTACATAAACTTAATTTTTAAAAAATATAAACCATACATCTACAATTAATCAATACCCAAATCAACAAGTGCACCAATAATCCTACCGCCTCCATTCACCGTATCCACATCACTTGTAAGAATTTAAACTACTTTTGCATCAATACTTAATGTTTGGTAAGTTAATTTATAGTTCATAACAATATGAAAGCTACTTATGCATCAATACTAGTATATTAAATAGGAAGCTTAGTTAATATAAGCCTTACAGATTTAATGCATAACAATATTAAAATATATTACCTTGTTATTGAAGAGATTGACGAGAATCGCCCGGTGAGTTGTGTACCGCTTTCCAACTAAAATCCCAAATGTGTCTGATAATATGAAATTTAAAGTTAAAAAGAGGAACAAAAATAAATAAAATAAAAAACTCACACTTAGGCTCATCCAAGATATTCAATCTCCAAAGCAAACAACCCACATGTGCAAGTGTAAACAAGTTCAACTTCTATACACCAATTTAAATAAATTCATAATAAATAAACTTCAAAAGGTCACAACTTTCTCATACGAACTCCAAATTTAGCATATCATATATGAAAATTCATCTATTCAATGAGAAGATCGTGATTATGTGCCCAAAATTTATGAAATCCATAAAATCAGTTCGTAAAGCTCAAAAAACAGGGGCTGGCAGCTTTTTTTAAGTGAATTTTTTGGTTTTTCACAACTTTTGCTAAGGAACACACGAAATATCACAACATTTGAAAATTTCAATCCTTATACATTTTAGGCTATAAAACAAGTTTCAATAATATTCAAAAAATAAAAAACTCCAACTTAAACTTATCCAATTTATTCAATCTCCAAAATATAAACTTCAACACTATATCTAATACATAAACAACACGTAAACTTCAACACTATATCTAATACGGCATTCAAAACAAATTATAATTCGAGTTCAATACAATATTAAAAAAAGGAATAACAATACCAAAATTCACACTCCATTATTAAACTAAAACAAAACGTAGAACTTCAAACCATATATAACATAGAATACAACATTCAAAATGATTAATTCAAATCCAATACTACATCCAAAACCACAGAAATCCATTTTACATCCTAAGGTTCAACTCCAATACGCCAATTTCAACAAATAATAACAAATAAACTTCAAAAGGACATAACTTTCTCATACGAACTCCAAATTTAGCATATCATATATGAAAATTCATCTATTCGACGAGAGAATCGTGTTTATGTGCCCACAATTTATGAAATCAAAAAATTCACTTCATAAACCTCAAAAAACAGGGGCAGCCAATTTTATTAACCCAATTTTTCGGTTCTTCACAACTAGTGCTAAAGAACACACGAAATATCATATATATAGGCATTTTAGGCTATGAAACAAGTATCAATAATATTCAAAGAACAAGGAAATATAATTCCGAAAGCACACTAATGTGAGCAAAAAAAAAAAAAAAAAAATCACACAATCGAATGCAAATTGTAAGAGCCTAAATGTGAGAATCGATTACCTCAATCGAGTGCTCGAAAGGGAAGGAGGATGGCGGAGGTGGTGTTGGCAGGCGGCGGTTCCGGCGACCCTTGGGGCAGGCGGCAGTGATGATGCGCGCGAGGGTGGCTGTGCAGCGGTGGTCGAGGCGGAGGGAGGCGAGGGTGGTTGCAACGGCGGCGGAGGTGGTGCTCGGAGATGGTGGCTGTTGGTGCTCAGATGGTGCTCGAGTCGGATTGGCACTGTGACACAACGGTCAGATGGTGCTCGAATGGAAGGGTCGGCTCGCCGGTGGTGCTCGGGTGGTCGGCGCTTGAATTGAGGGGCCGGGTCGGCGGTGGGGGGTGAAAAAGTTGGGAGTAAAAATGGAGAAGGGGGGAGTGAAAATGGCGATTGGGGCTGTTGCCCCGATTTGTGGCTGAATTAAAGCCCTAGGGCACCGACCGCACTACCGGTCGGTGCATTGGTCGGTGGCACCGACCAAAATTATATTTTGGTCGGTGCATTTGGTTGCCCCAAGACCTGGGGGCCCAACGGCTCTTTCGCACCGACCAGCGGATCCGGTCAGCGGACCGGTCGGTAAATCCGACCCATGTTTCGTCGTTCGGTGTGAGCGGTCGGTGGAAGGAATTTTTCTTGTAGCGGTCGCAGGAAGGTGGAATCATTATTATTCAAAATATTTGATACGAATGGCAATGGGCCGATTTCAGGACGAGTAGTAGTATACCCATCCCCATCACCATCCCCATCCCCAATAGCATATTTAATCTCCAAAACTGGCGCAATCGCCACCGGGGATTTTATTGGGGACCCCATCGGGTATTATAATTTCACCAATCCCCATTGGGGACCCATCGAGAATTCATTTTACAAACCAATTTTTCAAAATTTTAATATTAAAACACACAAATTGTTTAACAATAAATTATAATCCATATCAAAAGTTCATAATTATTTCTAATATATAATCAATCTATCAAACTAAATTTTGAATTCCAAATACTTAATTTCACATAATAAATTTCGATAATTCATGCGATATATTAACAAAAGAAATACACAAATGGTCGTTATATTAGGTTTTAGATTTTTAAATTTTTTTAAAGTAATGGACTAATTGTCTTTAGTAAAAATCAATAAATATAATATACACAATATTAAATATAATATATAAAATTTAAAAATATAATATATAAAATATATCGGGGATGGGTCAGGCGGGGACTACTTCCCCCGTCCCCGTCCCATCCCCGAAAAATCCCTGAGAAAATTCCCGATCCGGGCCCATCCCCAATAATCCTCTACCCAAAATTGTATCGAAAATTCGGTTTTCGGTTTTTCACTATAGGGTACAGTTTTTTTTGTCATCCCTAATATTTGACTCTTACCTTTTATTGGTTGCTCTCGCTTAGCTCATTTCTAATGCTATCAGTACCACACAAGTAAATAATTTGCAGGATAGGGAACCCATGAGTTCACTCACGTGGCCTATCTACCAACTAGCAAGAGTTTCGTAACTCTTCATGCCTATGTTCGCACTAGTATTGGTTGTGAACTAATTTATACTACGTATAACTTTTCTCAAATACTATTCTTCTTTTCCGTTCTGTTCTATATGGTTGAGAAATACATTAGAGTATGGTCGGAAATTCCATATCATTTTATTTTATTAAAAATTAACTTAGGGCACTAAAAAACCTCGCATGGCAATGCCAAAGCAAAATCAAGAGTAGAGCAGTGTCTCTCAGAAATGAATTGACCAGATCGATCGCGAATTGGATGATTCAACTTAGTCAAATGAAGGAATTATTAAAAAAAAACTTAATTTACTTTCAAAATATAGGAGAACCAAATTCAAGCGAAATTCACATTAGATAATTTAATTGTATTAGTTATTATAGATAAAGAATACTAACAACTAAAGAATGTAACAAAAACTTTATGGGTTGATATTTTATTTATTCTTTAAAACCGAGGATGATGCGTTCGATTATCTGGGGATCTCGAGGAAATGTTGCCGAGCCAATATTATGGCGGCTATTGTTGCTGGGGATGATATGGAAGAGCATGCGCTTCTGCCGCCAGAGGAGCAGCTCAATCCGCCAGAGGAGGAGAATTTGGAAGTTGAATCAGGAAGTTCCAGGGGTCCTATAAGAGTGATATCACTCTCAGGGCCGCTCCGAGCTCCCACCCGAAGCAAGGTTGAGATGATTCCTGAGGAGCGCATGCCTGATAAAAAGGATGAGAAGAAACCGGCGGAGGAGGAAAAGGCGCCGGAGGGGGAGGAAGGAAAGGCTGAGAGTAGACATGCCCAAATGGACCGGAACCGGCGGTTCAACCGTCGGTTCGAACCGCCGGTTCACCCCGGTTACGGTTCAAAAACCGTAACCGGTCAAAAACCGTAACCGTAACCGGTCCAGCCGGTCCGGTTACGGTTGGGGCTTTTCCCCAACCGGTGAACCGGCGGTTGAACCGCCGGTTCAACCGGATTTTTTTTTAATTTTTTTTAAAAATTTTATATATATATATTCTTAATATTATTTGTAAAAATAATAAAAAAATAAAAGAAAACCGGTTTAAACCGGATAAACATTCCGGTTAACCGTCGGTTTATCCGGTTAACCGGCGGTTTAAACCGGTTAACCGTCGGTTTAAACCGATTTTCTTTTATTTTTTAATTTTTTTTAGAAAAAAACAAAAAAAAAAAAGAAAAAATTGTGTTAGCCGGTTCAACCGTAAACCGGCCAACCGGTCCGGTTAAAACCGGAACCGTAACCGCCGGTTAACCGTAACCGGCGGCAGGGGCCGGTTCACGGTTACGGTTGGGACAAAACCCCAACCGTCGAACCGGCGGTTCGAACCGGAACCGCCGGTTCGGTTGAACCGGCCACCTCTAGCTGAGAGCAAGCCGAAGCCGGAGTAGATCCTTTCTGGACGGTATATCTCAGGTTTATGTTGATCTTGGGACTCCTTTTTTTAGGCTTTCTGGATTTTTTTAATGAACATTTCAATTGAAAGTTCTTTGGAGTATCAATATGTATTTCATTAGATCTCGTTTTAGTGCCTTCTAATAGATTGTTATCCGTAGCCTTGTGGTTGCTATTTTCTTGCTTTTGTGTATGACGATACAATCAAAATTTTGCATCTGAATGGAAATGCACTGTCATTTTGTAGCTTGTTTGCATTTGCGGTTGCTATATGTAGAGGTGGCCAAAATGACCGGAATTGGCGGTTCAACCGGCGGTTTGAACCGCCGGTTCACCCCGGTCCCAGTTGAACCGAAACCGGAAGTGGCGGAGGTTTTCCCCAACCAGTGAACCGGCGATTCATCCGGTTTTGTTATTTTTTTAAATTTTTATATATATATATTTAAAAATTAATGCTTGTTTGATGGATGATTACTTTTGGATGCTTGTTATTTGCACATCAAACAAGCACTTAAAAAGTGCACATAACCAACCAAAAGTATTAAATTGTCTCTACAGGCAATTAAGTACCTCCAAAGTAATGACACCACGAACATGAATATTTTGCTTCGGCTCAACTCCAAATTAAATGTAACATAAAATCTCCCAGGGACCTTACCCGGCTCTTTCAACCATCTTACCACATTTAGTGAATCACTTTCGATTATGAGCTTAGGAATTGGGAACCCCTGATCACTTGTAATTGCTTTGCGCACACGAGATACTCCGCTATTTCAACTTCATTGGAGTCTTTATGTCCGATGTTGTCCGGAAGGATGAACAACACTTCACCTTTATCATTTTTTATCACTCCACCAACCCCGGCTTGCCCCGGGTTTTCTAAAGATGAACCATCCGTATTAATTTTCCACCAACCCTCCCAAGGCCTCTCCCAAACTAAGCCTCGACGTTTCACCAGTCACCTTCCACTGCATGGTCTTGATAGGCATCTCGGTAAGCTTTCGTCCAGCCTGATTAGATTCACATCAAGCCCACCCACCATTGCTTGCCACCAAAATCCCACCCTCCACCTTACCACCTCGGCTGCCAGCTTCCCATCAAACCGTGTCCCATTGGAAACAACATCATTCCTAATATTCCACACCGTCCAAACTATCGCCACCCCGTCATGAACCAAGCCTCCCCGCTCCCCTTCCCAATATTACCACTAAACCACCATGCCAATAGATCATAAATCTTACATGGGCATGCCCAATCAATCCCAAACCATTTAACCGCTTCATACCATAAATAGCTTACCTCCTTACATCTACAAAACAAGTGATCGGCCGACTCCACCTCTTCCTCGCAACACGTGCAACCTGCTTTTGTCACCAACAGGCAATTTCTTTGAGCAAGCCGTTCTCTGAGTGGGAGCGCCCCTTTTAGCAACTTCCAGACCACTAACTTACATTTCATTGGACATTTAAACTTCCATAGTCTTTTCCATATCCAACTCGTATCAGTATTCCCTGACCCAGCATCTCTCGGCCAGCAAGAACGTGTATTGAAGCATCCATTTCATTCTCCAAGCCAATGAATGCGGTCGTCCAAGTACCTGTTCATTCTATGATTCCCAATAACCTGCATAAACTCCCTCCATACTTCCAACTCCCAATCAAATAACGGCCTTCTTAACTCAACATTCCATATCCATTTAAAACCCAACCACCTCCCAAACTCGGCTATCTTCCCATTTTTATTAACTGCCACCGCATGGATTCTAGGATATTTCTCCATCAACACCTGTCCACCCTCAATCCATTTATCCGACCAAAACCGCACCTTACAGTGCCACTTGGATAACAAAATTACATCCTTGGTCTGCCAATTTCTGATTATCCTATGAGCAGCAAATTCTTCCCCACAACGACCTCTCAATCCTCACCTCCGGGATCAAAGGGGATAAACCACCATAATATTTAGCATTAATGGCTTTTTTCTATAACTCGTTTTCCATCCCAAACCTCCAACGCCATTTTAGCATCAAGGCTTGATTAAAGTTTTCAGTTTTCCAAATACCAAGGCCGCCCTCTTCCCTTCTTGCACACACTGAATCTCAGCTTAAAGTGTGTAGTCTTTTCATCCCCTCCCATTCGTTCCAAAAGAATCGTCGTTTAAGGAGTTCCATTCGATCCGCCACAACCCTAGGCACATTGAAAATTGATAAAAAGTACACCGGAAGGCTATTCATTACCGACTTTATTAAGCATAGACGACCGGCTTGTGATAACATTCTCCCCTTCTACCTCGCCAGCCTTCTATCTACTCTATCCAACACCGGCTCCCATAACGCCACCCCATTAACACGATCCCCGATTGGGATCCCTAGATACACCATTGGCCAGCTCAAGCAAATCAGTAAACCCTTTAGCATCCATCTAATAATTGTAGAAGCGAAACGACTTAGGACCCAAGATTTCTCCCCCAACTCAAGCACCACCGGGTAATGATCAGATAGCACGGTTTCTTCTCTCCTCTGAACCACTGTCCCCTCCAAACATAACCAACCCCCCGATAAAAGGAACCCATCCAATCTACTACACACTCTCCCACCCCTCTCGACCAAAGTGTAAAGACCCCCCTCCATAGGCAAATCCACCAAACCCAAATGGTCAATAAAATTTCTAAACTCTCTAGACGAACCCCTGTCTTCACTGTTCCCTACCCTTTCCCCCTGATTAACCATGGCATTAAAGTCTTCGGTTATATACCACAACTTCCCATTATCCGTATCACATTTTTGCATGATCGAACTCCAAAAGGTAGCCGTTTCCCTTCTATCATTAGGTGCATGTACGCAAACTAAGTTTAAAATCCCCGACACTCCTCTGATACTAACCTTCAACCATATTATATTACGTGTTGTTTCTATCACACTAAATTTCCCTAGACTAGCCTCCCAAACGACCAACAACACCCCCGCATTTCCTATCGCCGGTTGGAAACAAAACTTGCACTCTCTTGATCCCCAAATCCTGGACACCAACTTTTTCTTAATCACACTAATCTTAGTTTCTTGAAAGCAAGCTACTTTCAGTCTATATTTCTTGCAAAAACGGGTAACTGCTCTCCTGGACACCAGCCTTTACTTTATCAGCCGCACCGACCCAATTGCCCATATGCTCTTTACCACCAATTTTTTTGTCCCTTATTTGGCCCTTCAACAATCCCACCTCATTCATTACTTCTTCTTGGGAAACAGGTACGCATGCCCTCTTTTCTGCATAATGATTAACAGCCGCCTCCTTCAATGGTTCCATTCCCCCATCATAGCCCTATGAGGACTTTGCACTTCCCTAGAAATTTTAGTCCATGAACTCCCACCAATCCTCTCCCCCAGTCCCCCATCGGCTGACCCCTTCTCCAGCACCGTGTTCCGACATCCTTCCCCCTGCCATTCCAGGCATCGACTTCCTCCACCACTGCTTCAAAGAAGTTAGCCTTAAGGTGGACCTTTGACACAGTCTTCCCAATTCGAACATGTAATTCCGGTGGAAACTGACCATCCACCTTGTGTGCCACTAATATTCTTGCCCTGTTCAGCCGTTTTATCTCTTTCGTATCATTATCGACACTGACCACTTTCCCCCACCCTTCTACCACCTTCTTGAGATTTTCCTCACTCCATGCAATAGTTGGCAGTCCAAAAACATATAGCCATACAAGTTGCTTCCTTACCATTGCTCCCTTATACCACATTCTTTTCCAATTGATGAAGTGTTGATCCTTACAATCTCTCAGAAAATTCTCTCGATCACCAAAGTCCTTGAAAACCACTAGCACCGTCAATCCCCCGCCGTATATGATATCTTCGCATCCACTATGTTCCTTGTACACCCATTCCTGGAATTCCACCAGGCTCTCAAGTTTCCAGAGGTTCACTACGGCGGCCCTTTCTAGCCACTGCACATTTCTTTGTACTTCATCCAATTCAACCGTTCCCGCACCCCATTCCGTCATCTCTGTTTGTTTCCAGCCTCTACCTCCTCTAATGACCTCAGCATACGTTCTCTCATCCCTCCATGCACCATCCGAGTTACAATGACCTCGAACCAACCTCTCTGTCCCCATGCAAACCCTACTGTTGCCCTGAATACCTTTACCCCTGAACCCACCACCACCCTCTCCAGAAACCCTTCTACTAGGTCGCGCCTAGCTCACCCTAAGCATTCTCCCCAGGAAAAGCATTCTGTTCATCCTTTTAATGACCTTCTCCGCTTCTCCCTTATTTTGGAAACGAAAGAATCCAAACTTGAATCAGTTTTCCGGCCACCTCCGATGAGGGATAAACCAATCCCGCACCTTTGCCACCTTATCTATCTCCCGGAGTATTAAGCTGCCTGCTGCCCCTACCGGCAGATTTCCAACATAGATCCCATGTAAATTCTCTCTGACCTTACGGCTCTCATACACAGATATCCTCCCATCCCCTTCCTTCTTCTGCACTCTTTTGCCAGAGCTTTCTTTTCCGCCTAAGCGCTTCTCACGAACCCAGTATTCCTTGCTGCCTCAGCATTCCTTGCCGCCTCTGCATTCCTTGCCTCCCCAGCATTCATCTCGCTCATAATTGGAAACTTGAAATTAATTGTTGACTTGTTTAATTGCATGTAGAGACAATTTTAATATGCTTTTGGTTGGTTATGTGCACTTTGTACGTGCTTGTTTGATGGATAATAATCTCTTTCTCTGCTTCAGTATGAGCTTTTTCTTTTCTTTTCTTTTTTTTAATTCACTTTTGAAAATGTTTAAATAAAGAAATTTGTTATGGTTTTAGTTACTCAGTACTTTTTTTTGACGTGCAGTGTGCTTCTATGGTCATATTCACCCAAATAGCTCTATCTACTGTGCTCTTATCATTTGTTGTGCTATTGACATTATGTCATAATTTTGTTTTTGTTTTTTTTTCGAATAAGGAATAAAACATAAATTACCTTTCCGTTGAGCCATTATTCTTTAAAAAAATTCCTATTAATTATTTTTATCTATATGTTTAATTTTAATCGAACATAAATCAAATTTAATAATACTTTATGTTACAAAACGTAAGGATTCAGTATTAATTTAAGAATTCCTTTTTTTAATTTATGGAGATTTAAGAAATATTTTGAGAATAAGTTCTTTAATTCAATAAAACTTTAAGTTAAATTGTGTGCGAATAATATTCAAAACCCAATGGGAAAAATTAAAAAGAACGGAGCAAGTATTTGTTAGTATGTCAATTCGCATGATTGTGCAGTACACGGTTCCAAGTGAATGCACGAGAGACGACATTTGGACATTCATGTCTTTGTTCCTAAAATTCACATTCTGTTTGGCTTGCGTCGAGCCAAGGACATTTTTCTCCTCAATGGAGGCTATCGGAAAAGGATCAAACCGATTATGGGTCCGAATTAACAATAATGTGCCCAAACTTGACTAATTACGCCCAAACTTGACTGAATATTCTTTAGAATTGAAAATGGCAACAAGATACAATGGAGAATCTACCAGTTGTTAAGAAACAACGGCGAATTCACCGGAAAAAGGAATCAAACTACCAGTTGTTGAGAAACAACGGTGGACTTGGAAAGTAACCGCTACAAGCTAAGCTAGAGTCTAGGAAAAACTGTAAAGGAAAGCTGTAAAGAAAGCAGTAAAGATACAAAGAAGTAAATTTGATAAAGAAATTTTGGGGGTTGGATTGATCTCTCTTGACTCTGTGCATGGCGTCCCCTATTTATCGCCGGAGCTTGGTAACCGCTCCTCCGGCCGATTCCCTGAGCCGATTCCCATCTCTCCTCAATCGGCTGATTTAGTTCTATTTCGGCCGAAATCTCTTCCCTCTGAAATCTCCCTTTATTCGGGTTTCTTTTCCTGTTTTGGATCGTTCTTTTTTAACTCCTCGGCCCAATCGATTTTAGCCCAGCTCTTCTTAAAAATCCTTCTTGGCCCATATTGTACGGCCCAACTTCCTTCTTGTGGCCCATGGCCCCAACAGATGCCCTCCTTACTTGGGCGAATTTTCGTTCTAGAAAGAGCCCAAGTAAAAAAATTTCAACTTTCCCTTTTCGTGCGCTAACTCCTCCTTGGAACCCGGCCACGTCTCTTCATATTCTTCTTATTCTCCTTTCTCTTTTCTTCTGTTCATTCTGTTTTCTTCATAACATTTTCTTCTCTTCCTAATGGTGCAACCGACTCTCTCGCCCTCTTCTCTAAAGATCAAGAATATTGAAGATTCCTTCACCGAAAAATCTTCGCTTCGTCTTACTGATGACGGTCTCACTACTCTTGGGCCCCTCGCTACTTCTGTCGAGGCCGCCGCCTCTGCTTCTACTTTTTTCGATGAATCGAAGACAATCCCTTTGTTTTCGGACTACTTTTCCGCTAAACTTTTCAGTCCCATCAGTACTTGGCCCCTCGTGACTCCGGAACATGTCGCTTGGTATGAACGGGTTCGTCCTGAGTGTGAATCGATTTGGATATCCACCGGTATTAATCATTTGATTAAGTTGAGTACGCAGCCCTTCCCTTCCGAGTATCGACATATTCAAGCCCTTCTCTGTTTTTGGAATTCTTCTATCAATTGCTTTTGTTTTCCCTGGGGTATGATGACCCCAACTATTGAAGATATCAAGCTTCTCTTAGATTTACCCTCTCTTGGAAGACATTTCTTAGGTGTTACTGCTTCCGAAAAACCTTCGACGAAATCTTCTGGCTATACTTCGGGGCTTACTTTCGCCCTGTGGATTAATTGGTATTGTGGTACCAAGCCTGAACTTCCCCATACGGAACTTGTGGCTTTTATGATGCACTTCCTCAGCCGATTTTTCTGGTGCGTGCCCGCCAAGAATGTTGTTCTTGAGACTTATCCCTTGGCTAAGTCCCTCATGGATGGTACCCACTTGCCCCTTACCGACTATTTTTTAGTCCACTTGTACTCTAGTATTTCGTCCCAGGTACACGGATGGGCTGATGGCCATCTCAATCGATCTCACGGCCCTCTTTGGTTTCTTCATCTTTGGCTTGCCTGGCATTTTAGACATATTTCCGGTTTCGAGCCCCAGCCTTTTGATACTACCCATCCTTCGGCCAATGATCTTCTTGGAATCCGATTTCCAGATATGCGTATTGAACAATGGATTTATTATTTTATGAACAGATCTCCTCTTGACTCTTCTTCTTGTCATCTTTACTCTGGTACTCCGGATAGTTGGGTTTCGGCTATTGGTCTACCCCCTTTTGGTAAATCTCTTCTGACGGGATTCACTCAAATTTGGAATGCTTGTATCATTCCTCTTCATGTTTTCAACTGTTTGTTGTCGGTTCCTTCTGAACACCCTATTCTTTCTGAGGTTTATAATCCTCATCTGGTCAGCCGGCAATTCAGCTTTGCTCAAGATGTGGTCCTTCCTCTTTGTGGAGATCCGGATCGATACAGTAGATCCTTCAAAGGATTCGGCCCCGAGGATAGCCGAAATCTTTGTCGAACGTGGACCCTCCGAATTTGTAATTTCGAAGTCCATTCTTTCGATATTTGCCCTGGTTTGTCGACTAAGTGCTTTGATGACTGGTGGGCCAAAGTTCCTTCTTGTGCTAATTTCGGCACTAACTTGCGGGACTTCCTTATCTCTCGTGGCTTCCCAGGTATTAGGATGTTTTCGGTAATCGGTTCAGCCCCCGATTACTCCTGTTCTTCTCAAGAGGATGACCCTTTACTTCCTTTGCTTAGTAAGTCTTTTTGATTTCTTATATCATGTATCGTGCATCTTTCTCAAACTTTTCCCCGTTTTTGCTTTGCAGGGGCCTTGGACGATGTCTCATCTCTTCCGTCTCGCTCGCGTATTCCGTCTGCTCCTGTTGCTTCCTCGAAACGAAAGCGGACTGCCCCGAGTTTGGGGAAATCAAAAGGTGAACCTGCATCTAAGGTTCTCCGACGTTCGACTCGTTCACCTCTTCCTGGACCGGTTATATCTGCCGATCAGGTTTCCTGCAACTCTCTCCCTTTGTTCTTTTAAATTGCCCCCTTGTTGATCTTACTGACGTTCATTTCCTTTCCTTTTAGGCTCATCCTGCTGTGGTTTTATCTGGTCCTTCTGTATCGCCTCATCTTCCGTCTGATCCGAACGATATGTCTCGTTCTCCTACTCCTTCTCATTCGTCTCTTGATCCTGTTACTATTTCCGATATGGTTGCCGCTTCATCAGCTGGCCTGGTGTCTGGCTCAACTTCTCGCACTCTTGGAAACGGCGACATTGATTCAATCATCCCCAATTCGACTACCTCTTTGGTGAATGCTTTACCTTCCTCTTCCGCCATTTCTATTCCTAACCCCTTACTCGCTCGTGTTCGACTGGAAGGGACAGCTATTAGTGATGTTAATCCTTCTTCTCCTTTTCCGGATAGGAGTGTTCTGGATGATTTCTTTTCCCCTTCCTTCTCTCTTCCTTCGTCTGAATTTCCTAATTCTTTCAAGGCTTGTTTGGACGAATTGGAACGTCTAATTTCCTGTCAGCCTGATGCCTTTTCGGTTCAAACTAAGCCCATCCTCTTGCTTCTTTCACACATTAAGCAGGCTTTCTCTGAAGAACTTCTAGCCTCTGGTTTGGCAGACGTCCATCAGGCAATGCTCACTTGCCTTTTACGACTGACCTAGAGCTCCCCGACATCTTGGCTACTCGTAAAAGACTTGATGACGAGCAAGCCTCTCTTACCCTTCACAAGTTGGAGTTTGATAAGCATTCTTCCAATTATCATGCTCATATGGATAAGTTGTCAGCTAATGACGATCTTAGACTCAAGTATTTGGATCGTCTCTCTACCATTGACTCGGAAATCAGCCGACTCCAGCATGAGGCGCAAGGCGTGAAGAGTGCCTTGGCTGAAGTAGACAAGGAATCGGCTCACTTGCAAGGTCTTGTGAAGCAGCTCCATAAATCCGCCCAGGCTCCAAGAGATAAGCTTGCTAGTCTCAAAGAGAAAATGGATTATCTTTCTTTGATGTTGTCCTTTAGTGACGACATCATTGGTATTTTCCGTGGTTTGTGGTCGGATACTCGAGCTGTGGTTGACCGAATTCGCTCTATCGCGGCCCAACTCCCTTCTGCACCGGATGCTTCCACGGTCTCAGATAACCCTGTTGTCGATCCTTCTGTAGGGGATAATCCGAAAGATTCTGGTAATATTTAGTTTATTCTCTTGGCCTTGATGATATATGATGATTATGCCCTTCTTTTTTTTTGATTTCTTTTCTTAGATGTTCAGTCTGAACTTCTTCAAGATGCTTCTGAACATCTGCTTCTGTCTCAACCTGATGACCCTTTGGTTTCGGCCGAAGCTGAAGCTCGATCATTTCAAGAATTTCAATCGGTCTTGAACTCTGCTACTGCTCGCAATTCGGCCGTTGTCCTTCCCGGTGGTTTCGATGATGACATTGCTTATGACTTGAGTGGAGATTGAGATTTTTCCGTTATTGTTGTTATTCGGATGTAATCATGAACTATAACCCTTTTGAATTTTTCTTCTTTTCGGCTAGATTTTTTATGTATCCCTTGGTGTACTTCTGACATTTTCTTTTCTTTTGGCCGATCCCTCTTGTATGCTCGATCGGCCTGTTACTAAGTTTTTTGTCTTTTGTGCATTACTACATATGTTTCTTTCCGTAATCTCCGAGATATCCTTTTTGATATAGTAATGTTTTCTGCAGCTTTATTGGGATTCCTGAAACGTCTCATCTGTGATTAATGCTCTTCTCTTTTACGTTTCTACCCTTGCTATAAATGACACTCTCCTGGTTTTTCCTATAAATACCAGCATCTCTTCTCTTTTTTTATTTCACCACCTTGCAATTTTCATTGTAGTTTCCTTGATGTGTTTTATTTCTTCTCCTCTCTGGCCCTCTTGGCATGTTGATTCTCCGTTTGAATCCTTATTTATGATCCGAAAACCCTTCCTTCATGCGGTGCGAGTTCAGCTAATCCTTTTATCGCCTTCCTCATGCGGAAGAGGATCTCTTGATACTTTTCCTAACATATGTTTCGACGGTCATGTTCACGCTTTGCTCTATTTCTTAATATTGATGTGACCTGTCGTAACCCTGCTAATATCGGTCCCAAAGTCCTGGGCGGTCGAATGATAATCGCACCTTTCTCTGGGACCGAATCATCTTCTCTGCTCTGAAGTGCATACCCCGCGGATTTCACTCTTATTGGGCATGGGGGTGTCCTTGCTGGAGCAGAGACTTATTTTCTTTCTTTTCCTTCTTGGCTAGGGAGTTGGCTTTATTGGCACAGCCATCTCTTCTCTCGCCGGCGGGAAGAATTTGAGCTTGGGAATGAATGTTGGGCATCTACCACTTCAGATCCCACTAGCCTTCATTCCTTCCCTGCCTTCTTAGCCTAGGACGTTTCCCTTGTATATTGTAACTTCGGACTATCGATGTCGTTTTCGGCCGAAGTAGCTCCTCTTTGTAATCTTTCGTCCGTGCAATAAAATCTTTATTTTTCTGTTCACTTATTGTTGATCCCAGACTGAAGCATAATACTTCTTCATATATCTTGCATTTACTGGATTTGACATTTGCTCTCCATTTTCATCCACCAATATGTATGCTCCATTTGGCAATTTCGTCTGAACAATAAATGGCCCCTCCCAATTGGGGCTCCACTTACCTAATCGGCCATCCTTCTATTTGGGCGGCCATATAACTTTCCACACTAAATCACCGACTTCAAATCGCTTAACACGAATTTGCTTATTGTACCAGTCGGCCACAATATCTTTATTTTTCTGCCAATTTTCAAATGCTTGCACCTGATCGGAATTCACGTATAATAATTCGTCTTTCATTGTGTGATCATACTGTTCGCCAGATACCAAATCTGCTTGACTCGTTCTCAAAGTTGGTACTGTTATTTCGGCTAGAAGTACTGCATCCATGCCATAAGTCAGCCGAAATGGTGTGAATCCAGTGGCTGAAGTCTTCGCATTTCGATAAGCCCACAATGCTTCGGATAACTTTTCATGCCACTTCCTTGGTTGCTCTTCGATCATTTTCTTTATAATTCCTATTAGCTGCTTATTCGTGGCCTCTGCTTGCCCATTCCCTTGTGGATAATATGGTGACGAATGCACAATTTTTATTCCGTACTCCTCTGCAAAGGCCTTGACTTTCTCTCCCACAAATACAGTTCCTCTATCCGTTAAAATCGTCTGTGGAATTCCAAATCTGTAGATCAACTGCATCTTAATAAACTCGATTACCTCTTCTTGCGAAATACTAACATATGCTTGAGCTTCAGCCCATTTCGTGAAATAGCCCGTTGCCACTAGCACGAACTCATGTCTTTTCGACGAAGAGGGATGAATCATTCCAATGATATCCATAGCCCATCCTCGAAATGGCCATGGCTTGATCATTATATGTAGTTCTTCGGCCGGTAACTTTTGAATCGGCCCATGCTTTTGACAATCACCCCCATATTCTTTGGCATATTTCTCACAATCACCCCCATATTCGGCCAATAATACCCCAGCCGAATAATACTCCACTTCATCGATTTTCCTGCCCGATGTGCGCCGCATATTCCTTCATGAACTTCTCCCATTACTCTTTTGGCATCTTCTTCTCCAACACACCTGAGTAATACTCCATCAATGGCTCGCTTGAAGAGTAACCCTCCTATCACTACGTAATCCATCGCCTTCCGCTTTTCGGCTGGATTAGCTTCGGATGGATTCTCCAACGTTTGTGCTATCTTTTTTATCCAATCGGCCTTTTCTATTTCGGCCAAATGTATTTTCATATTTCCTGCTATCGGCATTAGCCGATATCTGGCCGCATGTTGAGCCAATTCATTAGCTAATTCGTTCTTCTCCCTTGGGATGTATTCGATATACACCTCGTCGAATTCTTCCAACAAACTAATTGCTTCTTCGTACAATCTGATTAATTGAGAACTTTTGACCGAAAAATCTCCTAATAACTGTTGAATAACTATTTGCGAATCTCCTCTGATTATGATAGCTTTTACTCCTTCTTCTATTAGTCGTTGTAACCCCGAAATCAATGCTTTGTATTCGGCTTGGTTATTCGTATAGGAATTCGGTAATTGCACGAAGTACTTGTATATCTTGCCCTCCGGCGTATGTAGAGTAAACCATGCCCCAACTCCTGAAGCGGCTTTGGAACAATCGAACATCATTATCCACGGATGCAGATATACAATTCATATTTCGTCTATTTCTTTTGGTCGAACTTGATCTCCGATATCGTCGGATATTGGAAGTATCGCGTGATCGGCCAAAAAATCGGCTACAACTTGTCCTTTCATAGCCCTGAGTGGTTGATATTTCAAGTCGTACGCATTTAACTTCATGGCCCATTTGGCCATTCTTCGGCTACTGATCGGATCATTCATCATAATTTTGACTATATCAACCGAAGCTACCACTATCACTTGCCGTGGTTGAATATAGTATTCTAATTTCTGACATGCATGAAAAAGACTTAAACACAATTTATGAATCGGCAAGTACCTTAATTCGGCGTCCCTAAGGATTCGGCTTAGATAGTAAATCGCCCGATCTCTTCCTTCATCGTCTTCTTGGGCCAACAACGCTCCAATAGACTCTTCAGCCGCTGCTATATACAGCTTCAACGGTCGGCCTAAAATTGGAGGGACCAACACTGGTGGATTCATTAAAGCTTGCTTCAATTTCTCAAAGGCCCTTTGTTGATCGACTCCCCATTCGAATTCCTCCTCTTTCTATAGCCTCGGTAAATCGGTTAGTGGTTTCGACTTTCCAGCCGCATTTGCCAAGAATCGTCTCAAGAAACCGATCTTCCCAAGGAATTTTTGCACTCTTCTTATCATGTGGAGGCCTGGCTTCTTGGATAGCTCTGGTCTTGTTTGCATTAAATTCTATGCCTTTATTATGTACAATAACCCAAGAAAATTCTCTGTTTGCACTCCAAAAGCACACTTGATTGGATTCATTTTGACTCTATGTAGCCTCATTCTTGCGAATACCCTCCGCAAATCGTTCAAGTGGCTTTCCATATCTTTGGATCTGACCATGACATCATCGATGTAGACTTCGACGCATTCTCATATTAGATCATGAAAGACATAGTTCATGGCCCTTTGATAGGTGGCTCCTGCATTCTTTAACCCGAACGGCATCACTACCCATTCATATATCCCTATAGCTCCAGGGCATCGAAATGCTGTTTTATGCACATCTTCTTCGGCCATAAAGTTTTGGTTGTATCCAGAGTATCCATCCATAAAGGATAGCATCCCTTGTTTTGCGGCCGAATCAATTAACAAATCGACAATAGGCATCATATATTCATCTTTAGGAGTGGCTATATTAAGATTTCTGAAATCAATACAAACTCTTAATTTCCCATTCTTCTTTATTACAGGAACGATATTCGACAACCACTCTACATATTTAGCTGGCCTAACGAATCCGGCCGCTAACAACTTTTCTATTTCTTCCTTCATTTTCGGGACTATTTCGGGCGCTGCCCTCCTGGCCGGCTGTTTGTGCGGCCTAAATCCTTCTTTGATTGGTAATCTGTGCTCCACAATCGATTGTTCCAATCCTGGCATCTCTGTGTAGTCCCATGCGAAACAATCTTTGAACTCTATTAACACCTCCCTGAATCGGTCCGTCGTCTGCTGATCTAAATTCGCACTCAATGGGATCTCCCTTGGGTGCTCATCTGTACCAACATTGACCATTTTCAAGGGATCTTGAACTTTGAAATCTGGTGTTCATTTTGGAATTGCGTCCATGAGTTCACTCCAACTGGCTTTCTCTTCCTAACATCCGAGTTCGGCCGATTCGAACTCGATCATTTGTTTCGGTTGTCCGTTCATCATTTACTTTGCTCATCAACTGGCCGTTCGTCGGCCTGATATCTGACCCCGAACCCCAAATCTGTCCAATTGCACTCAACGACCTGCGGGTATTGCTCCCCTACCACTGCTAGGAATGGTTGTATGGGCTCTTTATATAACACCGCATCAATTCGACCGGCTGAGATGACTGGAAACGGAGGCTGATCACCATCTACTTCTTCAACTGTGCCATCCTTTTTCTAGAACCACACCTTCAGGTGTAGGGTTGATGGCAAACATCGGGCTGTATGAATCCAGCATCGGCCTAATAGGGCCGCATACGGGACTTCTGCATCCACTACAAAGAACATAGTCGGAATTGAAATCGTCCCGACTGTCACATCCACTAGAATACATCCTTCGGCCGCTGTTTGTGCTCCCATAAAACTCAAGACTTTCATCCTTGTGGGCAGCAGATCATCTTTTGAGCGGCCTATCTTCGTCAACGTAGACAATGGCATGATGTTGACGGTTGCTCCACCATCAATAAACATTCTTCTGAGCGGTCTCCCATTAACCCAACCTTTGACATACAAAGGCCTCACGTGCTGAGACATTTTTGCAGTTGGAGGCAGAATCGTGCTTGGTTGAGCTTCGGGGACAAACGCTTCATACCCTTCTTCGACTACTTTTTCTACTTCGGCCTCAGGCCGAAATGCTCCAAGTTTGGCGAAACAGAAATCCACAATAGGCTCCTCTTCGCCAAAGTATTCTCCTTCCTTTTGACAGAAGACCACTGCTGGTTCTGAATCGGACCAATATTCCTCATTCACCATCGTGGTCGTTGCTGCCATGTTCGCGCTAGACCCGAAGTCAAACTTGAACTGCCCGATTGAAAGTGTGTCACTATTCGGGACGATGTTCGTTTTCGGCTTCCATTCCCTGGTTCGGACTGGTCTAGGCTTCCACTCTTCTTTTACTTTCGGCTGTTCATTATCAGCTTTCGGCTGCATTACTTTCGGCCGAAATTCAGTTTTGTTTTTCAGCCGATCCTGCCCTTCTTTCGGCTTTCTTTCTTACTTCCCTTCGGCTGATTTCAATCGAGCCGAAAATACTCTATCAAGGATTCTCCCTTCAGATGAAGAACAATCATCTGGGAAATCCTCTTCCATATGCATCATTTCATACTCTTCTTGCTCCAATGCGCTGGCTGCTTTAAGCCGCTGCATCCTCCGTTTATAAGTACGATACGATCACTTTCCATTCGGAGTCTTTTCCTCCCCTGCCCTCCGGGCTGAATTCTCAAATCGGCGTTGGCCGAAATGCCTCTTCTCTGGGGAATTCTGAACCCATCGGCCTACCTGAGTATTTGCTGGTGACCTTCTGAGTTTCTTCATTTCGGGAGTGACAGCATCTTCGGGAACTGTGATCTGAATCACAGTCTTTCCCTTCTGCTTATCGGCTGTCAACTTCATCTCTGAATCCCAACCATTGATTATGATTTTCAACGTTGGTTTCCCATTCTCATCTCTGAATTCGACCTTCTGATGTTTGTCCGACTGCTTGATCCATTCCTTTACTTCATAATTCCCTAATCGGTCAAAAACATCCGAAATCTTCTCTTTCCCCTTCGGAGATCCTAACCGTCTCCACACTCCTGCCTTCTTCTGAGCCGATGGCTGATCTCCTAGCCGATCGTGCACAGAGCTTTTACTGGATGATGGTTGGTCCCCCAATCGATCATGTACAGACCTATTCTGATCGGGATCACCATCACCATGTTCGCGACAGGGAACGGATTCTTATCGATTGCCATGAGCCTGCCCGGGAACTTCAATTTCCCGTCATCAACATGCTTTTAGATTAGCTTCCTAAAATGTCCACAGACCGCTGTAGAATGAGTAGCCGATCCGTGAAATCTACACCACCCGGCTTCCAGTTGCTCTTTAGTTGGCTGTGGGTGATTTCCTTTGAATTTCAACAATCCGTTCTTCTGGCAATAATCAAATATTTCATCCATCTGAGATAGATCGAAAGAATAAAACCTCTAAGATTCGTCTCTAACTTCTCCCTCTTTTTCCTTGCCTCTGACTGGCCGAAGAGCAGGACATGTCATGGGCTTCTTTATCACCAGTTCGGCCCTTACTACTTTGGCTAAAGCAGGAATATCATCTGTATTATACTCTTTCTCAATTTCACATCTATCCAGAGATTCTGCAAACGATGCCGCTGACTGGATAGGCTGTGATCGGCCACTTTGACTTCGGCTTGATTTGAAAGCCGCTTGCTCCGCTAAATAAGTCTCCATTCTTATAGCTTCGGCCGTTAATTCAGCCGCAGTCCTTGGTCTTGTGACCATCAATCTGTCCTTGATGGCAAACTTCAAATTCTGCTTCAGGATTTGAATATATTCATGCTCTGGCAGCATTGTCTTCATTTGAGCTTTAATGGCATAAAATCTCTCTATAAACTCTGTGACTGATTTTGCCGCTTTCTATTTGGTTGATGTTAAATCAACCACTGATACCTCAGGACTGGTGTTATAGAATCGGTCATGGAATAACCGCTCCATTTCGGCCCAAGTGTTAACCGATCCTGCTGGTAAATTAATGTACCACTCAAATGCTGGACCAGTTAACGATAAGCTGAACAATATCAACTTATGAAAATCGTTTTGCGCAATTCTGGTGCATTGAGCTGTAAATCGGCCAATATGTTCGATCGTAGACCGGCCGACCTCTCCAGAGAAAGTATTGAAATCTGGAACCTTTACTCCTCTAGGCAGTGGATATTGCTCCTCGATGTAGTCTGGATAAGGCTTCCTATACATCGGCCTGTTCTCCTGGCCGATAAGATTTCCAAACTGAGTACGAATTATCTCAGCAATTAATTCCCTGTCAACCAGTTGTGGCGGATTCGGCTGCTGTGGTAGGTATTGTTGTTGAACCACTGGAGCAGGCGGTTGCAGTACTGGTTGAGGCGGTTGATTCTGCTGTTGATCGTGCCTTTGTTGCGGAGGGACGAAAGGCCGTGGTCCTTGCCCTCCTAGCGGCCGATAGGCCTGCTGTTGAAAGTTGTGAGGATTTGGCATCGCAGGTGGTGGATTTTGCGCCATTTGTGCATTCTGCGTTCCCATCGGATACATGTTCCTCGCTAATTCAGCTCTGAACATAGCTGGCATTGCTGCCAGGATATTGCCTTCTATCTGGCGAACCGAATTAGTAACCGCCGCTTCTACCATAAATTGGACATGATCACGGAACCGCGGGGTTAGATCGTCGTGTGGAAACTCCTGATTGTGGAAGTTTGATGGTCCAGGGAACCCCGGGGGGAACTCGTCTGGTTCTGCTGTGCGTTCTTCCTGGATTGGCGGCAAATCGGTCCTTGCCGCCGTGTTAACCGCTGGAGTTGTTTGTTCAAATGCCATTTCTTGTCCCACTGGGCGTGCCACTGTTTGGCTTGCGTCGAGCCAATGACCTTTTTCTCCTCAAGGGAGGCTATCGGAAAAGGATCAAACCGATTACGGGTCCGGATTAACAATAATGCGCCTAAACTTGACTAATTACGCCCAAACTTGACTGATATTCTTTAGAATTGAAAATGGCAACAAGATACAATGGAGAATCTACCAGTTGTTAAGAAAAACAACGGCAAATTCACCGGAAAAAGGAACCAAACTACCAGTTGTTGAGAAACAACGGTGGACTTGGAAAGTAACCGCTACAAGCTAAGCTAGAGTCTAGGAAAAACTGTAAAGGAAAGCTGTAAAGAAAGCAGTAAAGATACAAAGAAGTAAATTTGATAAAGGAATTTTGGGGGTTTGATTGATCTCTCTTGACTCTGTGCATGGCGTCCCCTATTTATAGCCGGAGCTTGGTAACCGCTCCTCCGGCCGATTCCCTGAGCCGATTCCCATCTCTCCTCAATCGGCTGATTTAGTTCTATTTCGGCCGAAATCTCTTCCCTCTGAAATCTCCATTTATTCGGGTTTCTTTTCCTGTTTTGGATCGTTCCGTTTTAACTCCTCGGCCCAATCGATTTTAGCCCAGCTCATCTTAAAAATCCTTCTTGGCCCGTATTGTACGGCCCAACTTCCTTCTTGTGGCCCATGGCCCCAACACATTCATTATATATGCTATTGTGGTCTGTCGAACTTCTAATTGTGACATTTATTTATTTATTTACTTTTAAAAACTCAACCTTGCCAAATGAAGTAATAATCAATACTCCACAAAAATTTGACATGTATTGATTTTTTTATATTATTATTTATTAATTAATACTCCCTCCGTCCCACCCCAAGTGTCTTGTTACTGTTGGGCACGGGAATTAAGGTAGAGTTGGTTTTTGAGTATATGGTGGGGTCCACATAGTTGTTGGAGGGGAAAATTATTTCTATTTATAGAAAGAATACATTTGTAATGGGACATCCAATAATAGTAAGTAGGACATTTGGAATGGGACGGAGGGAGTAATTCATTTTGATTTAATATATCTCGATAATATAATTATGAAAAAAATAATTAGGTGTAATATTATTAATTATACATATATTTAATCATTCAGTTTTATATTATATTTTATTAAAAAAATATTTTATTAGTATGTAATGAAAATAATGATTTTTAAAATAATAATATATGAATAATGTGTAGATGAGTACATATAGAAGAAAGCAGTCAAGATTAGCATAAGGGAGCAGTACTTCTCATATACCAAAAAAATCATTATCAATTGTTAACAGTGAAAATCTGGGAGAACAGTATCTCTTTTTTATTGATGAATTTGGGAAAGATTACAGGAAAAATAGAACGAAAAACAAATACAGGAATTGAAATAAAGCTGTAAAGGAATTGGAAAATGGAAAGCGGTAAAATTGCAGAATGTAAGATAAAATAAGTAATGCGGCTTCTTTTGAAGTGTTGAGGGTTTTTCTGCATGTGGTGCCACATTAAGCTTTTATAGGGGTGGGGAACCTAGGATTCCCTCAAGCCCATGAACGCCACATGATTTCTTTCATATGTTGGTGCCTCGTCCTGATTTGTTTCCTTGCATGGTGTCTCGCCCTAATTTATCTCCTTTGATGACACCCCAGGGTGATACCTTCCTTGCATGTTGCCCCTCACCACGATCCGCTTTCCTTGTAAGGTGTCTCGCCCTACTGACATGGAGACGCGTCCTCTCTTCCAGTCCCTTCTCTTCCGGATATATCTTCATGGAGACGCGTCCTCTCTTCCAGTCCCTTCTCTTCCGGATATATCTTCACGGACTGGGCCGAGCAATTTAGACAATAAGACATTAAATGGATGGGCCTTAATATATTTTTTATCGGGTTAACAGATGCCCCCCTCGCGCATTTTGTCTGATTAGTACTTTTAAGACAAATTTGCGCGCTTAAACTTTGGATCCGGAGTTTCGGCCTATTAGAGTACATTTGGGTGAACCCTAACCCTGTGAAAGCCACTTTTTCCAAATTTTGGCAAGGTTCCAAAATTTCACTCCTTTTTCCACATTTTCTCTTCCTCCTCTTCTCTCCTTGCTTGACCGCCGCCGGGAAGTTGCTGCCGGGATCTATTGTCGCCGGAGCTTCTATTGAAGAGTTAGGGTTTTTGTATCGTCGTGTCTGTTGAAGAGCCGCCAGGGCATCGTCCGGCCTCCATCCTCTCGCTCAGCCGCCGCCACCTCTTTTGAGGACACCAGCTGCCGCCATCCCCTTGTTGAGCGCCGCCAGCCAGGGAGGCCGCCAGCCAGGGAGGCCGTCATCCAGGGAGACCGCCAGCAAGGAGGCCGCCAACAGGGAGGCCGCCATCCAGGGAGGCCGCCAGCCAGGGAGCGCCGCCATCCTCCTTGTGAGAGGCCGCCGCCCTTAACCCTTGAGAGGGCCGCCATCCGTTATTGAGGGTCGCCATCGTCTTTTCGCTCGGAGGTCGTCATCCGAGTTGGGGAGCCGCCACCATCCCCGTCTGTCTCCCGAGCGAGCGCCGCCATCACCTCTTGCACGAGGGCCGCCACCGTCGCGAGCAAGGGGCCGCCATTCACAAGCCTCGGCCGCCACCCCGAAGGCCGCCACCAGGATCCACCACTGCCGGGAGGGCCGCCACCCGAAGGCCACCACAAGCGTCGGCCGCCACCCTAAACCCAGAGGGCCGCCATCTCCAAACTTCAGTCCGCCACCCAAGGGCCGCCATTCAGCTCCAGGCCGCCGTTCAGAGGCCGCCATCCAGCCTGAGCCGCCACCCTGAGTGCCAGGCCGCCACCTTGGTCTTTTCCAGGCCTCCATCAGCTTTTCTTCCCGGGCCGCCATTCGAGTATCAGCCAGGGTGACATCCTCAGTCAAGCCGCCATACTCAGCCAGGTGCCATCCTCAGTCACCGACTACTCGGCCTCCAAGGCCGCTATCGACGGCGTCCCAGGGCCACTATCCAGGGTTTTTACCACCCAAGGTTATTGCCTTGGACAACACCCTTGGTTCATCTACCTCTTTATCGTGTTTCAATTCCTCAAAACGAGTCTCGTGTGTAGGTAGACGCTTCTCATCTTGTTCCTCAAGTAAATTTTCCAAGCGGGCCGCTTTCTCGGCCAGCTGGGCAAGATCAGAGGAATCCTGCATAATTAAACGTTCTTTCAACTTTGGCAACATATTTGTCACTGCAATATTGACTATCTCCCTATTAGGGACTGCCATAGTGCATCGGCTCTTAAGTCGTTGTAGTCTGTTAATAAAGGTGCTTGCCGCCTCATCGGCAAATTGCTTGGCATTGGTAAGGTCTGTGAGATTCACTTGTGTCAACGGTGTATAGAATCTGCCATGGAATGCTCGCTCCAGTTCGTCCCAATTTTGAATTGAATTAGCCCGCGATACATACCATGCATAGGCGGGTCCAGTAAGGGATAAACTGAACAGTCTCAATTTCAACCAATCATCGGTCGCCGCTTCACCACACTGGGAGGTGAATTTGCCCACATGCTCCACAGTTGACTTGCCATCATCCCCTGAGAATGTGGTGAACTCGGGCATCTTGAAGCCCCTGGGGTATGATTGCAATGTTTCTACCCAATCAGGGTAGGGTTTCCCATATGTAGGCCGCTCCATCAGCCTTAGTTGAACTACAAAATGTTGCTGCATTAGGTCTGCAAGCAACTCGAGTGATACCATGGGTGTCTGTGCAGGAGGCATGGCGATTGTGGGAGGTGTGGCAGGTGTCGAAGCCCCTTCATTTGGCTATGGCGCCTGCCCCCCTTGCGTTGGCGGCATCCAACTAGGCTTCGATATGGACGCCAGTACTGGCATGGCGGTTGTGGCAAATGTGGCCGGTGTTGAAGCCACTCTATATGGCTGTGGTGCCGCCTGCCCCCCTTGCGTTGGCGGCATCCAACGAGGGTTCGATAGTGTCGGTACTGGTGAATAGTTAGCCACATAAGGTGTGGTGAGAACGTTCGGCACATGGAGTGCCGCTTGACATGGTGGCATGCCAGATCCACCAGAGGCCGTTGGACAGCTGTGTGAAGCACTGGAGGCTATCAAATATCCTGGTGATGCATAGATCGGCACTGGAGGTGCCGCATAACCAAAGGTTTGCATGCTAGGCGCCGCTGGAGTGAAGGCATAAGCCGTCTGATGTGAAAATGGGAACAGGCTAGTCAGGCTGCTTCGGACTCCGGTAGTGGCGACTGGCCATATGCGGCTCCCCAAACCCTCCGTTGGCCGTCTGCCGGCCTCGGGCATGGGAGACTGTGCGGTACATTCATGTCGTTTGCAGGAACAGTTCCATCTTGCTGAATACGCAAGGAATCGCAAATTCTATCTCCTTGGTCGGCCATGGCAGACCGCAACACATCCACTAAGTGCTTTGTGAATAAAGGCATGAACTCGGCCATCGATTATGTGATCGATAGCCGCACTTGCTCGGACAGTGTATGGGTTTGCATTATCCCCTGTTGCGATTCAGAGGTGCTTTCTACCGCTTCATCAGTAGGCGCTCTAAGTGGCATCTTTTCATGTAGAGACATCTCTTCAAATTTCTGAGTAGAATTACTTGCTAACCTTTCAAATCTGGGACGTATAAACCCTAAGCGGATATGGTTTTCCACTCGTGTCCCACTGGGCGTGCCAATTTGTTAACAGTAAAATCTGGGAGAACAGTATCTCTCTTTTTTATTGATGAATTTGGGAAAGATTATAGGAAAAATATAACGAAAAACAAATACAGGAATTGAAATAAAGATGTAAAGGAATTGGAAGACGGAAAGCGGTAAAATTGCAGAATGTAAGATAAAATAAGTAATGCGGCTTCTTTTGAAGTGTTGAGGGTTTTTCTACATGTGGTGCCACATTAAGCTTTTATAGGGGTGGGGAACCTAGGGTTCCCTCAAGCCCATGAACGCTCCACCTGATTTCTTTCATATGTTGGTACATCGTCCTGATTTGTTTCCTTGCGTGGTGCCTCGCCCTGATTTGTCTCCTTTGATGACACCCCAGGATGATACCTTCCTTGCATGTTGCCCCTCACCACGATCCGCTTTCCTTGTAAGGTGTCTCGCCCTACTGACTTGGAGACGCGTCCTCTCTTCCAGTCCCTTCTCTTCCGGATATATCTTCATGGAGACGCGTCCTCTCTTCCACTCCTTTCTCTTCCGGATATATCTTCACGGACTGGGCCGAGCAATTTAGACAATAAGACTGTAAATGGATGGGCCTTAATATATATTTTATCGGGTTAACATCATGCCATAAAAATAATTAATACGTTTAATTTCACATTGATTAGGGATGAGAACTTAGCCCAAGTGATTAAGTCTCTTGATTGCTAACGAAAGGTTGGAGGCTCTTCACCAGAAAACAAAAATATATAGGTATGTTGTATTAAACTATTCTTACTTAAAATATGAGTAACCCATGAGATCTTTTTTTGGTTTCACATTATTATTTTTTTGGTAAAGATTAATCCATGCAGATGGCTTATTATTAACCCCATTACACCCAAAAAAAAAAAAAAAAAGATGACCCTTCAATTCTGGAAAAATATACTGCTAAATAGTCCTTTTTCTTTTTAAATTGGCCAAAATAGTCCTTTTTTTAATTTTTTGCTCAAATTGGTCTCCTACATTTGCTAATAAAATTCAATTTGGTCCTTTTTTCTTAATAATCTTATATTTAGTAGATAATATGGTAATTAAATTTTTTAATTATAGAAACCATATTTTAAATGGTTTGACCCAGCCCAACACTAAACCGTAAACCCGACCCAACCCCTAAATTTGTTCTTCTTCGTCATTGCCTGAAGCCGTTGAAAAAAAAAATTATTTACTGTGCAATGGCCGAAGACCGCAGACTGTTTGTTTGATTACTTATCCTAAAGGTGAAGTTGTAATTGTTCTCTTAGTGAGAAAGAATGTTTGCATTCGCAGATATTGTGTAGCTGTGAACAATATTGAATTTGTATACTCGGGTTTTCAAGCCTACTCTCTGGCGTTCCATGTGGTCATCGGGATTCTCAACTGTGGCATAGATGTTCACTACATAAATAAAAAATAAGCAATCTTCCAAACAAACAAATCGATCCTATTCCTTTCGAGCAGCTGCGTAGTAGATGGTTTCTTTCTTTTTAGCGGCTTCAGGCAATGACGAAGAACAACGCATTAGGGGTTGCTTGGGTTTAAGGTTAGTGTCGGGTTGGGTCAAACCGTTTAAGATTGGGTTTATGTAATTAAAGAATTTAATTGTCATATTATCTACTAAATATAAGATTATTGAGCAAAAAGATCAAAGTGGATTTATTAGCAAACGTAGGTAAAAAATAGAAAAATGACTATTATGGTCAATTTGAAAAGAAAAAGAACTGTTTAGCATATTTTTCCCTTCAATTCTCAAGTTTGGGATTAGGATTATACAATATACATCTAGAGTCAATCATGTTTTATTTTTGATGGTGATGGAGATTCTTTTTTTAAGGCTCAAAGGATTAAGAGCAGATGGAGATTTTGATGACTTTTTTTGGGGGTAAATTAAGTACTCAATTCAAAGAAATCCGACACACTATCTATATCTATATCTATATCTATATCTATATAAAAGTAAAATGCCTCATGAACAGTGTTTAGAAAGAATTCTTCAGCTTATAAACAGTGTCAGCTTGGCTGGTGAGTAAATATTGGCTTATGAACAGTAAAATATCTAGCTAAAGAATCCCGCTTAAAACACTAATGGAATGGGATTGAATTCAAAATTCAAAATTTCATGTTTTGATTTCCAGTGTCAGTGTGAGGTGCTCTCAACCCAAATTTCTTTCTGGCTAACCCACTTCGTCTCTGCTTTCGACTATAAAGAAAAATCAGCTAAGAAAAATTTGGTAAACGGCCAGGTAACAGATTTGGGAGTTTCTTACTATTAGAACTAAAGTCTATTTCACAAATCACTAAATCTTCCAAGCGAGGAACCCTAGCGTTGCGCACCATCGGAACAATTGTTCTGGTGAGAAATGAAGAACCCAGCACAAGGATGGAAGAGTTGTAACAGAGAACAGCAAGGTAACCGATTTATGATGTTCATAAGGATTTCATTGTACCTAACATCAACAATTCTTTTTATAGTGTAGATATAGATTTCTCTTTCCAATTTCTAATGGTTGTTGTTGATAGCATAATGGAGACTTTATCTGTGATGTTTGATGCTTTGTGGAATTATTATATTCAGTTTTTTCGCATAATAGAAACTTGGATTTTGCATAATTTTTTGTTTTCCAAATTTATATTGTGCCTATTAAGTGTTCGATAAAATGTCCCATTGAGTTCTTTATGATTTTTGTGGTTATTTTATTTGGATTTGGCTACAATGGTTTTTCAAGAATTCTGTTTAAGAGGATTAATGAATATTGTAGATTATTCAAGCATTTGTAATTTAAGAGCTCATTTCTTCTTCGAAGTTGTGAACTCAAAATATTAATAACACTTACTCTAATGTTGTCTTATAAATTGTATTGACTCTCTGTCAAAGGATTCCAACCCCAATAAGACAAATGTTTCTAACATCAACAATGCTAATACACATGTTCTTCCAGTTCTCATTTTCCCGGTGACATTATCTGTAGAGGTAAAGTGGGTGATGTCCTCACATTTCTTGAACTGTTGCCAGGTCTAGATGAAGAAGCTTGCAAAGCAGATGTAAATAAATGGAGTTGTATTGCATAAACTATTCAATGTTTACAATACAATGGACTCCACAATATATACATGCCAACAATGACACTAACGGACTCAAATAAAGAAGGTAAGGCCCAACAGGATGAGGCCCATGCAGAGGTACAAGGCCCAAGGCCCAAACATACACAAGAATGGACATGATTCAGGCATATGGACAGAGCTCGATCTCATCCTTGTTCTTCTGTGATGCAATAGCCAGCTTGATCATCTTGTTTGCTGCCACCATGCTCAACATCCCCCCCGCAAGATGAACCGCGCCAGAGGTTCAACTTGGAGCAACAAGACAGAAACACTTTGGGAGGCAGGCCCTTAGTGAACATGTCCGCCAGTTGAAGAGTTGAAGGAACATAGATAGGGTTCATGAAGCCTTGTTGAAAATAATCCCTGACATAGAGGCAGCCGATGTCAATGTGCTTCGTGCGCTCATGATGCACTGGATTCTTAACAAGCTGGATAGCGGAGGAGTTGTCACAGTAGATGGGGTAAGGAGATGGCAAAGAGAGTTGAAGTTCCTTGAAGAGATTGCCAATCCAGAGAAGTTCAGCAGCTACAGCACCGAGGCTTCGATACTCGGCTTCAGTTGAACTTCGAGAGACATAACTCTGTTTCTTTGTCTTCCAGGCCACCAAGGAACCGCCCAGGAAAACACAGAAGCCAGTGAGAGATTTCCTAGAGACGGGGTAGTTCCCCCAATCCGCATCACTAAAGCCTTTCACTTCCAGAGGTAGATCAAAGGGGTAGAACAATCCCATAGATGGACTGTTGTGCAGGTATTGGAGAACCTGAACAACACCTTGCCAATGGTCCTCAGTGGGAGCATGCATATATTGACTTAGTTGTTGGACACTATAGCAAATGTCCGGACGGGAGAAGCCAAGATAAAGGAGCTTACCAACAGCTCGCCTGTACAGATGAGGATCAGCAAACAAGACACCAGTATTACCAAGGGTTTTGTGAGCAGGACATGGAGAGTGAATTCTGGGATTCTTGGGAACTTCAATGTCAGCTAGTAAATCCAAGGTGTACTTTTGCTGAGTGATAGAGTAGCCCTCAGCGGTAGAAGATATCTCTAAGCCAAGGAAGTAGGCTGCACTTCCAAGATCCTTGATGGTGAACTCCTTGTGAAGGCCAACCTTAACAGCTTGAATCTCCTGGAGGTCAGCTCCAGTAATAAGGATATCATCCACATAAACTACAATAATGACCAGTCCAAGGGAGGTAAACTTGATGAACACACACTGATCACTGTATGTGGGAGCAAAGCCAAGATGCTTGCGGAATGAGGACAGAGCTCCATACCACTGACGGGGTGCCTGCTTTAACCCATAGAGAGATTTCTTGAGCTTGCAAACCTGTCCTCTTGGTGCTTCAAGGCCTGGTGGACAGTGCATATAGATGTCCTCATCAAGGTTGCCATGAAGAAATGCATTGTTGATGTCAAGTTGAAACAAAGTCCACCTAAAGGAGGCTGCCAAGGCAAAGAGAATCCTCATACTGCCAACTTTTGCTACTGAGGCAAAAGTATCATTGTAGTCCTCTCCATATTGTTGATTAAACCCTTTTGCTACCAACCGGGCTTTGTAATTGCTTACACTCCCATCAGGTTTGTACTTGATCCTGAGAATCCACTTGCACCCAATGGCACGCTTGCCATCTGGTAAAGGGACTATATCCCAGGTTCCATTAGTCTCAAGTGCACTCAATTCAGCATTCACAGCAGAGTACCAATGAGGAATAGCATGAGCTTGAGAGTAAGAGTGAGGAACAAATGTAGGATCAGAGGTAACTGATGAACACAGGTAACCATCATACCTGGCAGGCCTCTTGATCATCCCTCGAGGTCTTAAAGTCATGCCAGCCTCAGATGGAGCTGCAACCTGTGTTCCAGAAGCAGGTGAAGGACACTGCACAATTGGAGACTGAGCAGTGGAAGAAGAGGTGTCTAGGAGCACATCTTCAGAGGAATTTGCTGACTGTGGCTCAGTGGGAGACAGGAGATGTAGCATCAAGGGTATGTCTCAATGGCTCAGTGGGAGCCAAGGGAGAGTGTAAATTGTACTGTGGTGCAGTGGGCACCTCAGAGGATAATGAGTTTTGCTGAGGGGCAGTGGGCACCTCAGAGGAAAGGGTGTGAGATGATGGAGATGGAATGATGGATGGTGTTCCAGGGACAAGATACTAGGATGAGGGAGTGCTAGTATGGTGAGAAGAAGAAGTAGAGGAATCTGAGGATTTGAGAGGGAAGATGTCATCAAAGAAGATGATATCTCGAGAGATATGAATTTGGTTTGTAGAGAGATCAAGGACTTTGTAACCCTTTTTCTTGACAGCAGTTCCCAAGTGAATACATTTCAGACCTTTAGGATCAAGTTTACCACTGTGGTTACCAGGAAGTTTAATGTAGCAGAGACAGCCAAATGAGTGTATATTGGAAAGATCAGGTTTGGTTCCATAGAGTACCTCACAGGGGGATTTCCAAGAGAGGACTTTAGTAGGCAGCCGATTGATAATATAGGCAGAAGCAAGAAGAGCATCACCCCAATAAAGTTTAGATACACCTGAGGTTAGGAGAAGTGACCTAGCAACTTGAATCAAATGTTGGTGCTTTCTCTCAACTCTCCCATTTTGTTGGGGGGTATAAGTGCAAGAGGTTTGATGAATGACACCAAGGCTTTTGAAAAGAGAAAGACATTTATGGTTGCAGAACTCAGAGCCATTATCAGTCCTAAGGACTTTAACAGTTTTATCATACTGAGTCTTGATAAGGGTGAAGTATTGAGAGAGAAGAGAGACAGTATCAGATTTATGACTCAGTAGGTATATCCAGGTGGCTCGAGAGGCATCATCAACAATTGTTAACATGTATCTAGAGTTAAGTCTATCACAAGGTGTGAAAGGACCCCATAGATCACAGTGCACAAAATCAAAAGGTAAATTGGCATGAGAAGAACTTGAAGGGAATGGTAATCTATGAATTTTTGAAGTGAAGCAAACATCACAAGGAAAATCAGTAGTTTTATTGGAAAGCAGGCCTAAGTGTGTCATTACAATAGATGAGGGATGACCCAACCTGTAGTGCCAAAGCAAATCTGACTTGGCATTATCAATAGCAACAGAATTAACAGAAATAGGAAAAATGTCCTTGGTTAAGCTGCACTTAACAGGATAAAGATTGCTTATCACAGAGGCTTTAAGTAAACACCTTTTAGTTCTCTGGTCCTGCAGTATACAAGTCAAGGGATCAAACACTGCAGTGCATTTCAAGTCATGAGTTAATTGGCTAATGGATAGCAAGTTTAGAACAACCCCAGGCACATATTGGACATTAGGAACTAAAAGACCCTCACCAATTCTCGCAGAACCTGTATGTAAGGGTACTTTAGCTGTGCCATCTGGCAGAATAAGATGTTTAAAAGAGGTAAATGGCTGAGGATCAATAAGGTAAGCAATGTTGGAACGCAAGTGGCAGCTTGCACCTGAGTCAAGCAGCCAATAATTACTCAAAGAATGAGATGCAAGAGTAAGAGAACTACCTGCCATGTATAGAGCTCCACCAACATAGTCAACTGGAGTGTTGGAGTTAGCTGCATTGGTCTGAGTTTTGATGAACTTCTCGAACATTTCTTCAAGTTTAGAGATCCTCACAGAGTCATTGTTGAGGTCAGAGGCAGCAGTCTTATCATTTGCAACACAGGTTACAGCAGCTACTGGTTTTCCTTTCCCTTTCTCATTAAGTGCTTTGTACCACTCGGGTACAACTCCAGTGAGTTGGAAACAATTGGCCTTGGTGTGTCCTTTCCGTTTGCAATGATCGCATATAGCATTCTTATTGGACAACTGGAAACACTTCTCTCTAGTGTGGCCAGTCTTTTTGCAATAAGTGCAAACAACAGATCCTCGTTTCTCAGTGGCATTTTTGTCTACAGTAGCAAGTATAAAGCCAGAAGTATTTGAATCTCCAGTAATCGAACTACATTTCTGAGCTTCAACATTACAGACCATACCATGAGCTTTGCAAACAGAAGGTGGTGGATCGAGTAGCAGGATTTGGTTACCAACATGAGAAAATTCATCATTCAATCCCATAATATATTGCACTAGCAAATCATATTCATCAGAGTCATTTAAAGCCTTAAGTGTCTCTGAGCTACATGAAGCAGGAAAAGGTTTTAACGCCCTAAGGTCACGCCAGTTAGCTTTGAGATCGCTATAGTAGCTGGTAACTGACCTGTTTCCCTGAGTCAGATTAGCCAGTTTCCTCCGCAACAGAAGTATCTGAGGACCTCCAGTTTGTCCATAGACCTCAACCAGTTCTTCCCACAGTGCTTGAGCAGTTTCGATATGAACGAGCTGTCGAGCAATCTCAGAAGTCAAAGAATTGCGCAGCCAGCTTTGTATAAGGCAATCGACGCTAATCCAAAGCTCGTACATCGGATCATCCGCAGCAGGAGCTGGAAAATCGCCAGTGATGAATTTCTCTTCGGACTTAATCCGCAGAGCATTGCGCACAACAACACGCCAGGTGATCCAATTAGAACCGTCAAATTGAGTTGGAGTCAGCTGGAGATGCGGTTGATCCGCAGTAGTAAGCAGCAATTCCTTGCACACCTTGTTAGCATCATTTTGGTGCGATTCCTTGTTGACCTTGATTGCGTCAGTTCCAGATGTTTCAGTAGTGGTAGACATAGCGAACAGCTACAAGCTTAAAGTACAAGAGAAATGAAGGATTCGAGGTAAAGCGATAGGCGCAGAAAAGGAATTCAAACTTCAGCAACAATCCCTGCGGATCGAGCGCTCTGATACCATGAAGAAGCTTGCAAAGCAGATGTAAATAAATGGAGTTGTGTTGCATAAACTATTCAATGTTTACAATACAATGGACTCCACAATATATACATGCCAAAAATGACACTAACGGACTCAAATAAAGAAGGTAAGGCCCAACAGGATGAGGCCCATGCAGAGGTACAAGGCCCAAGGCCCAAACATACACAAGAATGGACATGACTCATGCAGATGGACAGAGCTCGATCTCATCCTTGTTCTTCTGTGATGCAACAGCCAGCTTGATCATCTTGCTTGCTGCCACCATGCTCAACACTAGATCCTTTTGGTCAAAGAAATGTTTTAATGTAATGAACAAATATCTTTACATTGGGACAAGCTGAAGATTTTAAGAGATGTATAATACAGATGAATTCTCAGATGAATGAAAGATTGATTCTTCATTGCCTGGAGGGAGTGCGAATGGGGTAACCTTGATTTTGTATTTTGGTTTAGGAGAGTACTCTTACATATTCTACAATTCTAATAACCGTTTTCTAGGTGAGATTTTGCTTTCCTCAAAACTGGACACTGCAAAACACTGCTGCAAGACTTGAAGACTGAACTGCTGCTTATGTTGACTCAAAATCTAAAGTAGGATCTGTTGAAGGAGGTAACTTTCAAGATGCAGCCGAAGAAACAAGTACAAGAACGTGGGAGAGTGTTGAGACAACTCTTTTGGCGCCGAAGGAGCTCGAGCAGGTTAACCTCAAGTCCTCAACATTGAGAAAGCTACTGGTGAAGTTAATATCTTGATGGCAGCATCGATGGCATATTGTTCTATACTCGGTATGATTATTGATTGCAGAATTTGACAATTTGGCTTTCAAGATTTCTTAATGTACCTTTAATCTAAATGATTCTCTTGCTTTAAGGGAGCTCGAGCAGCTGTTGTATGTGTAACTTTTTTTATTTTACACATGATAAGGGAACTGATGACTTTCCCCTCCTATTTAAACTAATTAAGGAATCTGCTCATCTAAAGGTTGACATTATGTCAGTGTTTGATGATCTTAGACCATATGGATCTTACACTACAATGAATTTGGGAGAATTTTTTGTAACTCTTTGCATCTTCTTTCTAATGTAATGATGTTTTCATGGGAAATTTTTTTTCAACTCTTTGCATCTTAGCATTTTTTTTTCTTTTTCCATATCAGGATTATGTTCGTTTGCTAGAAGTTGAGGGGTGTGGTGCTCTTGAAAAGTTACTAGAATTTCGGGATTGTGTTGCACATTTTCTCCCAGTTATTGTCAACTTTTCACAGGTATACTTCAAATTGTATTTCTCAGCTCCACTCCCAATCATGATTGGTGGAGTGGATGTTGTATTTAAGCCTTTTTTTCTTCCAGATTGTTGTATTTGCTTCATTGTGTTTAGCTCAGTATTGTTGATTTATCCTTTTGCAATGTATGTGTAATTACAGTTATCCATGACATACTGTTGGAACATGAAGCAAATCCTGAGCATCTTTCCTTTTATAAATGATTTTATTTCCAGCATCCAGATTCTAGTCTTTTAAAAACAAGGACCTGATAGCTTTCAAATTTTAAGTATGGAAATAATGTGGTATGTGCTTGAATACTGTGCTTCAATCACATTTCGGAAAATAAGAAGATTTTGCGTTTTTAATATGTGCTTTTAGATAGTTTGCCAAATTATTCAATCCCTGAATCATTTCATTGCTTCAGAACTTTTATTTTAGGATGCAAATTGTGATTCAATGAAAGAATGGTACAATGTTATGATATCGAGAAAGAAGTTGGGGATTTGGACAGAGGTTTGATAGCATTAGCATGGATTTTTGGGCCCCAAACAGAATGAAAGGAAGGGGAATGTTAGAGTCAAGATGTCTTCACACAACATGTTGAGAGGTGCAAATCCGAGGCACAGATGAAAGAGATTCAAGTGAAACTTGATTCAGCAATGCTAGATAAACAAAATGCAGAAACTTGAGGCTGCAATGGCAAAAGAGAAGGGAAATTCATATAGAGCTGAAACAAAAATTTTGGAATCCATGGTTAGTACTTGAAGGACAGAAGAATTTATTTGTAGATATATACATTTGCTTAAGTGACTGAATTGTCTTACAATTCAGTAACCTAAAGAAGCTGCCAACATTGTTGGCGGTGGATTTTAATGAAGCTATCTGTCTTACCTCCTCTATTACAATGCTATAATGCAGGGAACCATAGTCCTACAATCACTTACAAACTGTGTTTCAGCTGTCTATTTTCCATCCTATGTTACAATGCTATAGTGCAGGGAACCTCATTTTGTTTTTCATAAGTGGACTGAACCAAGACAATGATTGCTATCAACCATCTCAAGCGGCAGCAAAGTTAAAAATATTATATTATACACTCATTATTTTTTTTGGGTAGTTTGCTTCGATCATTTTAATGCCGACTCTTTTACCTGCTCTATTATATGAAAATTCATCCTATGTTGCTTCCCTTTTAATGCCGACCCTTTTACCTGCTTTATTATACACACCCTTTTACCCTTTTACCTGCTCTAAGACGGCTGGATCTATCAAGGTGGCCAGCCTCGGTTCCTAATGAATTTCAAGCTACTAGGAATTTAAAAAAATACTATTAGATTAGTTGTCGAATGTTTAATTAAATTAACAAAGGTAGTAAGGTAGTTTATCATGATTTGTATTAATTGACATTGACTCTGTTCTTTTGAGAATTTTAAGAAAGTGACTGAACAAGACACAGTTTATTCCCAGCTAAGATCATCCTGTTCTGTGTCCAGGTATAATAATCATTTCAGGATGAGGAGCCAAAGCAGGAGAATCAAAAATCCCCCAAAAGTTCCAAGGCTCCCTTCACCCATTCCCATATTGTTTTGGCAGTGTCTTGCAAAGAATGAGGATTATCTTTATGCAAGTTGTTCAATTGACAGAAGTTTTATTAGACTTGCCAATTACCTTGATGAAGACCTACAAAAGCTTTGTTGTCGAGTTAAATATGACACATTAAGATTTAACAAATCCCCGCCCATTCGGCCGGGTTATACTAGTAATATATAAAAACAATATCCCTTATGAACAGTAACCTATTCTTATCAACAGTAACCTATCAATTCTCTCTTACAAAAATTCCCTTATGAATATTAACCTACTTATTTCCTCAACATTACTTTCTGCACGCAATCCAATACATTTCTAATGATCAATAACTATTGAATAACTCAAAATGTGTACAAGAAAAAATTCTAAAAATTTAATATTTTAAAACTACGTGATGAGACGAATCTAACGAGATCACACTTGACTATTTTTCTTATATAGATGTTGTATAAGCATTAGTCAAAGTTGAATAATAAATAGTAACAAAAGTCAATTCTTTTCACTATAAAAATGAAGGAATTGTAAAAAAAATAAAAAATAAAAAATAGTGCACTTTTAAAATATAAGAGAACCAAATTCGAACGAAATTCACATTAGATAATTTAATTTCAATGATTAATATAGATAAAGAATACAAAATAAAGGATGTAACAATATGGGGTTGATAGTTGAATAATAAACAGTAGCAAAAGACAATCTCTTTTCACTATAAAAATGAATGAATTAATTTTTTTAAAAAAAATAGTGCACTTTCAAAATATAGAAGAACCAAATTCGAGCGAAATTCATGTTAGATAATTTAGTTTCATTAATTATTATAGATAAAGAACACTACTAAATAAAGGATGTAACAAAAGGTATTCGTATGTGCTAGTAAATATAAATCCAACTGTGAGAGGGTTGCTAGCCATCATGTCTGCTTTTCTCTCTGAAAATGCTTTCCCCCCGCTGCACTTCGGACCGACCTCGCTATCACCTCCGGCCAGCCCTGATCCCCCGCCAGCGCCAGGAGTCACCAACAAAGTCCCACCTGTCTCCTTTCGAGATAAGGTTTTGGAGGGTAAGAGCCCACCACCAGCACCTCTCTCTGAAGATCCGACAATGGCCAACATGGTGAAATTGGACTTTTTGGACGGCGACAGGCTTAAGCCGCGTATCACGCTCGACCCAAGGATAATGGAGCGCATCTGCAAGCCGTTCGAGGACGGACTTATCATCTCCATCCTCGGCAAGAAGGTTGGATATGTGGCCATGCATGACCGCATCTCTAGGCTTTGGAAGATCCCAGATCGTTTTGAGATGATCAATATGGGAGCCGGCTATTTCCTCATCAAGTTCGATAGGGCTGAGGATCGGAAGAGAGTCTTGGATGGGGGACCTTGGATGGTTTTCGACAGTTACCTTACGGTGTGCCCTTGGAGGCCGGATTTCATAGCTGCTGAAGAGACACCAAAAAAAACCCTAGTCTGGGCTAGGTTTCCAGGACTAAGCTTGGAGCATTTTGATGAATTAATCCTGTACCAGATGGCCGGAGCTCTGGGTCGTCCAATCTGCGTTGACGCCATGTCTAAGGGAGTTAATCGGGGTCGTTATGGAAGAGTGTGTGTTGAGATTGATTTGAGTTTACCGGTGGTGTCAAGTGTCCTAATGGGAACGAGATGGCATAAGGTAGCTTATGAGGGCCTTCACCTCCTCTGCTCTAAGTGCCAACGGTTCGGCCATGCTAGCCATGTATGTAAGCACTCGCCGGAGGGGAGAGACGTTGGACTGCCGGAGAGAAATTTGGCCAAGGATACGTCGACCAGAAAGGGCAAAGAGACTGCCAGGGAGGAAAGAAACAAGGAGACAGTGAGCTTTACCCAAAATGAGATACATAACAAAAAAGCAGGCTCCTGTTAAGGAACAAGGAGGGACAGATAGCACTGAGGTGGCAACTGATCTCGTTGGGACGAGTAAAAGGACAGGGGTTGACCTGCCAACTATTGCAGCTACACAAGGGATTTCCTCAGAGGATTTCCCTCATCGGGCAGACCACATGCATATGGGAGAGGAGCCCGTGACTCCCAACCCAGTACCAATCCAACCGGTTGCCGGTGAATGGATCAAAGTCATTAAGAGGAGGCCCAAGAAAAACAAGAAAACTCCAGCCCAGGTCTCACTCGCGCCAAGCCCACTGAAGGAAATTTTCTCTTTCAACTCCCAGCCCACTAGGAAAGACCAACTACCAGGCCAAGGCCCACAGCAACTTGGGCAAAGAAGTCCTCTGGTTCTAAAGTCAACCTTAGAACCTTTAAATCCCAACTCAGTAATTGCCCACCCCTTAATAAGAGACCCAGGGCAGAGGACAAACTGGAACAGAGTAAGAGCGATTCTCTATCTGATGATGAGGAATTCGCCTCTCCAACATACCAGGCTTTGGAACCTCAGAAGGAAAATATTGATCCCCACGATGGAAGAGGAGAAGACGCCCAGTCAGAGGATCCTCCGGGCGAGGATAGCGAAATGGAATCCTAGAGGTACCATTTATCTGGTTACTTTCCTTCAATCGGTTGTTTATGGATTTCACAAATTTCAAAATTATTACTTGGAATATTGGAGGAGTGATGGGAATGAATTCCAGAAGATGCTTAAGGGACATGATACGTCGAGTTGCACCAGACATTCTGGTGTTATTTGAACCACATGCTGCTTTTGACAGATCTAGTGGATTTCTATTGAATTTGGGATATACCTCTAGCTGTATTCAGGAAGCCTCCGGGAGAGCCGGGGGGATTTGGTTGCTCAATAAAGTTGGCCTGAACATCACTCTTGACATCCACGATGTCAGGGATAGGATGGTGACCGCTAGGCTGTCGAAAGGGGAATGTGTCTGGTTCTTCACCGCCATGTGCGCCTCCCCTAACTACAGCGTGCGGCGCTCCAATTGGGATTCCCTTACCCAGCTCGCCGAGTCTATCGATGGGGCGTGGGTACTTGCCGGCGACTGGAATCAAATCTTAAAAGCAGAAGAGGTTAGGGGGGGTCACTTTAACACCCTGCGGGCGGAGGAGTTTGGAGAGGTCCTCACTACCTGTGGGCTATCGACTCTCAATACCACAGGAGGGCTTTTCACATGGTCGCGTCCTAATGTTAATGCCCAACAGATTTTCAAACGACTAGACCGAGGCCTCTGCAACCTGGATTGGATTACTGTTTTTCCTAATGGTTTTGTCCAACTCCTTCCCAGGATTGGATCGGACCATAACCCCCTTCTCCTTCGGTGTGCTCAGGACCCTCCTATGGCTGGCACGAAACCTTTCAGATGGGAAGCATCTTGGTCGATCTCAGATAACTATGGCCCCATTGTGGAGAAAGCATGGAACACCCTCCCCAGCGCCATCCATCACCAGCTGGAATCTGTGCAGAGAGCTTCCATGGTCTTCAATAAGTCCGAGGGAGGAAACTTTAAATGGAAGAAACTTAAGCTCATTAGAAGGCTTGAAGGGATAGCACGCACGCTCGAACACACAGACTCCATTCGACTTGCCATCCTGGAAGCAGACCTACGGAAAGAATTAGAACTGGTGCTACTCCAGGAAGAAACTCACTGGAGACAACGGGCCAGGGACAAATGGATTAAAGCGGGGGATAGAAACACCGCCTATTTCCACGCTCGGGTTAAAGCCAATAGAAGCAAGGGGAAAATTCATGGGCTTCATATTGCCGAGGGGGTGTGGTATGAAGATGACCTCCAACTCAGGGACCATGCCCGGACTTTCTTCAAGCAGCTTTTCTCACAAAATGGGCCGGCACACAGGGAGTCGATGGACACTTCCACCTTGGCTGCTGTCCCGACCTTCACTCCTTTCCCTGCTGTCCAGACCACTTCCTTGGACCAGGTTCCCTCGTTTGAGGAGGTTTCTGACACTGTAATGGGAATCAATGGGGATTCGGCCCCGGGTCCAGACGGCTTCCCTGGCATCTTCTTCCAGAAATATTGGCCTACGGTTGGGAACTTGGTTTTTGACTACATCAAATTGGCTTTCAACAATCAGTCCTTTCCTAAGGAGATCTCAAAGGCTTATATTTGCCTTATCCCCAAAGTGTCGTTCCCTTCCAACTTCACTCATTTTAAGCTGATCACGCTCTGTAATGTCACTTACAAAATCCTCACTAAGATATTGGTACAGAGGTTGCGGCCCCTCTTACAGGACTTGATCTCGAACAGCCAAGCGGCCTTCCTCCCGGGGAGGGGCCCGGCGGATAATGTTATTACCACTCAAGAAATTCTAGCACACATGGGAGGGGCTCGATCGAAAATTAAGAGCTTTATCCTCAAGATTGACATAGCCAAGGCATACGATAATGTTCGATGGAATTTCCTTGAGCTATGCCTGAAAGAGCTGGGGCTGCCAGAGGCTACTACTTCCCTTATTATGTCCTGTGTCACATCTCCTACATACTCTGTGCTTTTGAATGGTCGGACCACTGAGGAATTTACTCCGGGGAAGGGGCTTCGACAAGGTGACCCAATCTCACCTTATCTCTTCTTAATTGTAATGGAGAAACTTTCCCTTATTATCCAAAGGCTGGTGGATATGAATAGATGGAAACCTGTCAAACTCTCTGAGGAAGGGCCGGGGGTGTCGCATCTTATCTATGCCAATGACCTCCTTCTTTGCTCGCTCGCTGACAAGGACAGTGTAATGGCCATCTCTGAGGCCCTGGATTTATTTGCGGCTGCTTCAGACCTGGCTCTTAATCCTAGTAAGTCCACCATGCTCATCTCCAAAGCTGTGGATGTGGTGGAAAAACAATGGATTTCGGAGACCCTTAATATCCGCACTGTGGAGAAGTTTGATAGATACTTGGGGTTCCCATCTCCTCGGGGAGGATCAACTGCAGGGGATTTGATTTCCTCTTAGACAAGATTGATGCTAAACTGGATGGTTGGGCCAACCAATTTTTAAACAAAGCAGGTAGGCTTACCTTGTGTAAAGCAGGTTTTAGCGGCCATTCCAACCTACTTTATGCAAGTTCATTGGCTCCCGGAAGCGGTGTGCACGGCTATTGATAGAAAGATCAATAGATTCCTTTGGAAAGGTGGCAGTGGCAAAGGACTTTATTTGATCAAATGGGATAGAGTGGCCTCACCTATCAACAATGGGGGGTTGGGACTCCGGAAAGCACGATTAATGAATATAGCCCTCCTGGGGAAAATCATTTGGGGAGCGATCCACTCCCCTCAGAAGCTTTGGTCTAAATTGTTGGAGCATCATTGGAAGGCAGCAGTCCATCCCTTCGGCTTCCCTACACAGAGCCATTCTTACATCATTCGGATGCTTAGAAAAGTTGAACCTTACCTCAGGAAAGGGTTCAAACTGCGGCTTGGGAGTGGTGATTCTTCCTTGTGGTTTTCGGAATGGTGGAAGGGACAACAAATAGGCCCGCTAGTCCCCTTTGTTAATAGCCATGATATTAATCTCAAATGTAAGGATGTGGTTGCTGATGGTAATTGGCAATGGAGAAATATCTATACTAATATCCCTCAAACCTTGCTGGATGACATTTGCTCGGCCCCCCCTCCTCCTCTCCAGGCTTCTATAAAAGACACATGGATATGGAGTGAGGACCCAAGGGGACTGTACTCAGTCCGATCGGCCTACGCCCTTCTTGCTCGATCGGGAAATATGGACACAGGTTGGAAATGGATATGGGACTCCAAACTTCCGGCTAAATTTTGTTTCCTTCTTTGGCTCATCGCGAATGATGCCTTACCAGTTAATGGGACCCGGTATCAAAGGAACTTGGCTCCCCACTCCCTGTGCACTATATGTGGGGATGCCATCGAAGGATGGGATCATTGCCTGCTGTATTGCGAGTGGATAAAACCTGTCTGGAAAGCCATCCACATCCCTATACCACCGGATTGCAACCAAATTCCCCAAGCTGATTATGGACCATTTGGGTGGAGAGGAACGCCCGCATCTTCCGGGGCCAACACAAGGCGGTTTGGCTCCTTACCCGTGAGATCCGGCACACTGCCGCGGCTATCATGAGCGCACTGGCAGCCACGTGCCACAGACGTCCGATTAAATTTATCCATTGGAATGCTGAGGGTAGTGGTGACACTGTTTTGCATGTCGATGGTAGCGCTTTTGGAAACCCGTGCCGTTCCGGTTTCGGTTTTGTCATCAGGGAATCAGACGGGCAGTGGATACAAGGTGGAAGTGGTTTTCTCGGTACCTCCACAAACATGTTTGCTGAGCTTTCGGCTATGGCTAGAGGTTTGACAGCTGCGGCCAATCTGGGGATAACCAAACTTTGTGTTTACTCGGACTCAACGGCAGCCATCAAGGCGGTTAACACGGAGAATTTGTTTCACCCGCATGCAACTTTAATCTCACAGATCAGAGAGCTCAGGGGCTCGTTTGAGGACTGTTTCCTGGTGCACGTCCTGAGAGAAGGAAATAAGGTGGTTGATCACCTTGCGAAACATGGTGCTTCATCCGACGAGTTCTTCACCACCTGGGCCTACCCCCCGGAGTTCGTCATGAGGGATCTACTCGCTGATGCTTTGGGGGTCTGCTACCCCAGGGCCTAGTGTTTTTTGCAGCTTTCTCTTGTGTGTTGTTGTTCGGTTTTGTTCCCCCCCTGTATTCGTCCCCTCTTTTTATTTCCTTCTTTGTTGGTTTTGTTGTATGTTTTCTGGCCTTGTGCTCACCCAAAAAAAAAAAGGATGTAACAAAAACTTTATGGGTTGATATTTTTGAAATATAATTTCAATATTTGTTCTTATTTTTAACCAATACTCTATGAATTGAAATTATAGTTAAAAAATATATTGTAAATTATTAATAAGTACTTTATCGATTGATATTATATTCATTAATGAATAGCAAATATTTGTAATAGATAAATTAACTAAACTAAATAAATTACAATGCGACAGTAAGTTGATGAAACTATAGTCATTTTAATTTGTCAATGAATTCATTTATAAGAGTATTTCTTATATTTTTCTAATTCAATTTGAAAATGTCTACATCTTTATGAAATTTCTAATATTTCAACGCTTTAGGGAGAATCAATATCAATAATCAATTATGGAGTACAATACGATTTCACGTACTTTCTTTGTCAATGTATGACATTAGAGTCGTGACTCGTGAGTAGAAATGTTTTTTTTATTTTTTATTTTTTTATCCTTTCAATTATTGTTTGTAGTATGTATTTTTTAAGATACCAAATTGTAATCTATATAATAAATCCTGAATACTTTTTGGCATGTTCAGACTATATTGTCCTTATTAAATATACTTCATCCTTTTTAAATTTTAAGGGTTAAAAAGTAATTATGCCCTAGGTTTCCACGTAGGCGCTGATTAATGATACAAAAAAATACAGTCATTCACACATCAGCGCATAATCATCCTCCTTGCCACGTCATCAACCTTTTAAATCCTTTATTTAGATACTAAATCTATTTATTAGTATATGAAAATCTTGAGAAATCTTTTCATATATTTTACAAAGATATAAATTGGAAACAAATTATAGTATATTTGATGTTTATGAAAAATTTAGTAAAACCAAAATATTATAAATCCTTTAATTGAATATGTTATATTTTCAAATATATTATATTGATTATATATAAATATGAGTCAAAAATATTATCCTCAATCAATAGAATAAATAAAAAAAAATAATTTATATAATAAATCCTGAATATTTTTTGGCATGTTCAGACTGTATTGCCCTTATTAAATCCATTGTTTCAATCTTAGATTTTTTAAAAAAAATATCAGCTCATGGGTATATCTGTAAATTATTAGAAAACATCATAAACATATCACGGTACCTATGATGACACCTTATAAACGCCACGTCATCCTCTCAAAAATATCAAATGCTGCCACGTGTCTATATAATAAATTTTGAATTAAATTTAATCTATTTTAAATCTTCTTAAAAGATATCTTTCTAAGATTTCATTTGTAAATTAATATTGATATATCTATAGTTCTCATTATGACACCTCAACATCTATATTTCTAAAAAAATAGGGCAAAAATAAAAACTTTGAAACGTTGATGAGTGTTAAATGATATTTCTAAGGGAAATGGGGAAATTAATTATTTTTTCTAATATTATAAAGTTGGGGCCTGTTTTTGCCGAACAATTAGTTTAAGTACTTATTTTAGAATTTTTTAATTCGGGTAAATCTTTTGGAAATTATTTTTCCCCTTAAAAAATGTAAAGATAACAAAAAAGTATAGATAGTATTTTTTAAAAATTTTAGGGATAATAGTCAAAAGGGACAACGTATTAGGGAGTAAAATGATATTTTTAGAACCTTAATAATGCAAACATATAATTTATTCGAATTTTTTTGGTGAGTAACCGGGTATCCCCAGGCCACATTGGACCCAAGACCAATCCATCGAGGATCTGGATGGGCAATTAAAAACACTTCTTCCAATGCATTTTTTTGCATATACAAGGTTCGAACCCGAGACCTTATTTAAGCAACTAGAACTCCAATCCACTCAAGCCAGCTGCTGTTGGTGAATTTTGAATAGTTTAAGGGTATTTTTTTTCAATTGCTCTTATTCTGTTACGTATAAAAGCACAACTATATATTTTTATATATATATTTAGTTTTTCAATGGTAAAAGCAATCTACTTTATATTATGTCCACCTGGTTGGGGGTTTGAATTTTTTTATCTTATTTCTTTCATTTATTTCTCTTTTAAATTTTGTTGCATGTATTCTTATCACCATTTAAACAAAAGACTTTAAACCTCATGTAGGGGTAGAAATAGCTAGGCTATAGACCATGCTAGAGTTAAGTTTGAACGACCTAGGCCTATGTCGATTTTTTAAGGCACGGGATAGATCCATCTTATAAGCCTAACATGGCCTATTAAAATTAAATAGGCCAGCTATTAAGCCTTTTAAAAGTCTGATTAAGCATATTTTAAAAATAACTTTAAATTATTTTATATATATCCGGATGTAATCATAATGTTGGAAGACATAAATTTGTGCACTTGGGTAAGTCTATCCATGATTATTTATAAACGAAGAAAAGACTTATAAATATTTTAACAACCTATATAAAATCAAATTAATAATTATTTCACAAAAATAACAACAATAATACCACATATTTATATGCAATAAACATAAACTTACTAATAATAATGATAACTAATACTTATCCGATTTTCGAGGGATTAGTCTTGGTTCCAATGAGGCATGTGATACCCTGGTATTCAATTAAAAAAAATAATGATAACTATTCCGACCTGGTAGGCCTAATAGATTTCTTTATATAAGGTTTGGTCTGGACCTATTTAGCTAATTAGGCTAAGCCTATTTATAAAAGAAAGCCTAAGCCTAGCCTATTTATAAAAAAAGTTTGGTCGGACATGGTCTTCGATAGACTAGGCCATAGGCCCATGTCGGGTAGCATGGCCTATTCCCATCCATAACCTCATGTAATCCAAAGGAAATTATATTTCCATTTGACAAACTCATATAAGTTCAATACCGGTGAGCATATAAGTTTAACACTTACGTGCAGTGGCAGATGCAGAGTATCTAGGGTAGGGAGGCGAGGATGCGACTAAATAACTTTGCTTTATTTCATCTTTAATTTCCATAGAATAACTATCAACTATTTTTCATTTTTTTGGATTGCTAATTATGTCACTATCTTCATCTAAGTCTACATGAGCCTATATATTTAATTTAAAGAATATATAATCCTATATTAAAAAAAACTCACTAACAAAGAAACATATTGTATTCTTTTTCCTCTTCTTCCCCGTAAATTACTGAAAAATAATTTCTAATATAATTAAATTTATACGACTGTATAAATATTAATGTCAATGTTTGAGTTTGATGGGGCGGAATTATATAAAAAGAATTTCTAATATAGCTAAAAAAACACAACTGTATAAAAATTAATAGACAAATTTCGAACTCGGGGGCGCCCCCCAAGCATCCATATAGTTCCGCCATTGCCCGTGCGCAGCGGGCGAAAAAATCTAGTATATAATTATTGGTAATGACATATGTTGGTCGATTTCTATGCAATGCATAGATGTACCCATATAATTCTTAAAATAAATTAGGGAGGTTGGAGAATGTATTCGACATAATAAAATTGAACAATTTTTTTTATTAAATTGGATAATTTTATTTATATTGTCTATAATTTCCACCATTGGGCGGGGGAAATACTAGTGTTTACAAAGACAACAATATTACCGAGTTTTAAACTAAGGTTTCAGTCAAGAATAAGACAACCAATCAAAGCTGAACCTAACTCAAACAACTTAAACAACACAGAACAACAAAAGAGCTAGGCTGGGCAATGGGCATCAACCTCTGTCTAGTAAAAGTTCTTCGGCAAAAAACGGTCAACTTAAGCTGGTCATGTTTACACTTTGTCCAGTTCCCGCAATGCAACAGGCCCAACAACTCAGGTTTTCCATGTCTCCAAGTGCCAACCGATGTCCTCTTTTCAACAGGAACTTCATGACGCTTGCACCAGGTAACTGTTATCCTCGGGTCAAGGTCATCTCCTTGTCTCGCTCTTTTTTTTCACTCTTTTCAGCAGTTTGATGATTTATATTACTACCGGGCTAATTTTCTTTCTTTTTTTAATTTTTTTTTTTTTAAAAACGAAGCAAACTTTAGTACATTATACCACCCCCACCCACCCCCCCAAAAAAAAGGGGAAGGAAGGAAGAAAAATAAATTAATATTTAATAATTTGTAAGATCATTTGAATGTTAATCATACATACTTATAGAAAACATCGACTCCATATATATATACAACCGGCTCGCCTCACTCTCTCACACTATACCTCTCCGGCGTGGCGGCCCTCGGCGGAGTGACGGGGGCGGCCATCGGAGCTCATCAATCCTCTCGCCCTCACCGTTGTCTGAAAATCTTAGGGATTGCTAATTAAGGATATGTTTTTTTAGCAGTGAGTCAGTGACTAGTGATGATAATTGGAGGCGTATGAATATAACTAGAAACTGTTGTGGAAGTGTACCCAAATTAGCCAAATGCAGCAAAATAAACAGACACGGAGAATTTACGTGGTTCGGTCAAACCGACCTACATCCACGGGCAAAAGGAGAAACAAATTTCACTATGAAGGGAATATTACAAAAGGGTTTGGACAATAATTTCCGAACCCACAAAACCCACTCAATAAATGTAGACTCCTCACAAAAGAAGAAAGCCTACCAAAACACCCTAACACTCTCTGGGCCAATTTTGCCCACTAAATTCAGCAGACAGAAGAAAACATTGGCTGCTTTGCTAATGCCTCTTTGTTGCTGCTCTCTTTGTTTTGGTGTGTCTTTCTTCAGCAAGAATAGCAGGTATTTATAGGGCCGAATGCAGGGATGGGAGAGGCTGTGATTGCCTTCAACCCCCAACCCCCAACTACTATAATTATTGCACTACCTTACTGCCACATTAAAGGAGCACCAGCTAACAAATCTCCACCTTTGTGCGATTTAAACATAGTCGAATGATGGGTAGACTTCACTTTGATCTCAAACTTTTCCCTGAAAAATAAATTTACCCAAACCATGCAGACAAATGTGCCAAACGGTACTCAAACTCTTCTTTTGCCTCCAAATTTCCCATCATGGGAAAACAAAATGCCTCGAAGAGGCAATCAACAGCTCAAAACATTTAGCAAGTCCAAGCAATGACTAAACTTGCTATGAGGTACTGGCTTAGTGAACATATCTGCAGGATTATCTGCCGTAGCAATCTTCTGCACTTTGATCATCGATTCTGATCTCAAAAAATGATATCTCACGTCAATGTGTTTGGTTCTCTCATGATGAACATGATCCTTAGCCAAACATATTGCACTAAGGTTATCACAAAACACAACTGTTTGATCTTGATGTAGACCAAGATCGTCAACCAGTCCTTTTAACCAAATTCCCTCTTTGGCAGCCTCTGTCAACGCCATGTATTCTGCCTCCGTAGTAGACAGTGTTACTGTAGCCTGCAAAGTTGCTTTCCAACTAACGACAAAGCCTCCAAGAGTGAAAACATAACCAATCATTGATCTCCTACTATCCACATCTCCAGCATAATCAGAATCAGAATACCCAACCACCGAACACTACAAGTCGCCTCCATAAATGAGACCAACATCAGATGTACCTCTCAAATAGCGAAAAATTCGCTTCACAGCGAGCCAATGCTCTTTTCCCGGGTTCGCCATGAATCGGCTAACCACGCTGACTGCCTGTGCCAAATCAGGTCTAGTGCACACCATGGCATACATCAAGCTGCCCACTGCATTAGAATATGGAACCTTTGCCATATACTCCTTCTCAGCTTCAGATTTAGGTGATAAGGTAGCTAAGAGTTGTGTATTAGTAGCACATAGAGTATTCAAAGGTTTCGCCGAAGACATTCCAAACTTTTACAGAACCTTCTGGATGTAGCTTTTCTGTGACAAGAAAAGCTTCTTCTGATCTCTATCTTGATAGATCTCCATCCCCAGAATTTTCTGCGCTGCACCCAAATCCTTCATGTCGAACTATGTACTCAGTAGACCCTTCAATTTCTAAATATCAGCCTTGTTCCGTGCAGCAATGAGGATGTCATCTACATACAGAAGCAAGTAGATGTTCGAACCATCTTCTAACTTGTTGTGATAAACACAACAATCATACGGACTTCTGTTGTAGCCAAGCTCAACCATATAGCTATCAAATCGTTTATATCACTGCCTCGGAGATTGCTTTAGACCATATAATGGTCTCTTCAATTTGCAAACATGGTTTTCTTTTCCTGGTACAAGAAAACCTTCAGGCTGAGACATATAGATCTCCTCCTCCAACTCCCCATGAAGAAAGACTGTCTTCACATCTAGTTGTTCAAGCTCCAGATCCTGATGCGCTACCATAGCCAACAGGACACGAATGGAAGTGTGTCTGACCACAGGTGAGAAAATCTCGTTGTAATCAACTCCTTCCCTCTGAGTAAATCCTCTAGTAACTAGTCGGGCTTTGTATCGTATGCCCTCAGCTGGTGAAACACCTTCATTTCTTTTGAAGATCCATTTGCAAGTAACAATCTTCCTTTCAGGTGGTTGTTTGACTAGCTCCCAAGTGTCGTTCTTATGTAACGACTCCATTTCATCTCCCATTGCAGCAAGCCACTGTACAGACTCACCACATGATATGACTTCTTTGTAAGTGGAGGGCTCAGAATAATTCAAATCTTCAGCTGTTTGTAGACCGTAGTAGACAAAATCTTGATATCTGCTAGGAGGTTGGACACCCACCCTTCTAGCACGATCATAAGTAATTCCTTGCTTCTGCACATCAGCTAAACTCGATGGTAGGTTGGTTTCAGGTGGCTCAACTTCGGTTGATTGATTGGAATCCAAATACACTTCTTGCTCTTGCTCAACCCCTCGTTGTTCATCTGAATCATCAGGTGAAAGTTGAAGCTCCACCTTACAGTCAGCACCCGAATTTTCTTAGACATTCACCACCTTCGTAGGCAGATTGAGGATAGAATTCTCGTCAAACACTACACTTCTGCTCATTATAACTCTTTTTTTAGAAGGTGACCAAATTCTGAATCCTTTGACTCCATCTCCATACCCTACGAAAACGCCCTTCTTTGCTCTAGGCTCCAGTTTTCCCTCGCTTACGTAATAATAAGCCACACATCCAAAAGATTTCAAATTCGAGTAATCATAGGAATTACCCGACCAAACCTCATAAGGAATCCGACAATCAATTCCAGTATGAGGTCCCCAATTGATCAGAAAGCAAGCAGTGTTAACTGCTTCTGCCCAAAAGCTCCTTGGCAATCCAGAATTTTAGAGCATGCAGCGTGCCCTCTCCAAAAACGTCTTATTCATACGCTCTGCCACTCCATCTTGCTGTGGAGTGTTCCTGACTGTGTGATGTCGTGCAATTCCATTGTTCTTGCAGAACTCATTGAATTCCCTCGAACAGAATTCCAGACCATTATCAGTTCGAAGCCTTTAAATCTTCTTGTTGGTCTGGTTCTCTACCAATGTCTTCCATTGCTTGAATCTCAAGAAAGCTCTGCCCTTTTCCTTCATCATGATTACCCAAGTCATCCTTGAATAATCATCGATAATGGATAAAAAGTACCTTCTGCTCCCAAGCGACTCAACTCGTGAAGGACCCCAACAGTCAGAATGAATATAATCCAACGTCGACTTCGTTCTGTGAGTTGTCTTTCCAAATTTGGTACGATATAATTTACCAAATGTGCAGTGCTCACAGAACCCGAACTCAGCTAACTTGTGACCTTCAAGAAGACCGCGACTTGACAGGATCTGCATTCCCCTCTGACTCATATGCCCAAGTCTAATATGTCATAGCTTGGACATATCAGAAGTATTAGCAATAGCAGCTACAGAATCTACTACAGTAGATCCCTGCACAACATACAGAGATCCATGCAAGACTCCTTTCAAAACCACGGACGATCCCTTCATGATGTAGAGTTCTCCATGCTCCCCTTCGTATTTGAAACCCTTATTGTCAAGGACTCTTAAGGATATCAGATTCTTCTTCAGTTTTGGAACATATCTGACATCGTGCAGAGTTGCAATTTCACCGTCATGTGTTCTAAGCTTGATAGAACCAATCCCAACTGTCTTACAGACATAATCATTTGCCATAAAAACATTTCCTCCATCGACTGGTTCGTAGATCGAAAACCACTCTTTGTTAGGACACATGTGGTATGATGCTCCAGAATCAAGAACCCATACATCATCTTGCGATGGTTGCACGCTTGTGACCAAAGCCAAATGATCCTCTGGATCTGTATCGCCGTTGACCGCAACAGAGACAGACTCTTGTTGCGCTCCCTGTTGTTGCTTCTTCATCATCTTGGGACACTGGGTCTTTCAATGTCCTTTCTCTTTACAATAGTTGCAAACATCACTTGGCTTGGGACCTTTAACAAAAGACTTTTTCTTATTTTGTTTTACAGATTTTCCATGTCCCTTACCACTGCTAACAACAAGCCCAGCAGCCTGATCATCTACATTACTCGAAGATGCCTTATGGCGCAGTTCCCTACTATGCAGAGCAGCCCGTACATCTTCCAAACTAACAGTATCTTTACCAACTATAAATGATTGTACAAAATTTTCAAATGATAATGGTAAAGATACTAATAATATCAATGCAGCATCTTCATCTTCGATAACCACATCAATATTACGCAACTCCAGCAAGATAGTATTTAATCTATCGAGATGGTCTCGAAGCGATGTACCTTCCTGCATCCGTAGGCTGAACAAACGTTGCTTTAATAGCAACTTGTTGGTTAAAGACTTCGTCATGTAAAGACTTTCGAGTTTAACCATAAACCAGACGCCTTTGTTTCCGTTGCAACTTCGGTAATGACATCATCTGCCAAGCACAGTAAGATGGTTGAATGAGCTTTCTCCTCCAGGCTCACCATTTCCGCATTATCTGGATCTACCTTTTCCTTCAATGGAGCCCACAGACCTTGTTGCTTTAACAAAGCCCGCATTTTAATTTGCCAAAGTCTAAAACTATTCCTCCCCGTGAACTTGTCAACCTTAATATTTATGGCCGACATTTTGCTAACAAGAGGTACAAACAAAGCTCACAAAAAAGTAGCTCGACCGAGATGCATTTCTGATGTGGAAGATCAGATTAACTGCGACCACAGAGCATACTACGCAGTCAGGGCTCTAATACCAGTTTGTTGCGGAAGTGTACCCAAATTAGTGTAAAGCAACACAGTACAACTTAAGTATAAAGCAACACAGTACAACTTAAGTATGGATTTACGTGGTTCGGTCAAACCGACCTACATCCACGGGCAAAAGGAGAAACAAATCTTCACTATGAAGGGAATATTACAAAAGGGTTTGGACAATAATTTCCGGACCCACAAAACCCACTCAACAAATGTAGACTCCTCACAAAAGAAGAAAGTCTACCAAAACATCCTAACACTCTTTGGGCCAATTTTGCCCACTAAATTCAGCAAACAGAAGAAAACATTGGCTGCTTTGCTAATGCCTCTTTGTTGCTGCTCTCTTTGTTTTGGTGTGTCTTTCTTCAACAAGAATAGCAGGTATTTATAGGGCCGAGTGCAGGGATGGGAGAGGCTGTGATTGCCTTCAACCCCCAACCCCCACCTACTATAATTATTGCACTACCTTACCTGCCACATTAAAGGAGCACCAGCTAACAGAAACCATGATCCATGAAACGAAAATATATAAAAGTAAAATATGTAACGCCTAAAAATTGTGTACTGGCAATCCCTTCTTCTGAACATGATTTTATAATTTCGTCAGATTTCTCCCTTTCGGATTGCTCCTAAATCCAATCAAATTTCAAGAAAATATCGATATGGGGAACTCATGAAGGCGAGGAATGTATTTATATTATATGTTGGGAAATTTAGGGAAAAAAAAAATTCACCCAACTTTTTAAGAAAAAAAAAGAAAAGAAAAGAAATAATCAATTACCAATGATAGTTTATTATACTCCCTCTAGTCACACTATTATCGCCTCATATTTTGGTGAAAACTGAGGATTTTTATGGACAATGAAAGACACCTCTTCCACAGAAGGCTCGAATGCCAAACCACACAAACTTGTTGTTGGTTATTATCGTCTCATTTTGAGTTTTAATATTATTTATTAATTAATTTGATCACTTAATATTATTGCAATCGGATTCAAATTTAAAATATATATTAAAATAATTTTTTTTATACTGGGTATCTCATGTCATATTGAACTTAAAACTAATCCATCAAAGATCCGATGAGGATTGAAGGATTGTGTCTTCCGAAACAGAATTCTGCATATATAAAGGCTGGAAGATGATTATTCAAATTAAAAGAAATGTAAAATATTTAAAAGAATACAGATTTTAATAATATTCTAGCTATTAGATAGATATGATCTCAAACGAAAAATGTATTGTTTTTTTTTAAAAAAAAAACAGATGAAGTTTTGAACAAGTAAATAAGTGAATTTGAATTATTATAATTAATTATAATTTAGATGATTGATTATTCATTTTTACTATTTTAAAATATTTGATAAGTATATTTAAATTCACGTCTTTCCATCATGTCCTCACAAAAATTTATATTTTCGTTCTCTCGCATATTGAACTATTTACAAAAATTATCATTACTTTTTTTTTTTTTTTTGCTACGACGGACAATCATACCAACCTATATAGCTTTTGCTTTCGCTGGATATTTTGGCTATATTTGCAACTAAACATGAGCTACATTTGGCATTTCAAAAAAAAAGAAGAAGACATTGTAAATTCGATATTCATGGTTGATGTAACTAAGAAAAAATTTCAAAATATGAGGGATAATGGTTGTCAATGATCTCATGAAAAGAATTACATTATTTATGATCAATTATAAAGTGGAGATTCTTGATATGAATGAAAATTTGGTGTTCTGGTAGATGTTATTGTATAAATAAGTCCCCACAATTGACAAATATTCCACCATTTTCGTGTAGAATTAGTTCCAATCATTCATTTCCTGACTAGATATTAACTGGATAATTTTATTGTTGATGATACCCACAATTCATTTCATGATGACTACAGCCAACATATATCACAAGGGTATATATCTTCCACCGTATGTTCTTATTGGGCTTGTTTGGAAGCCGGCATATTTGGGAGCATATAGCGGATTCAATCAGCATATTCTCTCACAATTCTCTCTCCGAATCTGCTATCTGCTAGTGAATCCACTGACTCCCAAACATCATCAATTGAGAGTTATTCAACGAATTAAAACAGTAATGATTTACTCAGTAGATGTAGTAACTTTCTACAGCCCGAGAGAAAAGCACGAATAATTTGGAAGATGTTGCCATCTTTTTATCATTAACTCAGGTCTAGACACTCATTATTCCAACATTCATGGATGAAATATTGTACCAATTCAAAATATCATCATCTGAATCAAAAAGGAAGGCCATATTAACTAACTCGTTAGCCTTACATGTATACTTACTTATATCGTTGATTGGAAATGGCTCCGGCAGAGACACACTTTGTATGATTTCTTCCTCTGAGGGGTTCTTGTTGTTTGTTGGTAAATACATATATATATGCAGCAAGAGGCTTTTTTCTTTAGCAGTCATCAGGGCAATGCTGTTCTCGATCTTGTTAACCTTCCGTGTTTTAAAGCGAAAGTCCATAAAGCCGATATACTTTATAACATGCGCACAAAAAAAATTAGACTGTACAACACGGTGGCCGTTGTTGTTAGGTTGTACCGTGATAATGGGAAGCAGAGGACCAAAAATCTCTTCGTTCATTATAAGAGAGTCTTCTGGGGGATCCGTGATCACCGTGCCGGAGCAATCTTGCTACGAAATCAAATAAAAGAATCGACAACAACCCCAACGTCTCAACTACAAAACAAGGAAAGTCGCTTTCTAGATGTGGATGACGAGAAGCAGGCATTATATTACTGTCAATATGCATGATGCATGTCTGTCAACTGTTGCAACCCCACTTGCCTGAGATAATTCGCCTTGCTGTGACCTTCCCAGAGTTAGAAGAATTTTACATGATTGATGACCATAGAAGTTGACTAAATAAACAGGAAAGTGAAGAACGTGGCTTCGTTTTAGGAAAAATTAGATATACTTCTATGTTGAAAATGGATAGGCATACCTCTAAGTTGGTGTTCGGATCAACCACTAATGGGCATTTCCCACCAAGCTACTTAACCACAGGAGTAAGATGCTTTGCTGCAGCAGTCATTACAACACGTCGAATCTTGGGATTTCCTGCAGGATACTTAGCTTGTCGGTGATAACTTTTGAAACCAATGTCAACAATTCCGTGCTTTTCAACTCTTGGCAGCAAATAAAGACAAACAGGTCACATTTATCAACAGATTAATGGCATTCCTAAATGTGATTGGAGCAACAGCACACAGGGGAATTGGCAAGCTTATTACCTGTAAAAAAAGATTTTATCCCATTTCTGTTGCAGTAAAGCAGTTGTTTTCGGGCACTGAACCTTCAACAACTTTAACAGCTGATGTGTCCATATACCGTCCAAGAAGCTTCGCAAGTGTGCAAGACGTGGCAGGAGAAACTTCTGATGTCTTTAACACTACACAGTTACCAGCTGCAATAGCTCCAACGAGTGGTTCCAGAGACGTCACTGAACAGAGCCAGGATTATAGAGGAAAAATGGGGAAAGTGCAGTTAGCCAGTAACAAATGGTTATGGTGGAAGGGTGCTCAATGTAACAAGATGCACAGTTTCTCAGTGTAAAGCAACACAGTACAACTTAAGTATGGATACAGTGAGACAACAAAAATATGCAAATTGAATACAGAAAGATAGAAGCAACATACTGACAGGATAATTCCAAGTTGAAATAAACCAATTCTACCCCCAAAGGTTCGGACACTATTTATTACCCAGATACACCATGGAAAAGTGACCGCCGGCGGAGGATCCACTATCCATATCATTAAAAAAAAAAAAAAAAAAAAAAAAAAAAAAAAAGGACAAATAGTTTGCAAGTACTCATAACTCAGAACCCTAGTTTAATAAAAAGGTTGACAAGAAAATAAACAATTGGAGCAGAACCTTAGAAAACATTTAGGTATAACTATAATCATGAACAAGTAACGTACATAATAGCTTCATTGGTTATTAGGCCCATATTTCAATCTTGGAGATCGCTCAGCAGAATGTAGATATTGATAAGGCAAAAGAAAGATATTTTAGATTCCAACGGCAGTAATATGTTCACAGCTTAAAGCAATCCTGACGCAAAGCCTTCCTTTGATTCAATGTGTAGGAATTATCTTCCTGATTTAAACCATTCTCCAAAGTCACAGAAATTGGAGGCATGGTACTTTTTCCTGAAAAATCGAACAATTTCAGAGTATCTTCATATCCGTAATGTTGTAAATATGATCGAACTATTCTGAAAAGAACATACCAACGTAATTAAGGAATAAAATAAAAAGTGCAAACACTGTTGTGAAGTCTTACAATCAGATAGGATGAGAAAGAGCAGAGCCGCACCTATATTTCTGTTATGATCCCAATGTAGTGCAGGTAGGATCTCAGTTTTTAAGACACAACTGAGAGGTTTCAAAAGTGAAAATGATAATGTCGATCATGCTTATGAAGTAAATTTCACAATCCACAACCATTTTTATGAGCACACGAAGCATAATTCAATAACAAAAAAACTATCTTTTGACAGATCATAAAAAGAGCTGCACCTGAAATAGTTACGGCAATATTAAAAGAAAATCACATCAAAATCTAAAAACAAATTACGCCTGGAAACAGTAAAGGTGGATCAGACTTTCATAACATAACCAGCTGTGAACATACCCGTAACTGGCTTCTTGTGGTATTGAGATGCTGTCAATTTTCATCTGCTGTTTAGATCTTTGTTCTTCCTCATATGCCTCACAAATGAGCAAATAGAGCAACTAAACCCAATAATAGTTGAATGGATATGAAAATATAATGCACTGTTCAATCCTTACATGAATTTTCCTCTTTTAATTGATACAATGAGAGTAAGAAAGGGGGCAGCAGATAAATAACAGGATTGCTCTTTGGTTGTTTTTAATTCAATATATAGGAGGTTTGTCACCAATTCATATTACAAGCACTCCTAGTCTCGTATCTGTATCAGATCTATGTCTTAGCTGAAAATTTTGTGGTACTAAGATGAAGTCAACAGGAGGGCAAAAGAAGATAAAACATCATTAAAAGAGATAGCAGTTGTGCTGCATATTAATAGATGAGAACATGTGTTGCATGATAATATGAATGAAATGAATGACCATCAAGTTAAGAAAATACAGCATCAGACATAAGAAAAAAGAGGCAAAATAATAGTATAACACTTTAAGATCAAAGACAAATGGATCCTTTCCAAAGTGTACAGCAACAGCAAGATCAGCATTCAGTGATTAGGAGTGACAGCTACCATTTCATTATTAGAGGCATTGACAGACAATAAATTGACCAGCCTAGCAATATTTTATTGGAAAAATAAATTAGCAGAAGCATGTATAATAGAAAATGTGAAATGAGAGGTCGAAGGGTAAACACTGTATTTTCTATGGCTGTGAACAGCAACTGTAGGAAACACAGGACATTTGACATCCTTATTCAATGTGCCTACGATGACCCCATTTTTCCTGTTATGATATAAACAAAGAGAAATATCAAGTAAAATCTATGAATAATACTAACCATTTACAGTAACCCAACATATTTCGTTTTATTCCCAACCTTCAAGACTACAATTAATTACTAAGAAAATTCATAGTTTTTTCACGTGAAAAAAAAAAATAAAAAATAAAAAAATTCTTGAGTAGCGTAGTTGATGCCACCACCAACTGTGTCACCAGTTGTATAGGTTGGGCCAAATGGTCCTCCCTGTTCATGGCCATGATGTAGTTGTCCATCCTCACCATGATATCCACAACTGTTTGCTTCCCATCTGTATGATGAAGAAACATTAATAAGGACTAAAGAATAACGCCAGTGGCCACCAAGCTAGTCTAAACAGGAAAAAATTCGAACTGACAAGTCAAAAGAGCATGAAACTACAATAAGATCATACCTTATATTTCAATGGGCACATGAACTTATTTTGAAAATCTTACTGCTATCAAATTGTAGCATTGCATTGACAATTCATTCAATTACTCCAATACCAATTCACATAAACCTATCAACAGCGGCGGATCCAGAAAATTTTGGCACTGGTATCACAAAATATAATTGAAGCCAGGTTGGAATTAGGATTAGAGTCACGATACAAAAATACAGAGGAAACCTAAATTGAAATTGATAATAGTGGTATCACTACAAAATTTGAGTGGTTGCACTAAGGCAATTCTATTCAAATATAAAAAAAAAAAAATTTAAGCTTAAAATAGCAATTTCATCAATTTGAGTGGTATCTCGTGCTGCCATTACCTTATACATGGATCCGCCTATGCCTATCAAATTCTATATTTTGAACTAGTCATGTGGGAAATGTCAAAATTTTCATTAAACTCAAAATACTTTTAAGCATATGAAATCAATAAAAGGAATAGAAAAATATTTCAGTCATAACTAAATACGTGTGTGATATAAGAAACCGAATACACCAATGATGATATAATGTGAATAAATCTGTAAGCATACATTTACATTCAAATTCCAAACAATCCAAATATAAAGAAACCCCATGGGCAATTCTTTTTGGCATATAACTGGAGAAGGTTTAAACTCTAAAATCAAAACAAAACCTGCAGAAGACAATTCACCTGGCATAATTGCTTGAAACAAGATTCAGACAACAGCATCTAATTCCAAGTATATTACATAAAATTCTTGAAACTCAGAACAATATAATGAAATAAAAGCGAAACTGAACGGCTGCATCAATGCTTCTACTTTATCAAGATTCAATTTGCCAAATACGTCATTCTCTAAGTTCTAAAAACCAAGAGTCCAAAATCCGCAAAATATCAATCGCTAGCTGTTAATAAATCCATAATTGAACAAAGCGCAAAACACACCCTGGTTGGCGTCGGAGTTTGAACGCTGAGGTAGTAAATCCGATTGTAATCTGCCCCCTAGCCCCCGCGTTCTTCACATAAATCTCAAAATAATAAAGAAGCCGCTTCGACGGTGCAGGGCGATTAGCCTGGACCACTCCGACATCGTGGTCATGATTGTGCGCATTCGGATACAAAAGCGAAAGCTTATGGTGTCCCACCAGGGAGAACCCGCCGGAGCTATTTACGGTATCAAGCGCCGTCGGAGCCTCCTCGTCCTCTTCTTCCTCCAAGAATTAAGATTCCGTTTCGGGTTTGGCGGCTAGGGTTCTGGAAGTTTGGCTCCAAAGATGGATGAAGTATGAGCCGATTAAATCCTCTTCCGGCGTGTGGCTCAGCGACGATGCTTCTGACATTGCTGTTTCCGTTGAAAAATAGAGCAATCAAGAATCAAGGTTGCACTGTAACAGGGAAATTTGGGAAAATTGGAGGATCAAAAGATTTCTTAGACCAACTCCAACCCTCACGCTAAAATGGTCGGAGACGCCATTAATGCCGGCGGCTCCAACCCAGCTCCCGAAAACACAATCTGTATCGCCATTTTTTGCTGTTATGTACAGTAGCACACTAAATATTGCGGGACTGTTCACACCCCGCATTCCCAATCCCATTTATTCCTTTTTTTTTTTTCCTTTTTTTTTTAATTATTTCCATTCTGTTGTTTTATTTATTATTTTTTTTTCATTATTTCTTTACACCTATTTGAAATATCTTTTTTTATTTTAATATACTTCTAGATACTAGATTTTTAATTTTTTTACTTTTATTGTATTTAAGTATTTCTTTAAATTTTATTTATTATCAAATAAATTAATTAAATATTAAGAAGATAATTTTAATATAAAAATAACTATTATTATACATAAATTTAGATGCAAAAAATAATTAATATGTTTAAGTAAATAATCTAAAATATAAAAATTAAATATTATATATAGATGAAATAAAAATTAAATAAAAATAATGTATTAAAATTAATGATAATAGAATATAATATGAATAGTAATGGAATCAAAATGGAATATTCTATTGTAGAGGGAAATATAGAGTTATGGGTTGGAGTGGAATAATGGAAAACTGTAAATTTAACTGGAAAATAGAGATAGTGTTACTGTAAAATAAAGTTTTGAGTTGGAGATGGCCTTAGGAACGGGGCAATTTGAAAATCGATGGAGAACAAAAAATAGTAAATCTCAGTGTATTCCATTTAACAAGTTCATACAAAGAATTAGGCCAATACAAAGAATAACTAACCAATGAATTATTTATTTCGCAGTTACTTAGACTATATTCTCTTCAGTTTTCCAAAGTACAGTAGTTTATACAGCAGTTACTAGGCTAGATTCTCCTCCGCGGCCGCCGCAGGCTCCTCAGTCCTCAGCAGGAGCCACCTCCTCAGGCTCCTCAGCAGGAGCCACCGGCGCCTGTTCAGGCTGAGCCTCCGCCGGAGGATTCATCTCAAGCTCCGGCAATGCGTCGTCGTCCTCCTCCTCCGAGAAGTAATTTAGGTAGGCTTCACATACGAGCTCCTTGCAACAGGTTTTCGTCACTCCAAGGTCCGCAAGGGCATCTTCAAGTGTGGAACCTCAGACTGGTTCAATTCTTTGATGGTGAAGAAAGGGTTATGGCGGCAAGTCGGCAACTCAGACTGGTTCAATTCTTCTCTTCTGGAGCCAGCTCCGGTAGCATTGCAGGAGCCTCCTGTCAGCTGGAGCTCTGTAAAGTGGAAAATGAATTGATTTGATATGATGTAGTGGTAAAATGGCTATAGCTATATAGTTATATGGTTCCGTCCTGTAACCGTTCCCCTTATTTCTTTTTAATTATTTTAGTCCACAATATTTTTCTCTAATGTGAAACTAGTGAATAGGTGGATGTTTGTTTTGTGATTAACCTAGTAACCACAATCTCTATATAGTAATATGACAATTTCACTCACACAACACCAACTCTTTGATGTTGGTTAGCCTAACAAACCAAGGTTTAACCGAAAGATTTAAACAAAGAGAATACTTTTATAAATACACAACTCAATTACAACACTCTTCATTTCTTTAACACTAACCACTCACCACTCACTCTCAACACTTCTCAACACTACTCAACTCAATCTCAACTCACACCAACACAAGTGAAGGGGCTCACCCCTATTTATAGGGTGACAAGGTTTATAGATTATTCTAAAAATATAATAAATAAATCTAGATATTTTTATGAAAAATTCTACACAATTGTGTTTCTATATTTTTCTAGAATATTACATTTCTTAGTTTGCATGATTCTTAACAATCTTGTATTAGGAAACGAAGGCAAGAATTTGGTGCTGAGAGACTACTTGAGTATGGTGGCATTCCTTCACATTGCAACACTGACATTCAGGAAGAGGTTTATGGACTCGAACGGTGTGGCGGACGAACAAGGGGAGGAGTTGAGGGGCATTTTGACAGATGGGATCAAGCTTGGTACTAAGAAGTCGTTCGAGGAGTTTTTTCCTTGGTTTCGGTTCTTGTTCAAGGCTGAGAATGAGGCGATGGATGAGCACAATAGGCGTGGGGATAGCTTCACCAAGAGAATCATGGAGGAGCACAAGAATGCACGGAAGAAGACCGGGAATACCAAGAACCATTTTATTGATGCTGCTTACTCTGCAAAAGGAGTATCACTTGGGTGAGGACTCCGTGATCGACCTTTTTTGGGTGCGAACCTCTTGTTTGGATGTTTGTCTTTTACTTTTAAGCGAGTTGGTCACTGTACGTGTTGAGGTTTGCATTTTTGCAGGACATAATTTCAGCCGGTATGGACACGTCCACCATTACCACCGAATGGGTAATGGTGGGGATTGTTAGGCACCCGAAGGTGCAACAAAAGCTACAAGAGGAGCTCGATCGGGTGATAGGTAACCTTTTAGCACGACTCTATATTACTCACTAGTCAAAGAATTCTTCTTTGATTAGTGTGACAGGAATAAGAATGTATGGGCCCAATTTTAATCTTGGATCGTCTATATTTATGTACATTAGGCAATGGTCAAGTGATGACTAAAGCTGACATCCCAAATCTCCCATACCTACAATGCGCGACCAAGGAATGCTTATGGGTGCACCCTCCAACTCCGCTAATGCTCCCCCACAAGGCGAACAAGAACATCAAAATCGGGGGCTACGACATCCTCAAGGGCGCCACATTGAGCGTAAACGTTTGGGTCATCGCCAGAGACCCTGCCGTGTGGAAAGAGCCCTGGAATTCCGGCCTGAGTGGTTCCAAGAGGAGGATGTCAACATGAGGGGGACGGATTATCGGTTCCTCCCCTTCACGTGATGCACCACTTCACGTGGAAGCCGCCGGTTGACGTGAAGCCAGAGGATATGGACATGGAGGAGCAACCGGGAACTGTTACTTACATGAAAACACCTCTACAAGTTTTTCCCATCGGCAATGTGTGAGCCACATAGATATATATGGTGGATGGTGCAAAATCTACAATGTGTGTTTGTTTAGTCGTTTTCTTTCTTTTTTTTTTTTTCCGAAAAGGAATTTAGGATTGAATTGTTTTTTGGATGTAGTAGGATTGAATGGTTGATGCAATATAAATGTTTTCGAGAATGTGTCAATTTTACTTTTTTTTTAAATTCAAATAACGCTAATACGAAAAGTTATTCAAGCCTAAAATGTGTCAAATTTTGCTATATATATTATATGAAAATGAGAAATTTGGAGAAAATATCTAAATGGCCATCCATGTATGTTGTCTTTTATTTATTACAATTTCTTAATACTGTCTAGATTCTAGTCTATATTTCTTTATTGAAATTTGTTATATAATATAGACTGTATAGTATACTACGTATAGTCCATATATGTCATTGTTCAGTTGTTGACTAATCTTACTCATAGAAGTCTTTTGGTCCTTAATTATTCCCAGTAGTTGTAGCTAATTGCTACTTCGTCCTTTTTTATTTTTATTTTTATTTTTTTAAATTTTGCCACCATGTGCCATTTTGGACCTACTTATAATTCATATGGTAAGTTATAGAAAAAAGTATACCACTTTAATTGATCATATTTTGTTTCTGGGTTATTTTTCAATAAGTGGGTTATGTAACACCCCGGATTTGGTCACCCAGGCCGGGACGCTACCGCCACACCCTTCCAAACAAGACCCGATCAAGTCGAGTTTATTTAAAAGGATGCTAAGGCTTAAGTTGCATCATTAGTTTAAAATGTTTAAAAAACCATTCAAATAAGCCCGAAATTTAATCAGAGTATAACACACATAATAATAATAAGCAGTGCGGAAGCAAAAATAAACAGGGCCAAAACATGCGGCCAAAACCAGAGTCTAAGTCCAATGCATAAATTAAAAATAAATAAAATGCGACAAGTCTTCTTTTAAAAATGGAAATCCCATCCCTCCATGCGATGCTTACTCTGCGAAATCTGAAAGGAAAATAAAACAGCAATTTATCAGTACAAAGGTACTGCGTAAGTTAATATATAGCACAACGAATTTTAAAAGTTTTTAGGAGAATATACAAAATAATATATTTATTTAAAAGACGAGTAAATAAATTAATTTAAAATCTCTTACACATATTCCACGAACATTTTACCAATGTTAGTTATGATCGAGAACACCCCATTAGCATATCCTAGGGACGAACCTACAGGACCAACCTTTGGGACTTTATACCCACAAGGACTCAAACATATCCTAGGGACGAACCCTTGGGATCAACCTCTGGGACTCGTACCCACGAGGTAAGTGCATGCAGCGGACCCTATACAGACACACTCCGGAGCCCTAGATAACCCATACGGATACATCTAGGAGTATAGACTCATACATCACAATAATCAATGCCGTTTTGGCTACAAAAGAGGGGGCGGCCCAACGAGCTCACGCCAAGTGCACTTACCCTCTAACACATGGCATCCCACTCGATCAAAACTCCCAAAGTTTAAAATTCACATTTTTATCATTCCAATATATTCGCCACATATCCAGATTTCATACATATCCAAAACCGAGTAGCAATCGACTCTTAGTTCATCGAATAATCAAAATAGCATTTACCGACCAAAAATGACATTATAGCAGTTTCTGTAATCGCCTTTAAAAATGCAGTAAACAATTTTTAAAAATTCTGGAAAAATTACAGTGGCTAGGAATCATCAAAATAAGCATTTTTCATAGAAATAGCCATCTCAAAATTCGGACTCTAAACTGGTCATTTTAATCGATCTCAGAAAGCTATTGAATTACAGTTTCTCTTGCTTCAGTAAATTCGACTACAGTGAGTTCAAAAATTCATAACAATTTCATACTTGCTCCAAAAATCATGACATTTTACAGAGATGTTCTAGACACACATTAAAACAAATTTCATGAAGACATCAAGCACTAAAAACGATCATAGGCAAGAGTGAAACGAACAACAAAACTGACTACATACATACATTAAACCTGTCAACTTATATGCAGAAAATACCAGATCGAATTTGGGTGACCAAAACATGTCCAAAAATTATAAAAATTTACAGAGAGCATTTTTAGGACATTAGGAACAAGTTTCATTTTTGAAGGTTCTCCTAAAAATGTACGGATCATGGTCGAATTCACAGAACAATAAAATTGGTCATAGGAAACCCTATTTGACAGATTTTGTCAAATGAAAAGATAAACCTATATCTCGAGTTATACTCAACCAAAACTCCTAAAAATCGACGTGCACAATACTAACTTACTTGAGATGAGTTTAGAACCGAATATCCCCTTGGTGGAATCCTGGAAATCGTCCAACTCGACCCCAACAATCAACACTTCTACCGAATGCACCTATTATGGAGTTGTCGGAGGAAATTCTCAATTCTAGGACAAGGGATTCGAATCTAAGACCAAGGAAATGAAGTAGAACTCTTACCTACACGTAGGAGAAAGGTTTGGACCACTTGAACACGTCCACACTCCCTGGAAGGATGATGAACAACTCACAAAACTCTCACTACTCTCTCTTGAACTCAAATTTCGGATGGGATGCAAATGAGTGCAATGGAGGCTGAGTAGGGGCTATTTATAGAGGGGTAATTGCTCCAAAAGCTGCCATGGGGTAGTGGGAATGTGAGGGAACAATTTCTAACCCATAACCCCCGAATTAACACCCCCAAACCTCATCCATTTCCCCCACTCCTCTCATAGCTCCATAGGATCCTCCAAGGTGTGTTGTGTGAGCTTAAAGACTAAGTTTGTGGGGTGTTAATGCTTCTCAACCCAATCATAACCCCCCCACAACGTCCACAAGGTCTGATGATTGAATTCAAACCGATTGGAGACGTGCAAAACGAAAATCAATGCAAGAATCCACTTGTAACGCCTGCATAGCAGGTCTGCTGCTGGTGGCGCGCCCCGCGCGGGCACCGCGCGGCCACCAGGCAGCGTTTTTTTTTTCTTCATTTAATATTATGATTTTTAATCTCTTAAAAATCATAATATGAATTATCCGAGATTTTTGGGATAATTCGATACCTCTATCCCGAGTCGCGATTATCCGAAATATTTAATTCCGTTCTCTCGGAATTAATTCGATTTCGATAAATAAATCCAAATTTCTTAACTTTCGGATTTTAAAACCTGATGTCAATTTCTCGGGTATTACAGACTACCCTCCTTAGAAATCAACTTCGTCCTCGAAGTTGGGTCGCACTCGGACTGATAGTAATGCATGTAATGATTCGCACACATAAAATATTTGAGGTTTGAAAATTAAATTCTTACCTCGGCGTGCGACGACTCTCTGCGGGGTATCATATCCTCCCCCCCTTAGGACTACAGTTATGTCCCCATAACTGCTCACGAGCCGTGTTGAAAAAGGTTGGGATACTTTTGCTTCATATCCGATTCCAACTCACACGTCGCTTCTTCGGTACCATGATTAGACCATAGTACCTTTACCATTCTCACGGTCTTGTTTCTTGTGACTCTTTCTTTGACGTCCAGTATCTCGATCGGATACTCCTCATACGTCAGGTCATCATCCAGCTCAATCACATCAGTTTGCAAGACGTGAGTTGGATCGTGCACATATTTCTTCAGCTGAGAAACATGAAACACGTTGTGCACCCGTGATAATTCCGGTGGAAGAGCCAATCGGTAGGCCAAGGTACCTACACGGTCTAAAATCTCGTATGGACCAATGTAACGAGGACTCAGCTTCCCTCGTTTGCCAAATCGCATCACCCCCTTCATGGGTGACACCTTTAGCATAACCTTGTCTCCCAGTTGGAATTCCAACTCTTGTCGCCTCGTATCGGCATAGCTCTTTTGGCGATCTTGTGCGGCCTTCATCTTTTGTTGGACAATCTGGATCTGTTTACTCATATCTTCAATGAGCTGAGGTCCAACAACTACAGAATTTTCATCCTTTGTCCAGCATAGCGGACTGCGACACTTGCGTCCATAGAGAGCTTCGAACGGTGCCATGCCAATGCTAGCATGGTAACTGTTGTTATACGAGAATTCAATTAGCGGCAAGTGGTTCTCCCAACTTCCCTTGAATTCAAGTACACACGCTCTAAGCATATCTTCAAGTGTTTGTATCGTCCGCTCAGTTTGACCGTCGGTCATTGGATGAAAGGCTGTGCTCATCTTGATCTGGGTTCCCAAGGCTTCTTGTAATTTTGTCCAAAAATTTGAGACAAATCTACTGTCTCGGTCCGAAATAATATCATGTGGCACTCCGTGCCTTCGAACCACATTATCGATATATGCCTTGGCTATTTGATCCATCGACCAATTGTCTTTCATTGGTATAAAGATGGCAGTCTTTGTTAACCGATCAACTATTACCCAAATTTTGTTCATCCCTCGAGGAGATCTTGGTAAGCCCGAGACAAAGTCCATGGAAATACTATCCCATTTCCAACTTGGGATCTCCAACGGTTTCACCAATCCCAATGGCTTTTGCCGTACTGCCTTTACCTTTTGGCAAGTTATGCATTTAGCCACAAAATCTGCAACATCTTTCTTCATTCTCGGCCATCAATAGATTTTCTTCAAATCTTTGTACAGCTTATCACCACCAGGGTGTACTGAATAAGGCGTACTGTGGCCTTCTTCCATCAATTTTTGCTTCAATTCCTCACACTTGTGAGGAACGCACCACCTCCCTTTTAAGTGAATACTCCCGTCATCGTGGACTGTGAATCCTACCGCTTTTCCCTCGTCCATCTTCTCCTTGATCCTCTTGAGATTCTCATCATCCGGCTGAGCTGCCAGAATCTCGTCAAATACGGTAGATTCAATCGTCACGGCATTCACCCTTTCTACCACAGTCCCATAATGGACTAGTTCAGTTTCCAACCTTGCTAAGTCCATATATAGTCCTGACGGTAAAATAAGAGTGTTTGTCGTGTGCTTCGCCTTTCGGCTCAATGCGTCTGCCACGACGTTTGCTTTTCCTTCGTGATAGGCTATCTCCAGGTCGTAGGCCTTGATTAACTCAAGCCATCTCCGCTGCCTCATATTTAACTCCTTTTGAGTAAATATGTACTTGAGGCTCTTGTGGTCCGTGAACATCCGACATGTTCGTCCGTATAAGTAGTGTCGCCAAATCTTGAGAGCGAACACCACCGCGGCTAATTCTAGATCGTGTGTCGGATAATTCTCCTCATGCAGCTTGAGCTGTCGCGATGCGTAGGAAATAACCCTCTGGTTTTGCATAAGTACACACCCGAGTCCTTCTTTTGAAGCGTCACTGTACACTTCAAAATCTTCCGTTTCTGATGGAAGTCTCAGGACTGGCGCTGTTGTAAGTCTTTTCTTGAGTTCTTGGAAAGACTTTTCGCACTCTGTAGTCCATTCGAACTTTAACCCCTTCTTCAGCAGTTGGGTCATTGGCCTTGCAATCTTGGAGAAATCTTTCACGAATCTTCTGTAGTATCCGGCTAGTCCAAGAAAGCTTCTTACTTCTGTTTGACTCGTCGGTGCCGGCCAATCAATCACTGCCGATATTTTTGCCGGGTCAACCGACACTCCCTTAGCCGATACTATGTGCCCCAAAAATGCGACTTCCTTCATCCAAAACTCGCATTTCGACAGTTTTGCGTACAGCTGATTTCTCCTCAGAGTTTCGAGCACTTGATGCAAGTGTTTCGTATGCTCCTCATCGTCCCTTGAGTAAACTAGAATGTCATCGATGAATACGACGACACAAGAATCTAGCAACTCTCGGAAAACACTATTCATGAGATTCATGAATACTGCGGGAGCGTTTGTGAGACTAAAGGACATTACGGTGAATTCGTAGTGCCCATATCTCGTACGAAACGCTGTCTTCGGTATATCCTTCTCGGCTATACGCAGTTGGTGGTATCCCGATCTCAGGTCGATCTTGGAAAATACCGAAGCTCCTCTCAGTTGATCGAAAAGGTCTTCGATCCTGGGTAGCGGGTATTTGTTCTTAATCGTGACTTGATTAAGACCTCTGTAGTCTATGCATAACCGGAGTCCACCGTCTTTCTTCTTAACGAATAGGACTGGCGCTCCCCAAGGTGACGTACTCTGTCGAATATAACCTTTTGATAACAACTCTTCTAGTTGTTCCTTCAGCTCTTTCATTTCTGCTGGTGCCATGCGATATGGTGCCTTGGATACCGGTTCGGTTCCAGGTACCAGATCAATCGTGAACTCAATCTCTCGCTCAGGTGGCATCCCTGGAATATCTTCTGGGAAAACGTCAGGATATTCATTTATGACTGGGATCTCGTCGATCTTGTTTCCCTCATCGTTGAGGTTATGCACATAGCATGCATATAAGTGATAGCCTTTCCGTATGAGATTGTAGAACCTCAAGGCATTCGCTACCTTAGCGTTTTTCTTTCGAGGCTGCATGTAATACACAAACTTCCTCCCTCGACTCTTGGCTAAGGAAATCTTCTGCTTCTGGCACTCAATAACAGCTTTGTATTGAGTCAGAAAATCCATGCCTAAGATGACGTCGAAGTCCCCAAGATCAAACTCAATTAAATTCGCGAAGAATTCTAGATTCTTGATTACTATCGGGGTTCCATCGTATCGTTTCAAACACGATATCACCTTGCCCGATGGTAATTGAATTCCTAAGTTAATGTTCGTAGGCGCTGGTAGATCTAAGGCAGATATAATCCTTGTAGATATTAAAGAACAGCTCGCGCCTGAATCGAACAAAACTTTAACGGGTACGCTTAAAGCAGTAAACGTACCAGTGATCACTTCTCCCTGAGCGGCCAAATCTGCTTGGTTGATCACGTTCAAGCGTCCCACGGCTCCGCCTTGATTTCCCTGCTGATTGCGATTCTGGGGTGGCCCTTGAGCTTGTTGGAACCTTTGTCCTTGATTGTTATGCTGATTCGGCCCAGTTGGGTGATTCCCAGTTGGACGAATCACTAAGTCCAGCCTCTTCTCGATTGTCTCCTCTTGAATTCTACAATCCCTTCTCAGGTGCCTTCTCTGCCACACCTATAACAAGACCCAGGTTTCGGGCATTCGCGCACCAGATGCGGAATGTTGCATTGCGGGCATCGGGGTATGAAAGCACCCTGATTCCCAGGCCTCCGATTTCCATTCCCTCCTTGGTTGAACCCTTTGTTCTCAATTCTTCTCTGTCCTTCATTCTTTGCCAGGTCGTTCCCTTTCCTAAAGTTGTTACCATTGTTGTTGCTCCGGTTCCTCTTATCAAATTGATTCGAGCCCTTGCTCGACTCCCCATGGTCCTTGCGCTTCAGCTGTTGTACCCGTGCGATTGCCATTGCACGATCGTAAACAGCCTGCAGAGTTGTGTGTTGTCCGCCAACTAGAATCTCTCTGATGCTGAGGTTTAGCCCCATCTCAAATTTCTGGGCTTTGTCAGCATCAGTCGGTACCAGCCTTGGAGCGAAACGGACGAGTTCCTTGAATCTCGCGTAGTACTCCTGCACTGTCTGAGTACCCTGATGAAGGTTGATAAACTCTTCGTACTTAGCCGTCTTCGTGCTAAGAGGGTAAAATCTCTCTCTCATCATCTCCTTGAATTCTTCCCAAAAATAAACTTGCTCACCATCAGCTAGCCCTCCTTGGTGGTTTTGCCACCATTCATCCGCCTCCCCACTTAAATAGTACGTAGCTACTCTCACTTTCTCATTCTCGGGACATCTGACGGCGTTCAAAAGCTTGTCAAATGTCCTCATCCAGTCTTCTAGCTTTGCGGGATCCTCTTGTCCCTCGTAATGGGGCGGTTGGTATGGGTTTACCATTGCCAGATAGTTAATACGGGCTGCCGGCGGAGGTACCGCCGCTTGGGCCCTATTAACTTCGGCGTTGCCCAGTGCTATGAGGACTTGCTCTACTGTCCTCAGCCGTGCGTCTACAACATTGGGTACAGCGCCCGCCTGACCTCCAACGTTAGGTGGGTTTGCACCCACTGGCCCATTTGCCCCGTCCGGGTTCAGTGGTGCCCCACCTTCGGCGGGTACATTAGGGTTGGCGTTGTTAGCAGCAGGGTTTTCCCTTCGCGGTCTTCCCCTTGGCGGCATTCTGTTAGATAAGCACGCAAGGGTAAGAATCAAATTCTACGGTAGGTTAGTAGTCAAGTTAGTAAGTTCTAACATCTTAAGTACGCAGAATTCTAAAAGAGACGACGCAACAAAGGAAAAGGAAAATGCTTCACTAGATCATTTAGGAAAAATTTTTAAAGCAGCTACAATGGAAGGCAAATCAAGGTAATATGAAATACGGAAAGCAATAGATAATCCAACGATATGATGCGATCAATCTAGTAGATAATCGGGAGAATAGCCGAGGAGTGCCCTGTCATGCTCATACTCCCCATCGGAGTCAAGAGGTATCGGTGGGTCCACTACCTCTGCCTCTGGTTCCTCCTCATCCACGCCCTCAATATCAATATACATGTCCGGGTCCTCCTCCTCTTCCTCTTCCTCCTCAGGTTCCGGTGCATTGAGTCGGTTTTGAAGGTCAACAATCTCATGCTCCAAAGTGAACACACGCCCCCTAAGCATGTGGTTGTTGTGTTGCTCCTCATGAAACATAGTTTCAAGAGCAGCGATGCGGCCCAAATCCTGCTGTCGAGCATTCCTCAATTTCTTCAATTCTTTCTCGATACCTTTTACATGATCCTTATATGCACTAACCTCATCACGGCTATGTCTTAACTCATGCATGATACTAGTCATCGAACATAGCATATCGGTCATCATGTTAAAAAGCTTTGGGTCGGCCATCTAAAAAATAAATTTTTAACAAATCAATAACTTGCACATTTCAAGCACATATGTTAATGCATATGCACCCCCCAAAAATAATAATATTTTGAGACTTGTCGAATTTTTTTGAGATATTTTTCCATGGGTTTTAAAATAAATTTCCTTCCATGGAAATAGTAGTGAAAAAGTTTAAAAATAATATTTAATACTTTGGGCCTCTATATTGGGCCGAAAAATAATAGCTTTTAAAATAAATAATTCGGGCTCTGATACCACTTTGTAACACCCCAGATTTGGTCACCCAGGCCGGGACGCTACCGCCACACCCTTCCAAACAAGACCCGATCAAGTCGAGTTTATTTAAAAGGATGCTAAGGCTTAAGTTGCATCATTAGTTTAAAATGTTTAAAAAACCATTCAAATAAGCCCGAAATTTAATCAGAGTATAACACACATAATAATAATAAGCAGTGCGGAAGCAAAAATAAACAGGGCCAAAACATGCGGCCAAAACCAGAGTCTAAGTCCAATGCATAAATTAAAAATAAATAAAATGCGACAAGTCTTCTTTTAAAAATGGAAATCCCATCCCTCCATGCGATGCTTACTCTGCGAAATCTGAAAGGAAAATAAAACAGCAATTTATCAGTACAAAGGTACTGCGTAAGTTAATATATAGCACAACGAATTTTAAAAGTTTTTAGGAGAATATACAAAATAATATATTTATTTAAAAGACGAGTAAATAAATTAATTTAAAATCTCTTACACATATTCCACGAACATTTTACCAATGTTAGTTATGATCGAGGACACCCCATTAGCATATCCTAGGGACGAACCCACAGGACCAACCTTTGGGACTTTATACCCACAAGGACTCAAACATATCCTAGGGACGAACCCTTGGGATCAACCTCTGGGACTCGTACCCACGAGGTAAGTGCATGCAACGGACCCTATACAGACACACTCCGGAGCCCTAGATAACCCATACGGATACATCTAGGTGTATAGACTCATACATCACAATAATCAATGCCGTTTTGGCTACAAAAGAGGGGGCGGCCCAACGAGCTCACGCCAAGTGCACTTACCCTCTAACACATGGCATCCCACTCGATCAAAACTCCCAAAGTTTAAAATTCACATTTTTATCATTCCAATATATTCGCCACATATCCAGATTTCATACATATCCAAAACCGAGTAGCAATCGACTCTTAGTTCATCGAATAATCAAAATAGCATTTACCGACCAAAAATGACATTATAGCAGTTTCTGTAATCGCCTTTAAAAATGCAGTAAACAATTTTTAAAAATTCTGGAAAAATTATAGTGGCTAGGAATCATAAAAATAAGCATTTTTCATAGAAATAGCCATCTCAAAATTCGGACTCTAAACTGGTCATTTTAATCGATCTCAGAAAGCTATTGAATTACAGTTTCTCTTGCTTCAGTAAATTCGACTACAGTGAGTTCAAAAATTCATAACAATTTCATACTTGCTCCAAAAATCATGAAATTTTACAGAGATGTTCTAGACACACATTAGAACAAATTTCATGAAGACATCAAGCACTAAAAACGATCATAGGCAAGAGTGAAACGAACAACAAAACTGACTACATACATACATTAAACCTGTCAACTTATATGCAGAAAATACCAGATCGAATTTGGGTGACCAAAACATGTCCAAAAATTATAAAAATTTACAGAGAGCATCTTTAGGACATTAGGAACAAGTTTCATTTTGGAAGGTTCTCCTAAAAATGTACGGATCATGGTCGAATTCATAGAACAATAAAATTGGTCATAGGAAACCCTATTTGACAGATTTTGTCAAATGAAAAGATAAACCTATATCTCGAGTTATACTCAACCAAAACTCCTAAAAATCGACGTGCACAATACTAACTTACTTGAGATGAGTTTAGAACCGAATATCCCCTTGGTGGAATCCTGGAAATCGTCCAACTCGACCCCAACAATCAACACTTCTACCGAATGCACCTATTATGGAGTTGTCGGAGGAAATTCTCAATTCTAGGACAAGGGATTCGAATCTAAGACCAAGGAAATGAAGTAGAACTCTTACCTACACGTAGGAGAAAGGTTTGGACCACTTGAACACGTCCACACTCCCTGGAAGGATGATGAACAACTCACAAAACTCTCACTACTCTCTCTTGAACTCAAATTTCGGATGGGATGCAAATGAGTGCAATGGAGGCTGAGTAGGGGCTATTTATAGAGGGGTAATTGCTCCAAAAGCTGCCATGGGGTAGTGGGAATGTGAGGGAACAATTTCTAACCCATAACCCCCGAATTAACACCCCCAAACCTCATCCATTTCCCCCACTCCTCTCATAGCTCCATAGGATCCTCCAAGGTGTGTTGTGTGAGCTTAAAGACTAAGTTTGTGGGGTGTTAATGCTTCTCAACCCAATCATAACCCCCCACAACGTCCACAAGGTCTGATGATTGAATTCAAACCGATTGGAGACGTGCAAAACGAAAATCAATGCAAGAATCCACTTGTAACGCCTGCATAGCAGGTCTGCTGCTGGTGGCGCGCCCCGCGCGGGCACCAGGCAGCGTTTTTTTTTTTTTTTTTTTCTTCATTTAATATTATGATTTTTAATCTCTTAAAAATCATAATATGAATTATCCGAGATTTTTGGGATAATTCGATACCTCTATCCCGAGTCGCGATTATCCGAAATATTTAATTCCGTTCTCTCGGAATTAATTCGATTTCGATAAATAAATCCAAATTTCTTAACTTTCGGATTTTAAAACCTGATGTCGGTTTCTCGGGTATTACAAGTTATTTTTAAATAAGTGATCAATTATCATATTTTGTTTAAAAAAAATATAAGAACAAAAGAAAAAGTGTGAGAGTAGAAAATAAAGTGGAGTAGGAAGGAAACTCATGAAATGAAAGTTATTTCTATTTAAAAATAAATAAATAAATACAATCATCAAAATATTAAAATACAATAGACATATTTTATTTACAATAAAATTATACTTTAATTTGTAGTAAACCTATTAAAAGTATAAATCGACTATGAACTTTTATTTATTAAAGCGATATAATTTTCTTAATTATTTTTGACTAGTGGATGATGAGGCCCCGTTTGGATTGGCTTCTAGACAGGTACTTTTGGTTTTTACTTCTGTCAAAAACACTTCTACTAGAAAATAGGTGTTTGTTTGGGCTTTTGAAAAAAAAGTAGAAGTACCTCGAAAAACTAAAAAAGTGCTTCTGGGAGAAGCAGTTCAGGGATATTTCTCCCAAAAACAGAAGCCAAAGCACAAGCCAAAAGCACTTAATAATGTGTGCAAAGTCTTAAATGTCCATACTACTTAGTGCCTGTTTGTTTTGGATTTTGAAAAAATGAGAATTCAGTAGTAAAATGAGAATTCAAAAGTAAAAGCAGTTCAAATAATTGTTTGGATTGATATTATTAAAGTTGCTTTTCAACGGAAACATGTTTGGATGAATTGCACGGAGAAGAACTTTTGATATATTAAAATTACTACAATGGACATAAATATTGTAAAGATATTTACAATATATTTTATTTCCTTTTTAAATTGGGATATTTTTGTATTTTTATTCCAAAATGACTTCTCCTTTTAAAAAAAGAAACCCCCTACCTACTTTGAAAAAAAGTTGAATTTTAACTTTTGCTTATCATTTTCCTTTTGAAAAAGTCAAAATAAACAGTTAAAAAAATTCAAAATGATTTTTGGGTGAAGCAAAAGTCAAAAGGAGAAAAAATAAGCCAAAACAAACAGGCTCTTAATATAAAATACACTATAATTATATCTTATTCCCATATATAAAGCATATCTTTTTTGGTAATTACAATATTCCAAAAGCACTTTTCATTTTTACTCATCCAAACATATTTTTATAAAAAAGCTACTTTTCAAGAATTTAATCCAAACACATAAGTTGCATGCTTTTGATTTTGACTTCTGCTTCTACTTCTACTTTTGGCTTCTGTTTTTTTTTTAAAAAAAAAAGCTCATCCAAACGGGCCATAAATATGCCTTTTCATGGCCTTCATTGACTGGAATGCCAAAAAAAAAAAAAAAAGAGTAAAAATGTGCCTATCTTTTATAAAGATATCATTGTAAGCCAGGAGTTATTCCTTATTTATCAGCCCAAAATCCAAATTCTCTGCTCCACATTATGAAAGCTCATAATGCAAAATTTTGAGAAGACCCGTAGGGCATTACCATAACTCCATAAATAGCCGAATCATTCCAACTTTTTAAACTTGAAGTGGGAGGCTACCAAGTTGACGACTCCGATCCTCATCAGTTTATTGTAATTGTAGGCCTGCCATTCCTCATCATGGTTACTACTTCGTCATGTCTTTCGCTTTTCTATCGATTCATCTTCTTTTCTTCCTCCTTACTTTAGGTTTACAAAATTTATGGCAATGTTATTACTTCCTACTTTGGTTTAAAAGTAATATAATTTGATTTTTGGTATGCCTTATTGTTGAGATCTTATAAAAACAAACTTTGAGATCTTATATTCAACTTTTTAAATTTTGTATTAGTACATAATTTAAATTGTTAATGGTTCTAAAGGTACATTAAATTGTGTGAGGTGTGAAAGGTAGGTAGCAAAATTTGAAACTTACATATATGAACTGCATCCTCGAAATTTTCTAGTACTTTTTTTGAATTTAAAAACTTGCCCCTGATATCTACAACTTTGTGGGCTTGTAATATTTGTTGGTGTTCTTGTTTGTGCAGCCATGGATGAAAATCTACCTCTGGAGTTGATGGAAAAAATTCTCTTGCTATTACCTGTCAAACCGCTCCTTAGGTTCACTACTGTTTCCAAGTCGTGGGATGGCACAATCACTGGTCACCCATTTGTTGCCACTCATTTCCAACAAGCAAACAACTCTCCTCATAATTTATTTATGGTCCCTTCAGATGAGGGAAAATGTAGAATGGGCAAATTGATCCGACTCGAAAATCAAAAATTACATGACCTATCTATGGTATATCCACGAGAAATTTCAATGGAGTATGATGAATTATGCTACTCTAATGGTTTGATACTTGCACATTGTGGTGATGATGTGGAAAGGATGTATGGAGTTTGGAATCCATCAACCAGAATTTGTATAAGATTTAAGTGTCCATATGAATTTTCATGGCAATCTGCTTTCCATGGCCTTTGTTATGATCCATTAATAGGGGATTGTAAAGTGGTGATTTGGGATATGAAGAAATATGCAGTTTTTAACTGTAAGAGCAACTATTGGACCGATGAGAAAGACATTGACCAATTCATGGTTGGCTTCTTTTATGCATATCATGGCGCCTCGTCTTCAAATTCTGATTTTTACTGGATCGCAACACGAGATGACAACAAGGAGCTTTCCATGTACAAAGACATTGAAATAATATGCTTTGATTCAAAAGAAGAAAAGTTTAAAAAGTTACCCAAGCCGCCTACCACACAAAGTGTTCGTGAAAATTGGGTTTCTCTAAGATTTGTTTCTGAGGGAAACCATTTGTGTGTGCATCGATATGTGATAAATAATAATAATAGATTGTGTTTTAATGAAACATTTCAATTGAAAATGGATGGTGGTCAGTATTCTTGGAAGGAGGTTGACATGAATTTGCCAAGAGCCGCTGGCAGATGGCATCCAGAATCCATAAGGATGTTGCATATGGAAAGTGAAAATGAGATTTTACTTGGAGCATATGAAGTTCATGGTGTTCATGTCCCTCTTCTTTATAATTTGGTGAGACAAACTCTAACAGAAATTGAAAAGGATTCACGGTTGCGGCTTCATTATGGCCCCTTAGTTCAACTTCCTGGTGGTCTGTTCTGTTTTAAATGAGGAATATACATACATGTGGGCAAGATAGTCTATTGCAGGGACTTTTATTTTATAAGTGGTGATAGCCACTTTGCATTTTCTCTGGTTTAAGGTTGTTTGTGAACAATCAATTGTTGGCATTCATTCCTTAGATGTTAATTTCAAGCGTTTCAATGTTGATTTTGTTTATGTTATTTGAATGGGAAGTCTCAAAACTCATACTACTTCATAATTATATCTTTTTATTATATTTGTATTGAGTTTAGCCACCGGCAGATTTAAATATCTTATTTGTACGGTTGTGAAATTTATATATGTAAATATATACTTCTAGAGTTCTTTCAAGGCGCGCTACTGCCGCGCGGTAGCGTGTAGGGACATCCGTTAGTATAGCTTTCTTTGCACCTAAGCCAATCATTGTATTACATAGTTATATTAGTTTTAGTATTAGGCGATCCATTCCATGAGGTGGTGTTGTAGCAACATACCAAATTTCCATGAGGAATCGTTTTGCCAAATACAAAAAACAAAAAAGGGGAAAAAAAAGAGCAGGAATTCTTAGTTCTATTATTATAGTAACGGGTCGTTAATAATCACAAGAATATTGAGTGACTAAACACAAGTGAGAAAAAGTGATATATGTGGTTTAAAGTATCAATTTCAATCACTACAGCTCACTTATAAAACCCATATAAATCCAAATAAATTTGAATAAAATAATATAAATAAATTAAATTAAATATATTGAAATTATTGAATATAATTAAATTGGTTTTAGGGTTTAAATTAAGTGTAAAGTAAAATATACTGTATAATTGAATAATGAAATTAGATTACGTTAAATAAAATGGAATTATATTATATTCTAAATATAAAAATAAAGTAAAACACACACTTCCTCTGTAATTTAATAAATCTAACATTGGCATAGTATTATTAATTATTCATTGAATTACTTTGTTTCGAATTTTAACATAGTAATATAAGATAAAATATAGTCAAGTGAAATATTGTTAGATTCGTCTAGCTAGTCACATAGTTCTAGAATAATAAATTTTTATAATTTTTATTTTAAAAAATATGAGACATTACTCTTTAAAAATAGTATGTGGAAACATGGAATGTTAGAATTGTTTTATGAGGGAAGGAGTATAATAATAGAATATAAGTATCCTTATTTATCAATTCCGCCCTGCAATTTTATTAATTACTAAAATCGTCATCCAAGTATCATAAGACATTCTTAAAAAGTATTCACCAAACAGCATTGGAAGTAGATTTTAGGCAGATCAGTAATCATTAAATCTAAAATCTTGAATAATATTCCCGTAGAGATGTAGTTGTCCATCCTCACCATGATATCCACAACTGTTTGCTTCCCATCTGTATGATGAAGAAACATTAATAAGGACTAAAGAATAACGACAGTAGCCACCGAGCTAGTCTAAACAGGAAAAAATTAGAACTGACAAGTCAAAAGAGCATGAAACTACAATAAGATCATACCTTATATTTCAATGGGCACATGAACTTATTTTGAAAATCTTACTGCTATCAAATTGTAGCAATGCATTGACAATTCATTCAATCACTCCAATACCAATTCACATAACCCTATCAAATTCTATATTTTGAACTAGTCATGTGGAAGTTTGGCGGCTAGGGTTCTGGAAGTTTGGCTCCAAAGATCGATGAAGCATGAGCCGATTAAATCCTCTTCCGGCGTGTGGCTCAGCGACGATGCTTCTGACATTGCTGTTTCCGTTGAAAAATGGAGCAATCAAGAATTAAGGTTGCACTGGAACAGGGAAATTTGGGAAAATTGGAGGAGGGCAATTTGAAAATCAATGGAGAACCAAATATAGTAAATCTCAGTTTATTCCATTTATCAATGCTAGTTTATACAAAGAATTAGGTCAATACAAAGAATAACTAGACCAAAGAATTACATATTTCGCAGTTACTTGGCTATTCATTATTTCAAAATAGTTTATACAGCAGTCACCAAGCTATATCCGCAAGGACTTCAAGGGTGGAACCTTCATCAACGGTTTTGTCACGGAGGGGATGCATTAGATGGCCGATCACTTTGTTGCATTAGAATTATTTGATGGTGAAGTGTTACGGCGGCAAGTCGGCAACCCTGCATTTTCTCTTTCAGACTGGTTCAAGTCGACAGCATTGCAGGAGCCTCCGCCGGTTGGAGCTCTGTTAAGTGAAAAATTGAATTGATTTGATATGATGTAGTGGTAAAATGGCTTCCGCATGGACTTGATTTGGTCGGATTATGGGCCACACTATGTAAAGTCAGGAAGCTCAGCATCGGCTAAAAGCGCTCCGGCCAATCAGGGAAGACAAGTCACCGCTATGATTTTAAATTTCAAAGACTGCACTAAACCTAGTAACCACAATCTCTATATAGTATATCTTTATATGGTAAAGCAGAATATGGTTGGGGAATTCAGTTTGAATTAATTGTGTGCTTGATTTAATAATTTTGTTGAAAGCTCTGATACCAATTGTTGGGCAAAGGGTTACGACCCACAAACACACCACCTATAGAGGACATATGACAACTCACTCACAAAACACCAACTCTTTGATGTTGGTTAGCCTTTAACTAAAATCTTTAGTAAATAATGATACTTAGGTGGCAGTGGTAACTATATATTATTAGACGGTATAACCGACATATATTAGTTAGGCGGCAGAGCGATCATATAACTAAAACAAGTGCACCAAGAATTTAACAAACCAAGGCTTAACCGAGAGACTTAAACAAAGATAACACTTTTATTAATACACAACACAATTATAACACGCTTCATTTCTTTAACATTAACCACTCACCACTCACCACTCACTCCTCAACACTTATCAACACTACTCAACTCAACTCTCAACTCACACCAACACAAGTGAAGGGGCTCACCCCTATTTATGGGGTGACAAGGTTTATAGATTATTCTAAATATACAATAAATAATTCTAGATATTTTTATGGAAATTTCTACACAAGTGCATTTCTATATTTTTCTAGAATATTACATTTCTTAGTTTGCGTTGATTCTTAACAATCTTGTATTAGGAAACGAAGGCAAGAATTTGGTGCTGAGAGATTACTTGAGTATGGTGGCATTTCTTCACATTGCAACACTGACATTCGGGAAGAGGTTTATGGACTCAAACGGTGTGGCGGACGAACAAGGGGAGGAGTTGAAGGGCATTTTGACAGATGGGATCAAGCTTGGTGCTAAGAAGTCGTTTGAGGAGTTTCTTCCTTGGTTTCGGTTCTTGTTCAAGGCTGAGAATGAGGCGATGGATGAGCACAATAGGCGCGGGGATAGCTTCACCAAGAGAATCATGGAGGAGCACACGAATGCACGGAAGAAGACCAGGAATACCAAGAACCAGTTTATTGATGCTCTGCTTACTCTGCAAAAGGAGTATCACTTGGGTGAGGACTCCGTGATCGGCCTTGTTTGGGTGCGTACCTTTTGTTTGGATGTTTGCGTTTTACTTTTAAGCGAGTTGGTTACTGTACGTGTTGAGGTTCGCATTTTTACAGGACATGATTTCAGCCGGTGTGGTCACGTCCACCATTACCACCGAATGGGCAATGGCGGAGATTGTTAGGCACCGGAAGGTGCAACAAATGCTACAAGAGGAGCTCGACCGGGTGATAGGTAACCTTTTAGCACGACTCTATATTACTCAATAGTCAAAGATTTCTTCTTTGATTAGTGTGACAGAAATAAGAATGTATGGAGCCTAATTTTAATCTTGGATCGTCCATATTTATGTACATTAGGCAATGGTCAAGTGATGACTGAAGCTGACATCCCAAATCTCCCATACCTACAATGCGTGACCAAGGAATGCTTCTGGGTGCACCCTCCAACTCTGCTAATGCTCCCCCACAAGGCGAACAAGAATCTGTCGTGTGAGTTCCGGCCTGAGTGGTTCCGTGGTTCCAAGAAGAGGATGTCTATATGAGGGGGACAGATTATCGGTTCCCCCCTTCACATGCTGCACCACTTCACGTGGAAGCCGCCGGTTGACGTCAAGCCGGAGGATATGGACATGGAGGAGCAGCCGGGAACTGTTACTTACATGAAAATATGGACATGGAGGAGTATGATGAAGTATGCTACTCTAATGGTTTGATACTTTATGGTGATGATGAGGGAAGGATGTAAGGAGTTTGGAATCCATCAACCAGAGCTTGTATAAAATTTAACTGCCCATATGAATTTTCAAGGCAATCTGAATTCCATGGCCTTTGTTATGATCCATTAATAGGGGACTGTAAAGTGGTAATTTGGAATATGAAGAAATATACAGTTTTTAACTGTAAGAGCAACCATTGGACCGAGTTGAAAGATATTGACCAATTCATGGTTGGCTTCTTTTATGCATATCATGGAGCCTCGTCTTCAAATGCTGATTTTTACTGGATCGCAACACGAGAGGACAACAAGTCGTATTCCATGTACGAAGACATTGAAATAATATGCTTTGATTCAAAAGAGGAAAAGTTTAAGAAGGTACCCAAGCCGCTTACCACACAAAGTGTCCGTCAAAATTTGGTTTCTCTAATATTTGCTTCTGAGGGAAACCATTTGTGTGTGCATCGATCTATGAGAAATAATAATAGATTCTGGTTAGAAGAAACATTTCAATTGAAAATCGATGGTGGTCAGTATTCTTGGAAGGAGGTTGACATGAATTTGCCAAGAACCTCTGGCAGATGATATCCAAATCGCGTAAGGATGGAGCATATGGAAAGTGAAAATGAGATTTTACTTACAGCTAGGGGCGGATCTATATAGGATTTAGGGGTGGCACGGGATACCACTTAAATTTATGAAACTGTTATTTTAGGGTAGAATGTCTTTTACATTTAATTAAATTAGGCTTTGTGACACCACTTAATTGTTATGGTGACACCACAATCACTCATTTCAACCAAATTTTCCTCTATAATTTTGTGTTGTAAATGCTATTCATAGGTTAAATATAGCTTCCATTAATTTTTGGGACACCACTTAAAATTTTTTCTGGATCCGCCGCTGCTTACAGCATATGAAGGTCAGGGTGTTCATGTCCTTCTTCTTTATAATTTGGTGGGGCAAACTCTAACAGAAATCGAAAATAATTCATGGTTTCGAATTGATTATGGACCCTTAGTTCAACTTCGTTATAATCTGTTCTGTTTTAAATGAGGAATATACACACACATGGGCAAGATAGTCTATTGCAGGGACTTTTATTTTATAAGTGGTGATAGCCACTTTGCATTTTCTCTAGTATAAGGTTGTTTGTCAACAATCAATTGTTGGTATTCATTCTTACATGTTAAGCAACATACCAAGGTTCCACGAGGAATCGTTTGCCCAAATACAAAGAACAAAAAAAGGGAAAAAAAGAGCAGGAATTCTTAATTCTATTATTATAACTAGTAAATAACCGGTCGTATATTTTATATAATATATATGTATATTATATAAAGTAATAGTATAAATTATATTTTGAGTAATGGAAAATGTATAATGATTTTTTTATATATATTCAAAAGATGATGTACTTATATGATACTCCCTCCGTTTTTTTTATTTGCTACGGACCCACACAACACGCAGTCCAATATACATTTTAAATCAGTAATAACTCAAGTTCGGTACAAGTAAAAATTCTAAAAGTTCAATATATAAAAACTACAAGACGAGACGAATCTAACAAGATCTCAATTGACTATATTTTAACTTGAATAACTATGATAAAACTTCAAGACAAAGTGATTGTGTGAATAGTGTCAAATTCTCCAACGTAGCTATCATTTAAAAATGGGGGGAAGTAATATAATATAATTATGTGTAAAGCTAACAAAGAAATTATAGTATATCGTATTCTTTATCTTTTGTGGCTTGTCCGGTATAAACAAAACAGATCAACAAAAATAACTATTAAAATAATATTTTTATTGATGTGAAATTTAAATTAAGATAAAATAAAATTTAAAAATAAGTATGTAGCATAATATGAAAAATTTTCTAACAATTTGCTGAAAATTTCATTGGTGAAAATCTCATTGATTAGGATCAACATGGAGTTCATAAGAATATCATCCGAAAATGTCACATCTAATTGTACATCTCCAAAATCAATACACATTTTACCATCATCTAAATCAACTATCCATTTTGCAAATTTTTTCATATATAAATTTTTTCATTGTAAACAACAATTCTTGTGGTATCTTGAGTTAATCATTCTTAATTGCATATTAATACTTTTAGCCACATCTTGCTAGTGACACGAAATATTACAACATAACTGTTCATGACTAAAAACTGGTTTTGGAAGATAAAATCCGACATTCTTTAAAGACTGACATTGACTTTTGTTTATAATCATAGCAAAACAAACTTGAGTGAGAATTTTCTCATCTCAAATCGAATAAAAATTTGGTTAAAATCAAATAGGCTCATAATCATTCTACCAATCAATAATTTTCTACTTTCATGGTTTCCCGAAAATTAGTTTAACCACAACTATCTAATTCCGCATTTTACTATCAACCTACTTCATTATATATTCCTAAGAAGCATGACTATGCAATCCTCGTTCAACTATATTTCATAATTCAGTAATTCAAAACAATTGATCGTGTTTAGGTATTCCAGTGAAAATAATTCATTGGCATTATCTATGCTTTTATCCTTTTGACGAATATTGTTAATTGATTGTAGAAAAGAGGCATTGAAGGTTTGGTGGTTGTGTACTCACTTGTATTTTTGTGGGAATAAAACAGATTATTTCTCAAAAACATTTTCAAAACTAATATTTATATATAGATTTTCATTCACAGACATACGTTCCATGACGTAATTATTGATTGTAGCAACAATCTCATTGGTACTGGTTAATATATAAAAACTTTTGGATTTAAAGTGGTGCAGTTTATATTTATATAAGTACTCTCAACAATTGCGCTATAGAATCTCTCTTCTAGTATCAATAGACTATTTGTTCAGACGTTAAAACTTCATTTAGTACTGGCATTCCAGAGAAATTTTCAAACTTATAGAATTTGCAGTAATTAGCCTTTCAATATGAAATTACTTTGATCATTCACAATCACAATTTTCTAAGTATTTATTTTTCGTCAATTACAAATCTGTTAAAATATAGATTAATGAATTACAACATCCATTTTTGAGTGTTACACTTTCCCTATTTGGGTGTTTGGAAATAAGTGTTACATTACCATATTTGAAATGTTTTGAAGGTTAATAATTTTTACTAATTATACTTAAATTATTAATTTTTTATATTCATTAAAATAAACTCAAAAGGAATAAAGTCAAATGTGACTTATTTTATTTATTTAATTACTTCAACTAAATAAATTTTATTAACTTACCTTAAACCTTATATCATTTCCTAGTGTTACGCTTATTATAAAACAGAGGGAGTATTTCTTAAAAAATATTACCTCCGTCGCACTCAAAGTGTCTCATTTTGACTTTTTAATACTGTTTATTGATCAACTTTGACCTAATGTAATCGTAATTATATACGAAAAATATAGTCAAATTTGGTTTTGTTAGATTTGTCTAATCATGTAGTTTTAGAATATATATACTTTACATAATTTTTACATATGTACATTTTAAGATATTAAATGTTAAACAAATGAATTGGACGACGTGTCCAAAAATTTTGAGACATAAATAATAGGACAAAGGGAGTAAATTTTTTAAAAAAATACTCTCTCCGTCCCACTTAACTTGTCTTGTTTCACTTTTGCACACAATTCAATGCACTTTTTCAACTGCTAATATATCAAAATGTGTACAACAAAAATTATGTAAAATATATATTCTAAAACTACATGATTATACGATTCTAACAAGACCCAACTCGACTATTTTTCCCAAATATATACGTGCAATAAAATCGAGTCAAAGTAGAACAATGAACAGTGTCAAAAAGTCAAACAGGACAAGTTAGCTGGGACGGAGGGAGTAATTTTTTTTCCACTTTTAAGCCATCGCAACCCCGAATTCGGCCAAATTGCCTAAATTTAGGTCCAAAATCATTCTAATGGCCCATTTGCCTAAATCAAAATATCGTAGCCTCAAAGTGTATAACACACCGTAAAATTTCGAATAAAATTTTTTTAAATTTTAATTAATGATATTAAAATTTTACTAAAATAAAAATGTCTAATTGATCACTAAATAATTTTGAGAATGAAAAAGAGAAATGATATTTTTTGGAACGATAATTATTTCTAGACAAATCTTGAGCAAAAATTTATATAATTAAAATTCTTAAGCGCAAGTGCAATAAAATTTATTTTAGAACACGAGTCCAATTCACTAACACTTGGATTAATTTGTTAAAGGAGTGAATAAGTATTGAATCGTTCCAACCTTAATTACGAAAGCGACTCCCAAACATGGTAAAATCCGAATAAAGCAACAATATTCCGGATGAATTATTTGTATCTTAAAGTCCATTAAAATTATTTATAAGTATTGGATTACAAGATTATATCCCTACAATAAAATTAAAATGTTTAATCCATTGGAGATTCATGAATTGTCCAACCATTAACTAGCAATTGTCCCGGATTGGGAAATTTGAAAGTTTGAATTATTTGGCTAATGGTGCCAATTAATAGATAATCAATTAAATTATTAAGTTAGAATTTTAAGTGTTACAAAATTATTAAGTAGTGGATGGATTATATTATTCTTAACTAGCAAATAATCCCAATTTAACGGATAAGATGACTTTGGGCTATTTCTTTTTCAACTAGTGAAAATCAATATATTAGTTTAAGGTCCATTAAATTAAATTGCGAATATAAAATCATTAGAAGCATATATTAATTATTAGACATTTTAAGTTATTAGATGATTAAGTCCATTACATTTAATTATAGGATCATTAAAAAAATTAGTTATGGCCATAAAATAATTAATTGGTTTGGGCCATGCCATTAAGTCCATAAGCTAGAATTAATTAGATTAAGTTCAAAGCCCAATGGGAAGCCCAAACCCCAAGCCCAACCCTAAAACTAACCCTAACCCTAACCCTAGTCGGGCAGCCGCCGCCGCCTCTCCGGCGCCGCCACCGCCGGCGGCGGCCGGCCTCCGCCAGCCCTTCGTCACGATGCCACTGCCCGCACCACCACCATGGCTTCCGTTTTTCCCCAAAATCCATCCCCTAGCCGCAACCACCACCCTTTTTCGCCAGATCCGGCCACTACAGCCAAGGCCGCCGCCGCTGCTCCTCCACCCACGCGCTGCTCGCGGCCATCAACCTCCACCACCGGCGCCTCCTCATTCCGTCGCCATCCCGGTGGCCAAATCCGAATGGGAATCCCGAAAACACCTACTCCCTACCTCCTCCGACCATCCGCGCCCTCCCATCTCGTTTCTTCTTCCTCCAAGTTTCAAAACAAAACCACCATTTCAACAACACCAAAACAGCCACCATTCCCCTCTCCAAAATCAACAAGATTAAGATCCACAAGAAAACAAAAGAAATATAAAAAGAAAGAGAAAACCGAAGGAAAACGTGTGAAAGGAAGAAAGAGGATGTCGGAGCCCTGTTGCCGCCGCCACGAGGCCACCGCCACCGCCGCCGAGCCATTCGTTTGCCGCCGCTTTGAGCCTCCACCGGAGCTGCCATGGGGAATGATGGATCTGTAATGGGTTTGGGAAAGGTAGGCAAGGACGGGAGGAAGAAAACAAAATATTTACAAACAGAGAAAGTTTGACTCTGAAGGGGAAAAAGGAGAAGGGATGCAGGAACAAGAAATGGAAATGAGTGCAGCTGGCATTAGGATTAGGGGAAAGCTGCAAAACATTATGGAGCAGTGGGAAGGACAATAATAGTGAGACAAAATTTATCCAAGGCTGGAGGAAATTAATACATATGGTATCATGTTGCCTATATAAACCCCCTCTTCGATAGTCCCTCCACTCACGCCATTCACCCTCTTTTTATTTCATCTCTTCTGTTTTCTTTCCTCCCCTTCCTTCTCTATATTTTCTTACGCATTCCAGCTCCAATTTTTCTTATTTTGCTGTTTCCCTTGCCCAGTTTTGTTTGATGTTAGCGGGGTTTTAATTAGCTTCGTTGGAAATATTATAGTAGTGTTTTAAGAGTGGGATTTTTGCTGCTTGTTCTAAGAAGTTTTAGAGTTCGGTAAAGATTATTACAAATAGCTAGTCTGCGAGAGTGCTCGGGTAAGATATATTCAATTGGAAATTTTAAGTTATTATTAATGTTAGAATACCATTATAGAATACGTTATTAATTAATATTAAAATTTTTGCTAGTCAAATAGCTGTAAAGGGATATCTGCTCGTAGGCCTTGCGTGTGTCATATCCATCCCGTTCACGGTGACTGTAAGTAGATTTTTATTCTTTGGGGAGTAAGCCCAAATTTATTTTAGCTTAAGCATAAATTAAAACCGCTTTATTATATTTTAAATTTATGCTTATTGCTCCCTACTGCTTTTGGATTATTGGTATGCTATTTTTACTGTGCTTTATAATTTAGTGCGATAACTCCTGAATTATGGTTAACCACTGTTACGGGGTTGGAATCGGTGCGTGGATCTTGTCGCCACCCTCGCCGTTGTGTGCTTCCAATGCCACCCGGGAACGGTGCCGAAACGATACCACACCTTTTGCCAGGTGGATGTAGGAAATTTTATACCTCTTCCACAACCCTTGAATGTGCATGTGAGAATGGGTACCCTACTCTTGGGCCCCTTCCAATTGGCATGGAGGCTGAAATATTTTTTGAAGGTTAATAATTTTTACTAATTATACTTAAATTATTAATTTTTTATATTCATTAAAATAAACTCAAAAGGAATAAAGTCAAATGTGACTTATTTTATTATTTAATTACTTCAACTAAATAAATTTTATTAACTTACCTTAAATCTTATATCATTTCCTAGTGTTACACTTATTATAAAACAGAGGGAGTATTTCTTAAAAAATATTACCTCCGTCGCACTCAAAGTGTCTCATTTTGACTTTTTAATACTGTTTATTGATCAACTTTGACCTAATGTAATCGTAATTATATACGAAAAATATAGTCAAATTTGGTTTTGTTAGATTTGTCTAATCATGTGGTTTTAGAATATATATACTTTACATAATTTTTACATATGTACATTTTAAGATATTAAATGTTAAACAAATGAATTGGACGACGTGTCCAAAAATTTTGATACATAAATAATAGGACAAAGGGAGTAAATTAAAAAAAAAAAATACTCCCTCCGTCCCACTTAACTTGTCTTGTTTCACTTTTGCACACAATTCAATGCATTTTTTCAACTGCTAATATATCAAAATGTGTACAACAAAAATTATGTAAAATATATATTCTAAAACTACATGATTATACGATTCTAACAAGACCCAACTCGACTATTTTTTCCAAATATATACGTGCAATAAAATCGAGTCAAAGTAGAACAATGAACAGTGTCAAAAAGTCAAACAGGACAAGTTAGCTGGGACGGAGGGAGTAATTTTTTTTTCCACTTTTAAGCCATCGCAACCCCGAATTCGGCCAAATTGCCTAAATTTAGGTCCAAAATCATTCTAATGGCCCATTTGTCTAAATCAAAATATCGTGGCCTCAAAGTGGAGGGACCTTCTCGTGACCGATTTTAGTTATTATTTATTTACTTTATTTACTGATGGATCTATTCATAACTATATAATCTATATAATAAATCTTGAATATTTTTTGGCATGTGCAGACTCTTTTGTCCTTATTAAATTTAATTCATCCTTTTTAATTTCAAGGGATTAATCAGTCATTATATGCTATGTTTTAGATCAACGGTCCTTATTAAAACACATAGGCAGACTGATAGTTGAGTAGTCGCTGAGTAATGCCATGTCATCGGACACATGATCAATATTTATATTTAGAAAATAAATCTATCTATTAATATAAAAAATCTTGAGAAAATATTCATATATATTTTTTAAAAAAAATATAGGATTACAACTATATATAATACATTATATTATTTGATTGTATACATAATACATACTCCCTCCCGTCCTACTAATCCTGTCTCACTTTCCTTTTTGGTACGTCCCATTACAATTGTCACATTTCCTTTTTAAGAAATAATTAAATATTCAATTACCAACTTACCCCCATCACATCACATCAATAAATAAATATATTAAAATTTCAATCCACTATCATTAATAAATTCAACTCATAATCATCACATCTCACATAAATAAACCAATAAAAAAATTCAAATTCATTACAATCACATCACATGGAAAAAAGAGCAGGAATTCTTAGTTCTATTATTATAACTAATAAATAACCCGTCGTATATTTTATATAATATATATGTATATTATATAAAGTAATAGTATAAATTATATTTTGAGTAATGGAAAATGTATAATGATTTTTTTTATATATATTCAAAAGATGATGTACTTATATGATACTCCCTCCGTTTTTTATTTGCTACGGACCCATGCAGCACGCAGTCCAATGTACATTTTAAATCAATAATAACTCAAGTTCGGTACAAGTAAAAATTCTAAAAGTTCGATATTTATAAACTACAAGACGAGATGAATCTAACAAGATCTCAATTGACTATATTTTAACTTGAATAACTATGATAAAACTTCAAGACAAAGTGATTGTGTGAATAGTGTCAAATTCTCCAACGTAGCTATCATTTAAAAACGGGGGAAGTAATATAATATAATTATGTTTAAAGCTAACAAAGAAATTATAGTATATCATATTCTTTATCTTTTGTGGCTTGTCCGGTATAAACAAAACAGATCAACAAAAATAACTATTAAAATAATATTTTTATTGATGTGAAATTTAAATTAAGATAAAATAAAATTTAAAAATAAGTATGAAGCATAATATGAAAAATTTTCTAACAATTTGCTGAAAATTTCATTGGTGAAAATCTCATTGATTAGGATCAACATGGAGTTCATAAGAATATCATCCGAAAATGTCACATTTAATTGTACATCTCCAAAATCAATACACGTTTTACCATCATCTAAATCAGCTATCCATTTTGCAAATTTTTTCATATATAAATTTTTTCATTGTAAACAACAATTCTTGTGGTATCTTGAGTTAATCATTCTTAATTGCACATTAATACTTTTAGCCACATCTTGCTAGTGACACGAAATATTACAACATAACTGTTCATGACTAAAAACTGGTTTTGGAAGATAAAATCCGACATTCTTTAAAGACTGACATTGACTTTTATTTATAATCATAGCAAAACAAACTGTGAGTGAGAATTTTCTCATCTCAAATCGAATAAAAATTTGGTTAAAATCAAATAGGCTCATAATCATTCTACCAATCAATAATTTTCTACTTTCATGGTTTCCCGAAAATTAGTTTAACCACAACTATCTAATTCCGCATTTTACTATCAACCTACTTCAATTACATAATTTATTTGATGGATATATATTCCTAAGAAGCATGACTATGCAATCCTCGTTCAACTATATTTCATAACTCAGTAATCCAAAATAATTGATCGTGTTTAGGTATTCCAGTGAAAATAATTCATTGGCATTATCTATGCTTTTATCCTTTTGACGAATATTGTTAATTGATTGTAGTAAAGAGGCATTGTCAAAACAGGTTTGGTGGTTGTGTACTCACTTGTATTTTTTGTGGGAATAAAACAGATTATTTCTCAAAAACATTGTCAAAACTAATATTTATATATAGATTTTCATTCACAGACATACGTTCCATGACGTAATTATTGATTGTAGCAACAATCTCATTGGTACTGGTTAATATATAAAAACTTTTGGATTTAAAGTGGTGCAGTTTATATTTATATAAGTACTCTCAACAATTGCGCTATAGAATCTCTCTTCTAGTATCAATAGACTATTTGTTTCAGACATTAAAACTTCATTTAGTACCGGCATTCCAGAGAAATTTTCAAACTTATAGAATTTGCAGTAATTAGCCTTTCAATATGAACTTACTTTGATCATTCACAATCACAATTTTCTAAGTATTTATTTTTCGTCAATTACAAATCTGTTAAAATATAGATTAATGAATTACAACATCCATTTTTGAGTGTTACACTTTCCCTTTTTTGGTGTTTGGAAATAAGTGTTATATTACCATATTTGAAATGTTTTGAAGGTTAATAATTTTTACTAATTATACTTAAATTATTAATTTTTTATATTCATTAAAATAAACTCAAAATGAATAAAGTCAAATGTGACTTATTTTATTTATTTAATTACTTCAACTAAATAAATTTTATTAACTTACCTTAAATCTTATATCATTTCCTAGTGTTACACTTATTATAAAACAGAGGGAGTATTTCTTAAAAAATATTACCTCCGTCGCACTCAAAGTGTCTCATTTTGACTTTTTAATATTGTTTATTGATCAACTTTGACCTAATGTAACCAACAGCAGTTGGCTTGAGTGGATGGGGGCTCTAGTCGCTTAAGCAAGGTCTCGGGTTCGAGCCTTGTGTATGCAAAAAACTGCTTTGGGAGAGGCGCCCTTAATTGCCCTTGCAGATCCTCGAGGGATTAGTCTTGGGCCCAATGTGGCCTGGGGATACCCTGGTATTTACCTAAACTTTGACCTAATGTAATCGTAATTATATACGAAAAATATAGTCAAATTTGGTCTTATTATATTTGTCTAATCATGTAGTTTTAGAATATATGTACTTTACATAATTTTTACATATGTACATTTTAAGATATTAAATGTTAAACAAATGAATTGGACGACGTGTCCAAAAATTTTGAGACATAAATAATAAGACAAAGGGAGTAAATTTTAAAAAAAATAATTTTTTTTCCACTTTTAAGCCATCGCAACCCCGAATTCGGCCAAATTGCCTAAATTTAGGTCCAAAATCATTCTAATGGCCCATTTGCCTAAATCAAAATATCGTGGCCTCAAAGTGGAGGGACCTTCTCGTGACCGATTTTAGTTATTATTTATTTACTTTATTTACTGATGGATCTATTCATAACTATATAATCTATATAATAAATCTTGAATATTTTTTGGCATGTGCAGACTCTTTTGTCCTTATTAAATTTAATTCATCCTTTTTAATTTCAAGGGATTAATCAGTCATTATATGCTATGTTTTAGATCAACGGTCCTTATTAAAACACATAGGCAGACTGATAGTTGAGTAGTCGCTGAGTAATGCCATGTCATCGGACACATGATCAATATTTATATTTAGAAAATAAATCTATCTATTAATATAAAAAATCTTGAGAAAATATTCATATATATTTTTTAAAAAAAATATAGGATTACAACTATATATAATACATTATATTATTTGATTGTATACATAATACATACTCCCTCCCGTCCTACTAATCCTGTCTCACTTTCCTTTTTGGTACGTCCCATTACAATTGCCACATTTCCTTTTTAAGAAATAATTAAATATTCAATTACCAACTTACCTCCATCACATCACATCAATAAATAAATATATTAAAATTTCAATCCACTATCATTAATAAATTCAACTCACAACCATCACATCTCACATAAATAAACCAATAAAAAAATTCAAATTCATTACAATCACATCACATGAATTACTTATTTACCCTTACTTTAACCACTAATATACCCCTACATTAAATTTAACCATCTTCACATAAAAAACCGTGTCCAAAAGAAATGAGACGTTATAAACGGGACGGAGTGAGTAATATTTAAAAAAATATATAATCCTATATCAATATAAGGAATATAATAACCATATTTTAGTATAAACAATATTTTAAGATTTGTGGTAATACAATAAATAGTTTGGGTTGTAGCAATATTTTTACCAAAAAAACTCTAATATTAGGTGATCATGTTGCATGTTCAAAAATGGTACAAAACATAGTATAAAATAGTATTAATTAATTACCAAAAAAACTCTATCAAACATCGTTTACCATTTTATTTTTCACAAAAAATAGTATAAAATAAATAGTTAAACATAAATAAATTGTATTAATTAATTATTATTTGAACTATTCCCAAAATATAACCCTAAACTTATCAAGTTTGGTCATCTATGTCCTTAATTTTTTGACAAAAAATACACCTAAACTTTATTTAGTTTAAAAATTTTACCATTCTACCTTTTAAAATATCAAATCCAAACTTATCAATTCTAAAAATATCGCATTTTGGTCCTAATAATTTGAAAAGAATCTCATTCCACCCATATAATCTACCAGAGCCTTATGCCAACTGCGTTTGGTTATATTTGAGCAATTAATATTTCATGTTTAATTATTGGTGAATTAATTATTATCGATCAGCACACAAATATTAAATTTCAATATTTTATTATTCAAACTATATTAATCCATCGTTATCATATTCCGGCCCATTCGGGCTGGGGTAATACTAGTTTTGGTGAAAACTGGGGATCTTTATGGACAATGAACGACGTCTCTTCTGAAGACTCGAATGCCAAACCACACAAGCTTGTTGTTGGTTCTTATCGTCTCGTTTTGAGTTTTAATATTATTTATTAATTAATTTTGACTTAATATTATTGCAATCGGATTCAAATTTGAAATATATATTAGAATATTATTTTTGGTATACTGGGTATGCCATATTATATTGGACTTAAAATTAATACATCGAGGATCCGGTGGGGATTGAACGATGCATACATAAATGCCCGAAGCCGATTGTTCAAATTAAAAGAAATGAAAAAATATTTTAAAAAATACAGATTTTAATAATACTCTAGCTATTAGATAGATATGATCTCAAACGAAAAATGTATTGTTTTCTCTTTTTTTTAAAAAAAAATTATTATAGTTAATTAGTACAATAATTTAGTCATTTAGATGATTGATTATTCATTTTTACTATTTTAAAAATATTTGATAAATATATTTAAATTCACGTGTTTGCATCATTTCCTCACAAAAATTTATATTTTCGTTCTCTCGCATATTGCTATTTACAAAAATTATCATTATTTTTTTCTTTTTTTTCTTTTTTTTTTTGCTACGACGGACAATCATGCCAACCTGTATATAGCTTTTGCTTTTGCTGGATATTTTGGCTATATTTGCAATTAAAAATGAGCTAAATTTGGCATTACAGAGAAAAGAACAAGACATTGTAAACTCTATAATATTCATGGTTGAATCAACTAAGAAAAAATTTCAAAATTTGAGGGATAATGGTTGTCAATGATCTCATGAAAAGAATTACATTATTTATGATTAATTATAAAGTGGAGATTCTTGATATGAATGCAAAATAAGGTGTTTTGGTAGATGTTATTGTATAAAGAGATAAATAATTTTTTAGGCCATCAATAGGCTGGTAATTCATTTTTAGGCCACTAAAGATTGAATTATGAAATCAGGCCACCAATAGGCATTCGGGCCTAATTTAGGGTCAATTTGACCAATACCACACTAAAACGGACCGCGTGTAACTCACTCGCCACGCGATGGCTCAAATGTGGAAATTGTCTCCTTTTGGTGGCATGTTTTACTTTTTTGTAATTTAAATAAATACTACTCCATTCGTTCCATTATTTTTGCCTCACTTTCCATTTTTTTGTTCCAACGTTTTTGTCTCATTTTCATTATAGTAATAATAAATATTAATCACTAAATCTACCGCATCAAATATTAATATATCCTACATTAAATACTATCTATGACCACATAAAATACCGTGCTCAAAATACCCCAACACGAAATAAATATTCATTAAAATAAAAATAAAATAAATATATATTGAAAATGTAAAAAAAAGATAAAATAATAAATAAAATTATTTGTATTAATAATAATAATAACTTCAAGAATTAAATTATAGTAACATAAAATAAAATTAAATAAATTAAATCTAAAAAATAAATTAATTTGAATGAATTCGTTTATATTAAAGGGGATGGAAACTTACCCTAGTGGTCAAGTTCCTCGACTCTCAACTTATATGTTGGGGGTTCGATTCCCCACCCCGCCCTTATCCCTTCCTTTTTCTGACATGGGCTCCGATCCCACCATCCTTTATAGGTTGTTCGGCAAAAAAAAAGGGGTTCTCTACCCACCATTTATCATATTTATATTAAATGAAATATAATAAAATAAGTAGTAATAATTTAATAAAAAATAAATGAAAACAGATAAATAGGTGTTCTCTACCCATCTAAGAAAGTGAAATAAAATTGAATATCAGAAGAAATTTGGGCCTCCGATGGAAATGCACATATTGTGTGCCAAAATGAGCAGCTTTATTTTAGTAGTTGGTCTCGAGATCATGGTTGGATAATTGTCCGATAGATTAATATTTATTTTAATTTTAAAAAAAAAAAACTAAAATAGGCCACTAACAGGAGACAATTTCCGCTTTTAGGTCATCGCGTGAAGAGTGGTAGCGCGTGACGCACACGCGACCCATTGTGGCATTGACTTGGTTAATTTGGCCTATAAAACCGGCCCGAATGCCTATTGGTGGCCTAATTTCATAATTCAATCTTTAGTGGCCCAAAAGTGAATTACCTGCCTATTGATGGCCTAAAAAATTATTTATCTCTTGTATAAATAAGTCCCCACAAGTGACAAATATTCCACCATTTTCGTGTAGAATTATTTCCCATCATTCATTTCCTGACTAGATTTTAATTGGATAATTTTATTGTTGATGATACCTAGGGCTGGGGAAAAATACCGAATATACCGCATACCGCACATACCGTACCGGAAAAATACCGAATTTCGGTATTCTCGGTATTTTTCCGGTACGGTATCATACCGTACCGTAAGATTTTGGTACGGTAACGGTATAAATTTTTTGATACCGCGGTATACCGTTACCGTACCGAACTTCGGTATATACCGCGGTATCGGTATATTGGTATATACCGATTGTTCGGTATGTCGGTATATACCGCGATACCGTTATATACCGTAATACCGGTATGCTGGTATGTAGCGAAAGTTCGGTATGTCGGTATATACCGCAATACCGGTATGTCGGTATGTAGCAAATGTTCGGTATGTCGGTATATACCGCGATACCGGTATGTCGGTATGTACCGAATGTTCGGTATAGCGGTATATACCGAACTTACCGAAATGTCGGTATGGCAACGATATGAAAATATTTCATACCGAAACTTTCGGTATACCGAAGATCGGTATACCGAAAGGTTCGGTACGGCAACGGTACGAAATTTTTCATACCGTAAAGTTCGGTACGGTATACGCTACGGCGAAATTTGTACGGTATAGGTATACCGACCCACCCCTAATGATACCCACTATATCACAAGAGTATCCTCCACGTATGTTCTTATTGACAGTTATTCAACGAATTAAAACAGTAATGATTTACTCAGTAGTAGTAACTTTCTACAGCCCGAGAGAAAAGAAAAGCACGAATAATTTGGAAGATGTGATGTTGCCACGCGATCAAAACTGCAGCAGCCGCAGCGACAAATCTTTTTTTGTCATTAGCTCAGGTCTAGACACTCATTATTCCAACATTCATGGATGAAATATTGTACCAATTCAAAATATCATCATCTGAATCAAAAAGGAAGGCCATATTAACTAACTCGTTAGCCTTACATGTATACTTACTTATATCGTTGATGGCCAGTGGGTTTGAATGTTTGATCATTTTTCTGATTATAATTATTGCAATTCATTCCCCTACAGGAAAAGGTGTCTTGCTTCTTCTTGCTCGGGTACGCAGTAAACTCTCTTTTTTGCAACAATATAATTAAGGGTAGCTTTTACTAAGAGTTTTGAGACATTGGGCTGTTGAGCAAATTTAATAATGGTTCTTCTTCAATCTTCATTCATTGGTTGTCAACTGGTTTTCTTGATTAAACAACTTACTTAATTCAAGAATTTGTCGCCTGTCCCCCAACCTCTTACCTCCCCCAAATATTACGTACTAGCCTCGACCCAATTGGTTCTGAGGATTGATGATTCACGAAGCATGCATCCAATTTAAATGTAATAGAACCTGCCTCTGTCTGTCTTTGACTCTCTTGTTTGTTTTGGTGGAGGTATGGCTCTTAGTCCTTGCTTTTTTAATTGTATATATTCCTACCTTATTGAAAAATGTATCTTGCAGTTCTACTTAAAAGGGTCACATGTTTATTGAAATTTGCTTCCAATTCCATCTTTCCTAGGTCACATTGTCAGCCAACAATAGATGAAACCAGAGGTGCAGGTTCTTCAGTAAACAATCTGTAAGTAATAATTTTTCTAAATTTTTCTAGAGAACAAGTTTGTTGTTTATGTAAGTAACTACTATTTGGTTTGGAGTCATTGGACTTGATAGTTTATGATGAATTTTGTAATCTCAGTTGCTTTGTTGTCTTCTTGTGTTAGTTTCTTTGTTGGAAAGACATTTTGTTATTCATGTGGCATCTCAGTCTTGTTTTCTGTAATAGTTGAACGACAAAATTAGCAAATCACTTATCCTTCTATGAATGAATCGTTCCTGGATTTGCGTTTCCATCAGCTTATTTCATTATCCGGAAATAAGCACAAGGTGCAAACATGATTTAACTTTTTGGCTTACATTTTAAATGTCAACAGAACACTGTATGATTGTGGCTTGTGAGAATCAAAAAGCATCCTGTTGGGAAAAATAGGGAATAGTGCGGAACCTGTGGGATCACCAGACATACCAAAACAATATAAATATCAAAAACAGTATATTTCCTGTGTGTCAAATGAGTTTCCAACCGATGCAATCAAGCCAATTACACTAAATCAACAATAAACCAACCATAAAGCAGTAAATTGACACGGAGATTTATACGTGGAAAACCCTTCAAAAAGAAGGTAAAAACCACGGGCCAGTCGCCACCATCTCAAAATTCCACTATATCAAATAATGGGTACACCAATGTTTTCTCTCTAACATATGCCTAGAGGTTCACCAACAATCATCAATATTTTCTCTAATCTTGGCTAATCAACAAATTCACAGGCAGTGGATTTTCAAATATATATACTTCTAGAACACAATTCTAGGCTAAGAACAAAAGAGGTGTAAGAGAAAGGATTTCACCCAAATAGATGTAAACTTTCTGCAGGAGAGATTTAAGGATGATCGGTCTCTTCTTTCTCCTTTTCTTTCTCTGCTATCTTTTTCTCTTTTCATTTTGCTCAATGCTCTCTATTTTGCAATTGTGAATTGTCTGCAATTGCTCAGTGACGGCTGCTATAGCAACAGGTAAGTCTTCTTCTTTTTTTTTTATTATTTTATTATGCCAGCTTTTCTTTGCTGTTTTATTTCCAAAGTCTCTCTTGGCTGTTTGACTTCTGTCTGCTCCTTTTGCAATTAATGAGCAGAGTTATGAGCAGACCTAACAATTCTCCCCCGTCTGCTCATTTTCTGGGTTCTACCAAGCCCGCTCCTCGCCTACATGCCTCGAACTTCTCTTTCGGCAAAGACTTGGTGAACATGTTTGCTGAATTCTCACTTGTGTGGATCTTTTCCAAACTCAACTGTTTGTCCTCAAGCACGTCACGAATTCAATGATACCTGTAATCAATATGCTTGGATCTCGAATGGAAACTCGAATTTTTAGATAGATGGATTGCACTCTAACTATCACTATAAATAATCCATTTCTCTTGTTCAATGCCAAGCTCTTCCAACAATTTCTTCATCCACAAAGCTTCTTTGCAAGCTTCTGTGATGGCAATGTATTCAACTTTAGTACTGGACAAAGCAACACACTTTTGCAATCTTGATTGCCAAGAAACGGCTCCCCCTGCAAAAGTCATCAAGAACCCCGACGTGGACTTCCTGAAATCGACATCACCTGCCATATCTGAATCTGTATATCCAACCAGAGTAGGCTCATTAGTACCAAAGCATAAACATACACTGGAAGTACCTCTCAAGTATCTGAGAATCCATTTCATTGCAGCCCAATGCTCTTTTCCGGGATTAGAGAGAAACCGGCTCACTACTCCGACTGCATGAGCTATATCTGGTCTTGTGCAAACCATAGCATACATCAAGCTGCCAACTGCTGATGCATAAGGAACTTTGCTCATCTCTTCTTTTTCTTTCTCACTTGTAGGGCACTGTTTAACTGAAAGTTTAAAGTGACTTGCAAGTGGAGAAGACACTGCCTTTGCCTTGCTCATGTTGATCCTCTCAAGCACAGTCTCAACATAGCGTTCCTGAGATAGCCAAAGTTTACCCTTCTTCCTGTCTCGGGTTATCTTCATGCCAAGTATCTGTTTAGCAGGGCCTAAGTCTTTCATTGCAAAAGACTTATCCAACTCTCTCTTCAACTTCTCAATCTTGTTAGCATCATGGCCAACAATCAACATGTCATCTACATATAGCAGCAGGATAATGTAGTCATCATCAGAATACCTCTTCACAAACACACAGTGATCAGACAGTGTTCTGGTATACCCTTGACCCATCATGAATGAATCAAATTTCTTGTACCATTGTCTTGGAGCTTGTTTCAATCCATACAAGCTCTTCTTAAGCTTACAAACCAAGTTCGTTTTCCCTTTGATTTCAAAGCCTTGAGGTTGTTCCATGTAAATTTCCTCCTCTAGATCACCACGAAGGAATGCAGTTTTCACATCAAGTTGCTCAATTTCCAAATTCAAACGGGCAGCCAGACCGAGAACAACTCCGATGGAGCTTATCTTCAGAACTGGAGAAAATATTTCTTCGAAGTCAACACCTTTCTTCTGACCAAATCCTTTCACAACCAACCTTGCTTTGTACCTTGGTTGTGAGCTGTTTTCAGAAGTCTTCAACCTGTAAACCCACCTGTTCTTGAGTGCTTTCTTACCTTCTGGTAGTTTTACCAACTCATAAGTCTGATTATCTTTTAAAGATTTCATCTCTTCTTCCATATCTTTCAACCACTCATTCTTGGCTTCATAACCAATGGCTTCTTCATAGCTTTCAGGTTCATTTCCATCTGTAAGCATCACATACTCATTGGTGTTATATCTCTTTGATGGTTGGCGCTCTCTGGTGGATCTCCTCAAAATTGGCTCAACTGGTAGTGGTGGTTGTGGTACTTCTCCAACTGGATCAACATCATTAGTTGTAGGCTCCTCATCAACATTATCACCACCCTCTTGTTGAATGTCTCCCCCGTGATCATGACCTACTAAGGGAGAAGGAATTGGATCCAATCTGACTGGAATTTCTGCAAAGGAACTGGGACTCTTATCTTTGCTGACATCATCCCCAAACCGATCTTCAAGAAATACAACATCTCTGCTTCTCACAATTTTCTTGTTAACCGGATCCCATAACCTGTAACCAAGTTCTTCATGACCGTACCCCAAGAAGATGTATTCTTTGGCCTTATCATCAAGCTTCGGCCTCTCATCTTTCGGAACATGAACAAATGCTCTACAGCCAAACACTCTCAAGTAGTCATAGGAAACATCTTTCCCACTCCAAACTCTGCTGGGAACATCACCATCAAGAGCAGTGCTTGGAGAAAGATTTATCAATTCAACTGCAGTCTGCATAACCTCCCCCCAAAAGCTTTTGGGAAGCTTTGCATTCGAAAGCATACACCTGATCCTTTCTTCAATTGTCCTGTTCATCCTTTCAGCAACACCGTTCAGCTGTGGTGTCTTAGCTGGAGTCTTCTCAAGCCTGATACCATAAGTTCTGCAGTAACTTTCAAATGGTCCTCTGTACTCACCACCATTATCTGCTCTGACTGCCTTCAGCTTCTTTCATGTTTCCCTTTCAACGCTGACATGAAACTCCTTGAAGACATCAAAAACCTGATCCTTGGTTTTCAAAGCAGTGGCCCACACTTTCCTTGAGTGGTCATCAATAAATGTAACAAAGTAGACAACACCTCCAAGAGATTTGTCTCGCATAAAACAAACATCAGTATGAATCAAATCAAGTACACCAGACTTTCTATGTGGAGGGTAAGTATGGAATGAAACTCTATATGTTTTACCAGCAATACAATCAAGACAAGTTTTCAGAGATGTACCTTGCAAATTCGGTAGAAATTGCTTCCTTGAGAGAGTTTGCAAGCTCTTCTCACTCACATGGCCAAGTCTCTTGTGCCAAAGATCAATGCTGATACCTTTCTGAACCACATTTGTCTCCCCCTTTGCATAATTTTTCTTGCATGACATAGAGTGTGCTAACTTTGTTCCCTTTTGCAACTATCAAAGACCCTTTGGTGAGCTTCCATTTACTTTCACCTAAGTAGTTGCAGAAACCATCATCATCTAACTTTCCAGCTGAGATCAAATTGAGACGAATATCTGGAATATGTCTCACATCCCAGAGTATTAATTTGGTACCAAGATTTGTCTCCAAACAAATCTCTCCAATGCCCACAATCTTTGAAACACCATTGTTTCCCATCTTGACATTACCAAAATCACCAGAAGAGTACAAACTGAAGAAGTCACCATGAGATGTAACATGGAACGATGCGCCAGAATCAATCACCCAATCAGTGTCCTGACACACTAGACAAACACAACTGTCATCTAAGAAAGTAACTGCATCACTGTTGTGGTTAACTGCATTAGTCTCTTTTTCTTCTTTCTTGCCTTCTGCAATTTCCCTTTTCAAGATCCTGCACTCTTTCTTCATGTGACCCGGCTTGTCGCAGTGATAACATCTAATCTCTTTTCTGTTCTTTGACCTTCCTTTTGGTGTATAATGTTTATCACGTCCTTGTGGATTTCTGCTCTTACTTCTTCCCTGTCTCACTGGCTTCTGAGAAACTAGAACATCTGAAGAAGATTCACCTTTTTCTTTTCTTCTTGCATCTTCATTGAGTAAACTATCTTTAACCATCTCCATGGTTAGTGTTCCACCTGGTGCTGAAGTGCTCAATGAGACCACTAGTGTTTCCCAACTATCCGGTAGAGACCCCTGAAGTAGCAGTGCCTGTAACTCATCCTCAAGATTTAATTTCATCCCAGCCAACTGATTCACCAATCCCACAAAGTCACTAGTATGCTCTGTCATACTTTTTCCATCCCTGAACTTTAAGTTCACAAGTCTTCTAATGAGCAATGCATTGTTCCTGAAAGTATTTTTCTCATAAAGCGCCTCAAACTTTTTCCACAATAAATCTGCTTTGGTTTCCTCTGCAATGTGATGGAATATATTGGGATCTACCCATTGCCTGATTGTGGCATAAGCTTTCATGTGCAACACTCCCCAAGCATCATCACTCACATCATTTGGCTTTTCTTTGCCCAACACCGGCTTAAAAAGATCTTTGCAATAAAGCAAGTCAAGCATCTTTCTTTTCCAAATAGCATAATTCCCAGAATTTAATTTCATCATTCCAAAGGAATTTTGCTCATCCATTTCAACACACATATATACTTTCAAAATTTCCACAACCCAACTTTTGCTCTGATACCAGTTTGTTGGGAAAAGATAGGAATAGTGCGGAACCTGTGGGATCACCAGACATACCAAAACAATACCAATATCCAAAACAGTATATCTCCTGTGTGTCAAATGAGTTTCCAACAGATGCAATCAAGCCAATTACACCTAATCAACAATAAACCAACCATAAAGCAGTAAATTGACACGGAGATTTATACGTGAAAAACCCTTCAAAAAGAAGTAAAAACCACGGGCCAGTCGCCACCATCTCAAAATCTTCACTATATCAAATAATGGGTACACCAATGTTTTTTCTCTAGCATATGCCTAGAGGTTCACCAACAATCATCAAGATTTTCTCTAATCTTGGCTAATCAACAAATTCACAGGCAGTGGATTTTCAAATATATATATTTCTAGAACACAATTCTAGGCTAAGAACAAAAGAGGTGTAAGAGAAAGGCTTTCACCCAAATAGATGTAAACTTTCTGCCGGAGAGATTTAAGGATGATCGGTCTCTTCTTTCTCCTTTTCTTTCTCTGCTATCTTTTTCTCTTTTCATTCTGCTCACTGCTCTCTATTTTGCAATTGTGAATTGTCTGCAATTGCTCAGTGACGGCTGCTATAGCAGCAGGTAAGGCTTCTTCTTCTTTTTTTTTTTAATTATTATTTTATTATGCCAGCTTTTCTTGGCTGTTTTATTTCCAAAGTCTCTCTTGGCTGCTTGCCTTATGCAATGAATGAGCAGAGTTACGAGCAGACCTAACACATCCAGATAAAGTGGTTGCTTGATTCAGTCGGGAAGTATTGATTCCCCAAGGCAACAGAATTTATTAAGTAGATTGTTTGCTTTGTCACCACAAAACAATGATGCAATTGAAAGTGAAAGTGGCTCAGAAGCAGGCGATATCGGGGACAGGGCACTCCACAGCACCCGGTGCAGTGGAAGCAGCATGAATAATTTCTCCTTGGATAATGGCGCCGTGGTTCAGCCACATCGTTTTTCGAATGCATACACACTAACCCCATCAATTTTTGAAAATGCATCTCCCATCTCTTTGATGCAACAATTCAATCTGAAGAAAAGAACCGAGTAAGTTTAATCACTGTGATGGTGTGTATACTAGCTTTTTTAAGAGTTTGGTTCAGCCACATCCTTTCATTTTGTTACTGTTCTGACGATTTAAGAACGACCAATTTATTTTCTGGTTCGATTGCAGGATGAAGGAAAAGACACTTGGTTGGTTGAGTACATAACATCCCTCTTTTGCCTTGCAATGTTTGGAATTTTCGGGGTAATCATCATATCCCTCTTTACATTGTTTGATCTTCAGTTGTTAGTTGGCCTTTTTATATTGCTAATTTTACACATCATCAAATGAGGCCTTAATCTCCCTAGAGATCCACATGAGTTGGTCAATATGCTAATTGAATAAATTACATCTGATCAAGCCTTTGTCAGTAGAGATGTCTCCCATAAATTGACTCTTTTTTCGGTGGAGAATGCAATATTTCTGCCTTTTCCCATGCCTTTGTTCATACATTTTCTGCATTCTTTCTTTCTTGGTTTCTCGGTCAGGTTCTTGCTAGATATGGTCTTCAGAAACTCTTTGGACCAGAGGTTATTGCTGCAACTAGTGATCAGAGTTATATGTACCTTGACCTTCCTTCAAATATGGTATCTCTCTTGCAGATCAATAGCTATCTCAATTAGTTCACAATATAGCCATTCCGCGTAATACCAATGTGCCAAAATTGGACATTAATTCTGACTCATTTGTTCAAGATGATCCTCAGTAGAATGATTGGGTTTTGGATTCTGTGGATTATGTAATGAAAAATAACATAGAACAGATTGCCTCTTTAAGCTCATTTTATACCCAACCTTTTCAGGTTGGTTCATTTCTGATGGGTTGGTTGGGCGTCGTTTTTAAAGGAGACATTGCAAAGATTTCTGACCATTTAGCCATAAAACTGACAACTGGTTTCCTGGGAAGCCTCACAACATTTGGTGGTTGGAATCAAAAGATGCTCGACCTCTGTGTCAATGGCCAATGGACCTTTGCTGTGCTTGGAATTCTTGTGGGCTTGTTCCTAGTCGCCTACTCAATCATTTTTGGGATCGAGACAGCAAGGGGTCTCAAATTCCTTTACCACCAATCAACTTCAAAACTTGTGTCCAAAATCACCACTAGCCTTCACTCTTCAAAAAAATCTCTGCGTCCCCTGACAGTCATGGTAATTCTTCTAGTAATGCTTGGCCTGTTATGGGGCATATTTGGAACTCTAACAGACCGCTCCTTCAAAACTGGAGGCCATTCAACATACTTGTTCCTAGCCTGCCTTGTTGCACCTTTTGGAGTTTGGCTTAGATGGTTCTTGGCTCGTTACAATGGACGTGGCTTGGGAAGAAACAATTTGGCAAAATGGATCCCTTTTGGAACTCTTGCTGCCAACGTTCTTGCAGCGTGTATAATGGCTGCGTTGGCCACACTCAAGAAAACAGTAAGAAGACATTTACAACTCATACAGTATGATTTGAATTGTTACAGCATTGGCATAAGTAGAGATAAATTTTTCATTTTCTTCTTCATCCCTTGTAGGTGGAAAGTAGTAAGAATTTCAAAACGGTGGCGAATGGGATTGAGTTTGGGTTTCTTGGCTGCCTGAGTACAGTTTCAACTTTTGTAGCTGAGTTTGTTTCCATGAGAGAGAGCAAGAATATCCATGGAGGGCTTATGCTTATGCAGGAATCACTTTTTTTGTTGTCTTTTGTGTTGGGAAATCTTACATTCACAATACATGTTCTCTACTTATAGTTTCGGCTATCAATTAATGCAACTATGCAAGTTTGTAAATTTATGAATGAAAGCTATCAATTAATGCAACTATGCAAGTTTGTAAATTTATGAATGAAAGCTGGGATTTGAGAGTTGAATCAGCTTATGCTAGCTGAAGTAATGATTTGTATGTGTTGAAGGTATGTGGTGAAATATATGTGCTGAGTGTTTTTATATATCCAAATATCATTAAATATCCAACATATACCTCAGTAACACCCACCACATGTACCTCATCGGATCAACACGCCATTACTTACCGAACATGATTTCGAGGGAAACTTATTTTATTTTATTTTTTTTTATCTTACATGCGGAATTCACTGATACATTTATAAAGTCCATGCTTCACTGTTTGAGAAAATTTGGCAAAATTATGGGAATATATTGGTTTTTTTTTTTCCTAAAAATTAAGTGGTGTCATCAAGCATAATTTAGTTAAATGTAAAAAAAATTCTACCCTAAAATAACAGTTTCATCAATTTAAGTGGCGTCCCGTGCCACCCCTAAATTCCACATAGATCCGGGGGTGAGGAAAACTCGACTCGATACTCGATTAAAACTCGATTAAATTATTAAACTTTAAAAATATAAAAATAAAAAAATTATTAGACACAATTTAAGCGTTATCAAGCCTAACAAACTTATATTTTGTAGCATAATAAGTAAAACTGCCAATTTAAATTCAAATTATATACTATCTAACCTAGTTAAATTCGGGCTAGAACTTTAAAATTTTTTACTGTACAAGCTCGATACTCGACTCAATATCACCCCTCTGCCTCCAGCCTCCTGGCTTCATGAAATTTCATTCAAAGCTCTAGTGAACAAACTGTTTCAAAAATAATAGGATCCACGATCCATCTCCTTGACTTTCTACACATGATCTTTAGAATCTGGTGCGAGCCCTTTATAACGTGAAAGCAAATATATTTTCTATGCCCCATGAATATCAAAATGTCGTGTAATATCTATGGAAAAAACACAGAATGAAATGGTGGTCGCAAAACCCTAATTTTCTTTGTTGTGGTCAAGATTTAAACCTCTATTTCAATATAATATGGAGCTTGCAAGGTCGAATACGTAATCAATATAACTAGCCTCCAAGCAGAAAATTATGTTTATATATGTTAACAATATGTGAATATATAAATTAATAGGTTTCCTAGGGACTAGATGTTCGTTTATTTTGTGGTTTCCTTTTGTTTTTTGTATCCCCTCTTCCTCCCCTTGCCGTAGGCCTTTTTCTAGCTTTTCCTTTTTGCCGCGCTCCAGCTCCTTTTATTAAAAAAAAAAATAATAAAATAAAATAAAATTATACATACTCGAGTAATACGTACGAGGTGAGTCACTTATAGAAGGTTGGATTATGAAATTGCAATTTTGAATTGACCAAGATTATTGCCATATACGGGTATATATTTTTAAAATTGCAATTTTAAAATAAGTACGAGTGAAAGATCCATGGATGAAGGTAGAAAGTGAATTTCTAATCTAACTCAATCTCCAAAAAAAGGAAAAAAAAATAAAAATAAAAAAAAATTTAAATTGAAACAAAATCGCTATTCAATAATTATTTTTGTTTACTGGAGACATTCACTTCCCATATTATTTTTTTCCTTATCAGCGGATCCTTTCAATAGAAATAGAGAACCAATACAGTAAGTAGAAAGACGACCACATTCTTCCAAAGGATAATCTAAAATGCGATTTGATTCGTTTTGTTTGGTGTATTCAGACAAAAAAATTAGTATAGGTGTTACGGGTATAATTTTGTTCATTCTGAGATCTAGAATTTGCTAATCTTCCACAAAGGAGACAAATGAAATCATAACCTCATATCCGGTTATATCCCACACCGTTTGTTAAAGATGAAAGAATTTGACCAGACAATATCTAAAAGTGAATATGATTGTGAATTGCGATTTTACCACATATATGACTTTAAAATGTTAATCTATAAATCAAATTTTGGATAGACATACTGCCATGGATCTCAAGTGCCTAATTCGAAAGATTTGACATACTTGTCACGTACCGTGTGTAAAAAAATTGGTTCAGATTTTAAATAAGTTGATTGATGTATTGAAATTTCAAACCAATCAGAAATCACAATTTTCAACAAATTAATTAATCTTCATTACTAGTATTTTTGTTATGACTTTGAAATATGAAGTTACTGGAAAATTTTTCATGTACGAGTAATCATTTTGTGAACTCTAATATTTGTTTCAAAACTATATACTTCCTCCGTTCCTTATTAATCGACACAGATTGACTTTTGTCACTGTTTATTGAGTAATTTGAGTAATTTTGACTCGACTTTTTAATACAATTATATAAGATAAATATAGTCAAGTGAGATCTTGTTTGATTCGTCTAATCGTGTAGATTTAAAATATCAAATTTTTATAATTTTTACTTGTATGGAATTTAAGTTATCTATATATATATATTAAAACATTAGTGAACAACCCATCCTAAATTTAATGCGGTGTCTCCATTTCAAATTTGTAATTTTTGTAGAATTTTGTATTTTTAATTAATTATTTTAGATTTTCACATTTATTTATTCATTATAGATTTTCAGTTTTTGAAATATATGGAATTTCCAATTTATATGGAATTCTCACAATCTTCACTTTTAATATATTTGAAAGATTTAAAATTTGAAATTTTGTCTTTTTTATTTTATTTATATTATTTTGTAATTTTAAATTTACTAATTTTAGATTTTCGCGTTATTTATTTATTCATTAGAGATTTATTCACTTTTAAAAAGATTTGAAAGATAAAATTTGAAATTTTGTATTTTTATTTTATCTATTTTGGAATTTATTTTTGCATTTTTTTATATTTTAGTATTTTTTATTTTATTATTTTATTTATTTTAAATTTTATTGTTGTATTTATTATTTATTTATAGATTTTGAGTTTTTACACCATAGAATTATTATGACATGAATAAGCATTATTAGTTATTAGGACGAGGTTCGGCACTGGCAACTAAGAATTATGTTGCGTTTATATTTCAATATGGTGATCATATTGTAATGTTGGTAATTTTGTGTAGGTTTAGTCTCAATTTTGGTTATATTTATTTGGTGTGATAAATTATGTAATCAAAATGTATATTAATGTGTATATAAAATCCCAATTTTTAGTCTTTAAAAGATATTTAATTTCTAATTTATATGGAGTTCCTACAATTTTCAGTTTTTAAAAATTTAAAATTTTAAAATTTATATGGAATTCGCAGTGTATATATGTAATTTATATTATTAAAATATACATTAATGAATATATGGAAAAAAAAATTGTATATATGAATTAATGTATATATAGGCCATATTTTCACAAAATATGTCAATTCTCTTAAGTAATATGACAATTATATATTTAATAAAAGTAATATACAATTATAGTTGCTAATCATTAAAAATATTATAATTATATCATTCTAATTGTATATAAATATATACTAAATAGAATGATCTTATTTATGTTTTATTATATTTAAAATAATACAAAAGAATTATCTATATATATATATTATTAAAACCATTAGTGGTCAACCAAGTCAACATTTAATGTGGTGTCTCCATTCTAAATTTCAAATTTTCTTATATTTTTGCTTTTTCTATTAATTAAATTTAGATTTTTGTATTTTTTATTTATTTACTATTTATTTATGTCAAAATATTTTATTGATTTGGATATGAAAATCCTCATTTCCATTTTAAAAGATATGAAAATTTCAATTTATATGGAATTCCCATAATTACCAATTTTAAAAGATTTGAAATTTTTTATATTTGTATTTATTTATATTAGATTTTGGTTTTTTTATTTATTTATATTAGATTTTTGCACTTTTTATTCCAACAACTTTTATTTTTACACAATTTTCAGTTTTTAAAAGATATAAATTTTTAACTTATATGGAATTCTTACAATTTTTTGCTTTTAAAAGATTTCAAATTTCAATTTTGTATTTATTCATTTATTTTAGATTTTTGCATTATTTTATTATTTTATATTTTTGCATTATTTATTTATTTTAGAGTTTGCATTGTTTTATTCACATAATTTTCAGTTTTAAAAAGATATTGTATTTTTAATTTAAATGGAATCGAGATATGGTTTGACACATTGTTATTAAATTGTTATATTTTTCATTCGAAATGCCAAAAATGAAAAGCGAGACATAAATAATAGGGTGAAATGAATATTATTTATTTTAGTTACATAAAAAAAATAAAAAGAAAAACTTAAATAGGCTAACAGAGGGATGTGATTTCCATTTTTGGATCATAATGAGGCGATTTGAACAACATGCGGTCTGCTTTGGCCCCTTTTGTGGGTCTGACAGCTTGTAGTGGCCCAAAATTTTAAATGAAAAAATAATGGCTAAAAAAATTATTATCTCTAAAAATAATTCAAAAAAATTATAATTATTAAGGGAAATGTGAAAATTCATATTCTTTGGATAATTGGTTTAAAGTAAATTAATTATTTCATAAAGCATATTATAAATAAAAGAATCCGATGTATAAAGAGTTATTAGGAGAGCGAATAGATCCATTAGTAAATAAAAGAAAATTTTGTTTTTAATCTATTTTTCAAGAAGTAATTCATTAATCTATATTTTAACAGGTTTATAATTGGTAGAATAACAAATATAAATATAGCTTTATTAGTAATTGAAAGACTAATTGTTGCAAATTATATAAGTTTGAAAATTTTCTCTGGAATGCCGATATTGAATGAAGTTTTAGCTTCTGAAATATATAATCTATTGATACTAGAATATACATATTATAATAAGAATGAAATGAAGGCGGGTCATGCAAAGTTATTATCTTTCTTGATTGATGAGTATAATAATATTTACAATAAAATAATATCTGTAGTTGATAGTGATGATGTTTGATTTTTTTTTTTACATGGTGTAACTGATAAACATTTATCAATAATTTATCTAGAAAATACTATGTATAGCCCTTCGTGGAAGAGGTGCTATGGTGCTGCCTATAGCATCCAGTGGAATAGCATCCAGTAGACTGCATATTCTAAATTTAGTATTCAACTAGATTGTGACGAGAATTCTACCTGCAAAAAACTTACTCTATAAAATTATTTTACCTCTCTTCTCAATAAAACAAAACTCATTTGGGATGAAAATTCTTGATTGGTAGAATGATTATGAGTCTGTCTGAATTAAACAAATTCCGCATTTGATTTCAGAGGAAAAAATTCTCATCTCACAGTTTGTTTTACTATGACTATTAAAAAAAACTCAATGTCAATTTTTAAAGAAAGTTGGGCTCTATTTTTCAAAACAAGTTTTTACTCGTGTCAGTGATATATTGTAATATCTCGTGTCACTGAAAGAGATGATCGAAGTATTAATATATAATTAAGATGGATTAACTTAAGATACTACAAGAAATATTGTTTACAATAAAAATTATATATGGCAAAAATTTGCACAATGAATTTTTCATATACGTGATGGTAATTGGTAAAGTTGGTATTGATCTTGGAGATGCACAATTATATGTGACATTTCCAGATGATAATATTATAAAATATACGGAAGATCATATAGTGGTATTTGTTCAGAATACTTATGCAAATATGAACTGCAACACTTCAAATCCAGAAACTTTTAAAGATTATGTTATACTAACCCATACCAATGATTGCTCATACGATCAATGATTATATCATGGAACATATATTTACAAATGAAAATGTATATATATATATATATATAAGTTCTAACAATATTTATCAAGATGATGAAAGCATAAATAAAGCCAATGAATTATTTTCACGGAAATATCTAAACACAATCAATTGTTCTGGATTACCGAAAAATATAGTTGAATGAGAGTTGCATAGTCATGCTTCTTAGGATTATATAGATCCATCAAATAAATTATGCAATGAAAGTAGGTTGATCGTAATTAAGATGCAGAACCATGTAATTGAGGTTAAATTAATTTTCGAGAAACCATGAAAATAGAAAATTCTTGATTGGTATAATGATTATGAGCCTATTTGATTTAACCAAATTCCCCATTCGATTTCAGATGAGAAAATTCTCACTCGCGGTTTGTTTTGCTATGATTATAAACAAAAGTCAATGCACAATATTTTGTGTCACTAGCAAGATGTGACTCAAAGTATTAATATACAATTAATAATGATTAACTCAAGATACCACAATAAATATTTACAATGAAATTTACATATGACAAAAAATTTGCAAAATTGATACTTGATGCAGATGATGGTAAAGCTGTTATTGATTTTGAAGATTTATAATCAGATGTGACATTTCCAGATGATATTCCTATAAACTCCACGGGTGATCCTATAACAACAATTTTTTAGAGTACATATACAAATATAAACTGCACCACTTCATTTTTAAGGATAGTGTTATACTAGCCTTATCAATAAGATTTTCAACAATGAAATTTTTAGCAAATTGTGGGGGAATTTTTTATATTATACTTAATACTTATATTTAAATTTTGTTTTATTTTAATTTAAATTTCAAATTTCAAATTAAATAAAAAAAATTATTTTAATAATTATTTTTATTGATATGTTAGGTTTGTACCGAACAAATAACAGAAGCTAAAGAAGACGGTATAATATGATTTTTTTCTTAGTTTTAAAAATAATTAAATTATATTATCATATACTCCTCTTTCGAATCTATATAAAATCATTACATATTTTTCATTACTCAAAATACAATTTATTATTAATTTATATAATATAAATATAGATATTATATAAAATATATAAAGATGTCCGTCGAGTCTCGACGGGTTACTTGCTAGTTACAAATTAAAAACATATATTAGATTGCGTGAAATGTGAGTTCGTGGCAATTAAAAAGGAACGGAGGAAGTACATAGTAGTTTATTAGCGTTGGCGATTATTGTGTGATGCCAGGTTGGATTTGCTACCGAATCATGTTTTGCTTGTTATTTTATTTTATTTTTTTTAAAAAGACATAAGTACAAAAGCCAACGGTTTATAATTAACAAATCCAAAAACAAAATAATTTAATGAAAAAATCATCATATCCTTTTATTTTCGATTGTACTTATATTGATGAAGGGCCGAAGCCAATACATGATGAGATTGACAATCAACAAGAAAACAATGAATATTTTATTTATTATGGGCGGATGATGATGATATCAATCTTCTTTTTAAGCCATTAATTAATATATAATTAAAATCAGATGAGTGGTGTGCGAGGGTTTAATTTATCTTTTCAGACATTGAAAAATATCGGTGTGGGAGGTTCTTCCACAGTAGTCCCCACAACCAGTATCCGTACAGTCTTTGTCTGTGAAGCACCTGTACGCACACTTCTTGGGCCGCTGCTGATCAAGTTCCCTTCCAGCTTCAACCACACCACCATTTGAAGAATATAGCACACCTACATATATACACGTTTTGGAAACAGGCAATAATAATACATTAGAAGAAATTAAACTAAGATAATTTTGAATTTATATATATATGTATATGTATATTAGACTAGGAATGAAGAAACAAACCTGCTGAGAGCAGACAAACAACAACGAGGAAGAACTTGAAAATACCAATATTTGCCATTATTCTTTCTGAATTATGTATTTGTCTATGAAGAAATGATGAGGTTGTTGTGAGATGATTGATGCCTATATATAATCAATTATATTATGCGGGTATATATAACGCCAAAACAATGGTATATACTTGGTAACATTTTTCATTATGCGTATATTATGTTTACCTAGCTACTACTATATACTTATTATATGTTACCTTGCTATAAGGAATAAAATTATGGGATCTAGTTATGCCTCGTTTTAATTACCTTCTATATATTATCATATTTAAATGGTAATAATTCATATAGTAATTTGCTTTTGAAACAATTGAGAATCGAGTGTCAGAAAGGATGTGCGAGCGTTAAATAAATTACAAAAGAATATAAGAATGTAATATCACAAATGAAAATGTATATTAATCTTAATATTTATATATAATATTGTTATATGATATTAATATTGTTATAGTAATATAATAGATGAATATATGTAGGAGCGTAAACCACATAATTATTATAATATTGTAATAATATTATAATATTATAATTACAATATTGTAATAATAATAAATTAATGTTATTAAATTATTTTAATATACTCCCTCCGTCCCACCTAACAAGTCTTGTTTGACTTTTTGACACTGTTCATTGTTCAGTTTTGACTCAATTTTATTGCAAGTATATATTTGTTGAAAAATAGACGAGTTGGATCTTGTTAGAATCGTATGATCATGTAGTTTTAGAATATTTATATAATTTTTCATTGTACATATTTTGAGATATTAACGATTGAAAAACTGCATTGGACAAGACAAGTTAAATGAAACAGAGGGAGTAATATTTATATAACTTGTATAAATAATAGTATTATACAATATTATAATATTATATTATGTATACAGCATTATTTATAATATTATTTATATAATATATATTTGTATAGAAATATTTGTATATAATATAATAAATATTATATTAAAAAACTATATTAATATTAATATATTTTTATATAAATATATTTGAGTTTTTTAAATTACGAAGTTCGATTCTCCCAACAGTCCCCTATCCCTTACTTTTATCACTTTGTAATTTATGTGACATGAGCTACCACCATCCATAAACACATAATATTGTAGTCGACATATGCCCAATAAAATAAGTAAGTAATATGTGACATGAGCTACTACCACCATGCATGATCACATTTTTGCCTGAATTAAGCTCCAAATCAATCCCTCAATTATTATTATTAGGTAGTTGATGTGGATTGTTGTTGGAAGATGATGATCGGACACCAAAACGTCTGTTCCTGCCCTGAAAATAGACGAGGGCATCCACAAAGTCGGCCTCCTCAAACTCTGGAGACATTTTTTTGGAGAAGTAGAGTTCCGAGTAGGCCAATTGCCAGAGCAGGAAGTTGCTCAACCTCACCTCTCCCCCATGCCTTATCAGTAAATCAGGACTCGCTGATGAAAACTCCTCCTCCTCGTCATCGATGATGCAGTTGGTCATCAGGTGCTGCTCCACTACCTTGTCATTTATCTCCTCTGCCCTCAAAACCCCACCCTTCACTTTGCTAGCAATTTTCTTGCACGCTTCTGTAATCTCCAGACGCCCCCCCGTAGTTAATCCCCAACACAAAATGCATGCCCTTCTTGTTGCCTCTACGACTCAGTTCCTCGGCACCCGATATTGTAGCCTGCAGAGATGATGGCATCCTCGATCTTTCACCAATCACATTAAACTGCAACCCATTCCTGCAATCAATCGTTGTTCACCAACAATAATTTTAGCCCTCCTCCTTTCTAACAGGAACAAAATTGTAAAATTTTGTATCCGTAGGTAGATGTAATGATGAATAGGGAAGAAATTTGTTACCGCTGAATTAATTCCATGACATCCGTTCTTATGAAATCCTCGATGATGCTGAACAACCAGTCAACTTCCTTCTGTTCCGATCGATATTCAGGCACACATGTATCAATAATATATACTTAAAATGTCGTTCAATAGTTGGATTGGCCTGATCAGGAAGGTATATATACATGTGAATCATAACCAATGTTGTGTTGATACCTTAGGGCGATTCAAATTTTCTGTGGACAGAGCGTAAACGGTGAGAACTTTAATTTGGAATTTGGAAGAAGCAGAAGAGATCAAGTTTGCTAAATTTCCAAAACTTATACGGTGGCCCTGTTCCGTGGGCAGGCCTCGCCCCTTTGACCACCTCGGGTGCCCATCAACGATCATAGCAACGTGCTTCGGCATTAGCTTCGGATCAAGATTGAGGTCGACGGCTGCTTCGACTTGTGCTTCATCATTGGCTGCATCATCATCCCCATCGGCAGTTTCAACTGCAACATGGCGGCCAGAAGCACCCAACGGTAGCCAAGAAGCAGAAACAGAAGCAGCACCTGCATTTGGATAAAGCATATGTATATAGATTGAAACAAGACATATTTTTTTGTATGACTGTAGATAAGATGAGTACAATAACCATGTCCGACTAAAGCTACTTGAGCCTTTGTATAACAGATCAGCGTCAATGAAGCAACTCTCTTATTGGCCGCCAATCCGGCCGTGGAGATTGTCATGGCCATTGGAGTTGGAGAACTCGACATTGTTGCCATGTGGGGAATACTCGACAACATTGTTCGAATAATTAATTATTCACCAATTTTTATCTTCTTCGTTAGGGATCGAATGCGAGGTATGACTTTTAGTTTAATTTATAGATCGAGTTGAAACTGGGGATCGTATCGGATAGGAGACTGCATGTAACACCCGATTTTTCTGACTCGCGGGTGTTACCGCCACACTTGCTAAATAAGGCTCGATCTGACACATCGGAACACATCGGCTTATTCAGGAGATGTTAAGGCTAAAACGAGTATATCAATTACCCATTTCAAACAATCATCAATCATACATAAAGATAAAAGATATAATATTTCATTAAAACGAACATCGTTTCTCAAAACAATACACAATGTAGGGATAATAATCATTTTTGAGATTATACACAAAATAGCAAAACCACAACGTAGCGTTGTAAAAAGTCTGACATCTTGCAAAACTATTGAAAAGTTTTATGTAGAAAATATGCAGGTGAAGTGATCCCTTCCCCAGTCAAGCTTTAATTTTATCCTGGAAGGGAAAATGAAAAAGAAAAAAAAGATTGTTAGCGACAAATTCGCTGATAAGTTCCCTATACTCAGAACCAATAACAACCAACAAATTATAGGCACAATGAGGATATTCTCAGATCAATAACAGAAACTCAACAATACGAACAACATAATAAGGGAGTCAAATCAACAACCAGGAGCTCAACAATCGGAGCGACACAACAAGAGGGTCAAGTCAATAACCGGGAGCTCAATCATAGGTACAACACAACAACGGTACTTTCAAATCAGTAACCAAGAGTTCAACCATATATAATTAACCATCTCAATGGTTGCATGCATGTTAGAGAGACTCAGAATGAACCTTACAATACCAGTATCCTGTACTAAGTCTCGGGTCTCACCCGATTTCATTTAGTTCATGGGTCACTCTACATGACATTTTCCAGGGCCTACTGAACACGGGCCGTCACACGGGAAGTCAACCTCAATCATGCTCGTTATCTATTAATCAATAGATAATTACCCTTCAAGGGCGCCCACAGCCCAAAGATTCAACAACAAGTTGGCTTACCTCACCAGGTTCAACAAAGATTATCAATGAATTGATCTCACTCATATTCTGCCATGAAACCCCTCGGCGGGATGACTATAACCTATGTTGTCGTACTTAGGGCATATAGTCAAAGGGTTATTTATACAGCAAGTTTCTACGTAAATCAAAAGAAATTGAAATGAAGTCAAAAGTAAATACACGACGAAAAGCAAGTGAAACAGGAACAAAAGGGCTAATAACAAACAAAATAATGATCGAGGAACGAACAAACGATAACAAATAACGTAGGCCAATTAGAAACAACAAAAACCTACTACTAGTAGGGCAAGAATGAAAAAATAAATGTCAACTACTAAGAGCCTGTTTGGAATGACTTTTTTTCAAGTGCTTTTGGCTTTTGCTTCTGCCAAAAGTACTTTTGAAGAAAAAAGAGTTTGTTTTGGCTTTTTAGAAAAAACCAAATGCACCTCGAAAAGCTGCAAAAGTGCTTCTAGGAGAAGCCGCCAAGGGGGTGCTTCTCTGAAAAAAGAAGCCAAAAGCACCTAGTAATGTATGCAGAGTCATAAATGAGCCCATTAATTTATTTAAATTACACTATAAATATATACTATCATATATAAAAGCATATCCTTTTTGGTAATTTGTACATTTCAAAAGCACTTTTCACTTTTACACATTCAAACACACTTTTGAAAAAAAATTGCTTTTCAAACATTTCATCAAAACACAAAGGTTACCTGCTTCTGCTTTTAGCTTTTACTTCTGCTTCTACTTTTGGCTTCTACTTTTTTTAAAAGCCAATCCAAACGGGCCCTAAAGCAGGAACGAAAATGAAGGCCTGCGATTAAGGAAAAGACCAACAAAATAAATAAGGAAAGCGGATAAAAGAAAGCCAAACAAAAACAAACTAAATAAATAGGGAAAGCGAATAAAGGAAAGAAAATAAAATAACAAGGGCGGATGCTATAACAAGGGCCGAAAGCATCACCCCAATTTTAAACTTATAGAATAGTATAGGAAACTTACAGAATAGTATAGGAAACTTACACCAACTCGCTTAGCAGATCCTCAGCGTCTTTTCGGCCACTACTCTACTACCAAAATTTAACTAGGTTCTCCTTACAAAAAAAACCGGGGTTGGGATGACACAATTAGCATCACCCCAATAATAATAATAATAATAATAATAATAATAATAATAATAATAATAATAATATTTAAAAAATTAAACTGACCATACTTACCTTGCAGGTAAGCTTTTCGGTATGAAATTTAGGTGGAAAGTATACATAGAGGAGGGACCTATATATAAGAATTGAAAGAGCACTCTATCTCCATTTATGATCGATGTGGGACAAAATCAATGACACTACAATTTCTATATTTGTGTGCTGCATTGAAATCTTGTTCTATTTATTTATTTATATATTACTACTCATTATTTCCATTCAACAAAATAAACTTTTCTAAAATAATAGTAATATATAGACTTTATTATACATATACATAAATACTCAAAATATTTTTTATCAACAATATAATCTTTATTTAAAATAATAATTTTAAATAAAACAATACCCTTTTCTGTACTGCAAAAAAAAAAAAAAAAAAACAATACCCCTTAGTAAAATTTTAATAACCTAAAAAATAATCCCTAAAATAATATTGAGGATATAATCCCATAAAAATAATAATACCAATTGTGGGTAGATTATAATAAAAATACAAGGTGTTACTATCTATCCCACTTAAGAAATGACTTTGTCCCCGAATTCGATATTTTGCTTTTTAAAAGTGAGGTAAATAATCACCAAAGCCAAAATAAAATATGCCCAAAATACAATGGTAACCATGCTTAGAACAACATGGTAACCTAGGGTGAGGTGTTACATCCTCCCCAGGAAAAAAAGGCCAATATAGTCCTTTTTTGTACAAAAAAGTTAAATCAGTCATTTTTTTTTTATTTTTTTGCCCAATTGGTCCGCTACATATACTAATTACGTCCCAATCGGTCCGTCACCCACTAATTATGTCTTAATTACATATTTTTGGCCAAATCAGTCCTTTTTTTCAAAAATCTAAATTGGCCAGTTATTAATTTTTGTCTCCTTTCATGTAGTCCAATGCACATTTCAAATTACTAATAACTCAAATTCGATATAAGTAAAAATTATAAAATTTCAATATTATAAACTACACGACGAGACGAATCTAACAAGATCTTATTTGGTCATTTTAATTTGTAGATCTATGTTTAAACTTTAAGTCGAAACAAGTGTGTGAACAGTAGCAAATTAGACAATGTAGTTATTAAAAAAATGGAGGGAGTATATCGCAATTGTTCTTTATTTTATGGAGAAACACAAAAAAAAAATCACTGAACTCTAAAAGAAGATCCACCCCGATAGCTGATGACTAGAACTCCGATGGCATCCAACGAATGTACTATCCAATCCGATGCGAGAATGGGGCTTCGCATATAGGAGGGAGTCGCATAAAATGATGTTCTTGAAAAACGTAGGTCAAGCGACTCCCTCATCTGTCGGAAGCCCGTTTTCGCATCGAATTGGGCAGTACATTCGCTGGATGTGATCGGAGTTCTAGTCATCAGCTATCGGGGTGGATCTTCTTTTAGAGTTCGGTGGTTTTTTTGTGTTTCTCCATAAAATAAAGACCAATTGCGATAGACTCACTCTATTTTTTTTAATAAGTACATTATCTAATTTGCTACTATTCACACACTTGTTTTGACTTAAAGTTTAAACATAGATATACAAGTTAAAATGAGCCAAGTAGGATCTTATTAGATTCGTCTCGACGTGTGTTAAAATGAGCCAAGTAGGATCTTGTTAGATTTGTCTAGTCGTGTAGTTTATAAAATATCAAAATTTTAGAATTTTTACTTGTATCGAATTTGAGTTATTAGTGGTTTGAAATGTGCATTGGACTGCATGAGAGGGGGCAAAAATTAATAACGGACCAATTTAGATTTTTGGAAAAAAAGAAAAGGACTGATTTGGCCAAAAATATGTAATTAGGGCATAATTTGTGGGTGGAGGACCGATTGAGACGTAATTAGTATATGTAGCGGACCATTTGGGCATAAAAAGTAAAAAAATGACTGATTTGGCTTTTTTGTTAAAAAAAGGACTATATTGGCATTTTTTCCATCCTCGCCCCATTAGGATTCTAGTTATGCCCTGATAACTACGTCGTGTTCGGCGAAGAGTTCTGGATACTTTTATTGCATCTCAGTTTTCGTTTCCCACATTTGCCCCTCACTGCCATGGTTGGACCAGGCGTATAGTCTTATCCTCGTCTTTCGCTCCTTAGTATCGATGATTCAATGGGGTTTCTCTTCATAAGTGAGATCTTCATGTAAGTTTATTGTTACGGGTGGACGAAATGTGTTGGATTATATACATACTTTCGTAGTTGCGAGCTGTGGAAAACATCATGTACTACACTGAATGTTAACGGTAGGACAAGTTGGCGAGAGTACTAACAAGCTCCAAAACTGCATATGGCTCAATGAATCGCGGGCTCAGTATCCCCTTCTTCCCAAAATGCATTACGCCACGCATTCGAGAAATATTCAAGATCACCTTACCGAAAACTTGATGTTCAACATTTGTGTCATTGGGCTCGCGATGTTGGAGAAGTCCTTAACGAAACGCATATAATAGACAGCTAGGCCAATGAAGCTTCGTACCTTGGAGAAGTTTTTAACGAAACATCGTCAAAGGGAAGTTAGTTACACTACTAGAAAAAATCCAGATTCGGTCGCTAAAATTGTGGTAGCTAACGAGTTTTGGTCGCTAAAATTATGGTTGCTAACAAATTTCGGTCGCAAATTCGGTCGCTAACCCCTTTAGCTACCGAATTTTACCAAATTTTTTCGGTCGCTAAAACAGAAAATTCTTGTAGTGTTAAGTTGGATGCGAACTCAAAATTGTTAATCAACAAAGGAACCCAATAGTACGATTTAGAGGAATTCCCAACGAGATTGTGTTTCAGAGAGTGCTAGTTAAGGCACTACGTTCGAGGATGAAAACGTATCAGTCATCACGTTTCCATGTCCATGTACATAGGCTTAGTTTAACACGTTAAGTGGTCACACTGGCTGTTGTTGCGGGTATGCTGAGTAGGTACTATTCGAGTTATCCCCATATCTGTATCCTGATTATATTTCCCCTGGAAACCATTTCCATGGTCATCTATATGGCGATCTCTTCGATCATTGATTCAATTCCCTGCCAGGTCCTCCATTTTCGTAATTTTATCAAGACGAGTATAGCAAGTGACTCTTTGATGACCCTCCAATAGCGGGAACTTGTTTCGGGGCATGATTGGTGTAGATGTGGTTTCTGGCATTTTAGACATCAAGAGGAAAGTTTCTCATTGTTGTCGACAAATGGACGAGTATCGTTGCCACGATCAGTCCTCCTACCATCTCGATCTCTCTCTCAATTTTGGTTACCGTCTCTCCGATAAAAAATCCCTCGTTTGTCCTAGTTAAACTCTTGTCGTTGGGACTTGTTGCTAGATTATGCTTTGTTGTACATCCTCTTTGATGTAGAATCTGAGACATCATAATTGCTCGATCACAAATCTTCTAGAGGATTGTAAACTCCTTGTGCTATAATGATTTGCGGATTAAAAAATTCAATCCTATTTCGCACTTCTGCGTTTTCTCTTGGACTGTGGATGCCAGATTAGGCGCAAATTTCAACAATCTTAAGAATTTGGCGTAATACTCCTAGATCTAATTCATAAACACAAGTTACTTAGATCTATACTATGTTAGCAAAATAGTAAGCGAGGTAGTAAGCTCGGCAATAAACAACACATGACACATGTCAAAACTATACATAAGTATCAGGTTATTAAGTAAGCATTCCGAAAATGGAGATCCTAGGAGTGCGGGTATGTACATGACCCAACATTGTTCTTTGGGTCCTCCTCACGATGAGAGGGACTACACTACAATGTTTCCTCGGAAGGGGCTTAGGGCTGCAATGAAGTGGCACAATCTCATCACGCAGAAAGTCGAATGGCCGCCGTTGGGGCTGCAACAATAATAGGGCCGCTGTCATTGCTGTAGAAAGTCTGGCTGGTATACTGGGCCCCGCAGAAGGTCTATATGGGGTGACTGGATAGTCAATGCAATAAATAGCTTGTACTTAGCATCAATTCTCAGATTTCGTGTCGCAGTTCCGTATTCTCGAAAATCAGAATAGTTAGTGCTGCTACCGTCTGGTGATCGTTCAGGGAGGCCATTTTCTAAAATACTTTAAAACCGAGTATAAAAATGAATTTGTCACAAATAACCCAGTGTCGAGCATTGCAATGTATGCAGGTGAAGTGATCCCTTCCCTAGTCAAGCTTTAATTTATCCTGGAAGGAGAAATGAAAAAGAAAAAAAATATTATCTGCGACGAATTCGCTGGTAAGTTCTCTATACTCGGAACCAACAACAGCCAACAAATTATAGACAGATGAGGATACTCTCATATCAATAACCAGGAACTCAACAATACGAACAACACAATAAGGAAGTCAAATCAACTACCAGGAGCTCAAAAATTGGAACAACACAAGGGGTCAAATCAATAACCAGGAGCTCAACTATAGGTACAACACAACAACGGTACTCTTAAATCAGTAACCGAGAATTCAACCATATATATATATATATATATATTATTTTCGGGAGCAACCCGGAATCTCAACAAGGGCAACTGCCTAGATATAATTAACCATCTCAATGGTTGCATGCATGTTAGAGGGATTCAGAATGAACCTTAAAATACCGATATCACGTACTAAATCATGCTCGTTATCTATTAATCAATAGATAATTACCCTTCAAGGGCGCCCGCAGGGCAAAGATTCAACAAGTTGGTTTACCTCACCAGGTTCAACAAAGATTATCAATGAATTGGTCTCACTCATATTATGCCATGAAACCCCTCGGCGGATTGGCTATAACATATATTTTCGTACTTAGGGCATACAGTCATGGGGTTATTTATACAACGAGTTTCTACGTAAATCAAAAGCAATTCGAACGAAGTCAAAAGGAAATACGGGACGAAAAGCAAGTGAAATAGTAACAAAAGGGCTAATAACAAACAAAATAATGACCGAGGAACGAATAAACGATAACGAATAACGTAGGCCAATAAGAAACAACAAAAACCTACTACTAGTAGGGCAAGAACGAAAAATAAATGTCAACTATTAAAGCAGGAATGAAAATAAAGCCTATGATTAAGGGAAAGACAAACTAAATAAATAATGAAAGCGGATAAAAGAAAGCTAAGCAAAGACAAACTAAGTAAATAAGGAAAACGAATAAAAATAACAAGGGCGGAAAGCATATGGAACTTATCTAAGAGTATAGGAAACTTACTCAACCGCAAAATTTTAAAATAACACCGACTTGCCTTGCAGATCCTCAGTGACTTCCCAGCCGACTCTACTACCAAAAGTTAACTATAAGTTCCTCCTTAAAAGAAAGAATGGGGCTGGGGACACAATTAGCAACACCTAATAATAATAATAATAATAATAATAATAATAATAATAATAATAATATTTAAACAATTTAACTGACCATACTTACCATGCAGGTAAGCTTTTCGGTATGAAATTTAGGCGGAAGTATACATAGAGGGGGGACCTATATGATCATTTATGAATTGGAAGAGCACTCTATCTCCATTTATGAAAGTATACATAGAGGAGGGACATATTTAAGAATTGGAATAGCACTCTATCTCCATTTATGATCGATGTGGGACAAAATCAATAACACTACAATTTCTATATTTGAGTGCTGTATTGAAATCTTGTTTTATTTAATTTTTATTTTTATTTATTTCTTTTTTTCATGGCTACGTAAGTTGCTCTTTTCTTTTTCTATTTTTTCTATTTTCTATTCTTATAATTTTTACTAGTCAAATATAATAAATAATACTACTAAAATATACTCCCTCCGTCCCAGCTCAAATGTCTCGTTTGACTTTTTGACAATGTTCATTGTTCAACTTTGACTCAATATTATTGTAAGTATATATATTTGAAAAAATAGTCAAGTTTGGTCTTGTTAGATTCGTCTAATCGTCTAGTTTCAGAATATATATATTTACATCATTTTTACTTGTATATATTTTGAGATATTAACAATTTAAAAAGTGCATTGAATTGTGTGCAGAAATGAAATGAGACATTTCAAATGGGACAGAGGGAGTATTAAAAGCTTTAATGTATTTATATATTACTACTCATTATTTCCATTCAACAAAATAAACTTTTTCAAAATAATAGTAACTAGATTTTTGACCCGCGCTTCGCGGGCGGTGATTTTTCTTTATTTTTTTCCCAAATAAATGTGGTCTTATTATTATTTGTACATAAAGTTTGCTTTACTTTAAAATAATAGTAATATATGGACTTCACTGTACTGAAAAAATATATATAAATATTCATAATATTATTTTTTATCAAAAAATAATCTTTATTTAAAATAAATAATTTCAAACAATACCCTTTACTGTACTGAAAAAAAAATAATACCCCTTAGTAAAATTTTAATAACCTCGAAAAGAATCCCGACTTTTGTTTACAACCGAAGGATACTCCACCACCTAGGCACTCTCATTGTGGAAGTCGTTGGCATCGACTTCAACACTGACACATCTGAAAGGGCTAGGTCCATAATATATATTTTTTTATCAAAAAATAATCTTTATTTAAAATAAATAATTTCAAATACAACAATACCCTTTACTGTACTGAAAAAAATAATAACCCTTAGTAAAATTTTAATAACCTCGAAAAGAATCCCGACTTTTGTTTACAACCGAAGGATACTCCACACCTAGGCACTCTCATTGGGGAAGTCGTTGGTATCGACTTCAACACTGACACATCTGAAAGGGCTAGGTATGCTCGTCTGGCCATAAGGCTCCCTCTGTTTAAACCCCTTGTTCCGCAGATTACGGTGGCTGGCCGGATAATCAAACTGGAATACGAAAACCTCAAGCTTATGTGCTTCCAATGTGGCTTGTATGGCCATGTCAATCCAAATGCCCAGAATAAACCACGATAGTCCCTCGGCCCCAAGAACCTGCTAACCCTCCCACACAAGTCCGGACTAATCAATAACCAAAATCTTCATTTGGTCCCTGGATGATTGCAACACGTCGCCGGCCGCCCCAATCCCAATCCAAGAACTCCCAAATCCCCTACCACCAACCAAGGCCGCAACGGGTTTGCCCCACTTGACGATGACAACGTGCAGGTTGATCTTATGGAAGACGACTCCCCCCGGCATCAGACTCCTCTCCCCAACCACCAACCATTGCCCCAAGGCAGTAACACCAACAGATCTTGACAGCCAAGGCGACGTTCCCCATCCCTGGCTACCAGAGTACAAGAACCTTCCATGAACCATACAGCCTGGCTTACTCCACCTTCTGGTGCCCGAATTTCTACTGTTCGAACCATCTTGCAGTCAGACCACCATGCAACCGTTATTGTTGAAGATCCGTCTTCACACTCATGAAGCAAAGGTGGTAAGATCTCTGGTGCTCAGGGAGGTCGTCCACCTGACCAACCGGGGACAAATATTCACGACCCCATGGACGTGGGGGACAATCAGTCCCATGCACTCTCCATCTGGGCGGAAGGCCTGCCGGCCCACTTCCGTAGCTAAGAGTACTTACCTCTTCCCTCATTTTTCCTGATGAATTTAAATATTATGTGTTGGAACGTGCAGGGAGCAGGATCCAAGGAATTCCGTCGTGAATTCAAAGACATGACGAACCATAACAGAGTAGATTTCATGGCCATTTTTGAACCAAGAATCAGTGGTATCCGTGCTGATAGATTTGTCAACAGATGCCATTTTCCTAACTCCTTCCGCATTGAAGCTGAAGGTTTTGCTGGTGGGATATGGTTGTTCTGGAAAGACTCTATTAAAGTGGAAATAATTGAATACCACTCCCAATTTATTGATTCGGTCATTCATATGTCCAACTCCTCCATCTTTGTCACTATGGTCTACGGTGCCCCTAACAAGTACATGCGATCTTGGCTCTGGCCGCAATTTTCACGCATTAGATGTAACATATTCGGTCCTTGGCTGGTCGGAGGAGACTTGAACTGCATCGCAAGGAATTTTGAGTCCCGAGGTGGTGCCAAGACCAACATTGTAGGTCAGAACTCATGAACTGGATCAATTCTAATGACATGGTCGAACTCAGAACTTTCGGTAGCCAATTTACATGGGCTCGTGGACCTCTCAGAAAGCGCTTAGACCGCATGATGGGCAACAAGGAATGGTTTGACAACTTCTCTCACGGAACGGTGGAAGTCCTTCCCAGAATTCTCTCTGAGCACGCCCCACTTCTCATACGCCTATCAGACAGACGCCATACCAACACCTGCACCACCGAAAGGCCCTTTCGTTACAAAGTCTGTTGGCGAAACCACTCCAGCTTTCAGGATCTTGTACGGGTAGTCTGGAATGATGGAAATTCTCTCAACACTAAACTTAGCAACCTGCAAAAGGCTGCCTCTGGATGGCACAAAAAAGTCTACAACAACATTGGTAGATGCAAGAACCGCATAAGAGCTAGGTTGGCTGGCATTGAGAAGAACCCGAGCTGGTCAATCAATCACTTCCAGCAACGCCTCCACTCTCAACTTTGCACTGACCTTGCCCGGATCCTTGAAACTGAGGAACTCAATTGGATTCAGCGCAGCGTAAGGGACTGGTCTTCCGTTGGAGATCAAAACACTAAATTCTTCCAAAACTTTGTCAAGCACAGGAAGTCCAAAAAATCTTTTTCAATCCTTGAAAATGCTGAGGGTCAAGTCTTGACAGAGGAAAAAGACATTCAAGAGATGGTCACTTCCTGCTTCAAACTTCTTTTCAGCGATCCACAAATCCCTTCGGCCAACTGTTTCCCTGGATTAGGCACCATTTCCCCATATCTCTCAATCTAATTCCTTCCTCCTAGATGCTGAATCTTCAGATGAAGATATATAGCAGGCCGTCAAAGGAATGCCACCCCTGAAAGCTCCCGGACCAGGCGGGTACCATGTTGCATTTTATCAAAAGAACTGGGAGGTTGTGGGCCAATCAGTCTGTGAATTTGTCAAGGATTGTTTCAAGAATCCTCGGAAACTCGAGGCTATCAACCATACCCTTCTAGTCCTTATTTCTAAGATCCCCAATCCCAAACCGGTTACTCAATTTCATCCTATTAGTCTTTCTAATGTTCTTTATAAGATAATGACTAAAATCATCACTAATAGACTTACTTTTGTTATGCCTAAGCTGATATCCACAGGGCAAGCTAGCTTTGTCAAGGGCCAATTCATCCAAGACAACATCATCATCAGTCAAGAAATAGACCATTTATTGGAGAAATCTACGGCTAGACCTGGGTTCATGATTATTAAACTTGACCTTGAGAAAGCCTACGATAAGCTCCGATGAAAATTTATCCATGAAACCATTTTAATGGCAGGTTTCCCTTCTAATTGTACCAACTTCATTATTAACTGTGTTCAAACTTCAAACTTCTTCTATGTCCAATGGATCAACCTCCCATCTAACATCTTCAAACCCTCTCGCGGTGTTCGCCAAGGAGATCCAATATCCCCTTACTTGTTTATCCTCTGCCTTGAACGCCTGGGAGCCATGATCAACGAGGCCGTCTCTACTGGCTTATAGCATCCTGTTAGCTGTGAATCAGATCTCTCCTTGCAGGATCGTGCCACTCGGCCGCTATCACAACTAGATCTCACTTGTACAGTTGACCACTACGTTGAGAATGGACAATGGGCGATGCACAAATTCGTGGATAAACTCCCACTGGACGTTGTTCATTCCATCCTCCAATGCAACCCCCCACAATAGAGGATCAGCCTGACCAACCACGATGGAATCCTTCACCACGAGGGTTATTCTCAACAAAATGTGCCGGGAAACCCTAGCCAACCAGTCCGACTCAGACGTTCCTGACTACAAAGAGTGGCAAGCAATCTGGAGATGGCCGGTTTCTCAACGTGCCCACACTTTTCTCTGGCTTGTAGACACGATAAAATTCTCACAGCGGAAGAAAAAATGAAGAGAGGCATGAATGTGGAGCCTACCTGCTGGAAACGTGGAGAAGTGGAACTGGAATTCACGCACTTCGCGACTGCCCGGACTCTACTAGGGTTTGGATTTCCCTTGGTATTCAATCTCTCTCACCGTTCTGGTCCCATAATCTTCCTACTTGGATAGACTCCAATCATTGTTGTTTCATTGGTGACTCTGAAGCCTCGCTCTTTGGATTTGGTGTATGGGAAATTTGGAAAGCCCGGTGTCGCGAGCTCTATGGCAACGAGAGGATCCATTGGGATCACATACACCATCAGATTGGCCGCATGCAGATCGAATTTTTGGCTGCTCGCACTGATCTCAAAACCCCCGGCCTCAAAAGCTGGCGTACTAAGAAAATCAAATGGGCCAAGCCTCCCTCATTGGGCAAAGGCTAATTGTGACGTCCGAACAGGCAGACACTTCAGCATGGCTGGTGGAGTCATCAGAGACAATCAAGGACAATGGATGGGCGGCATCCGGGCCATAGGTGGAACTAAAGACACAATCCAGATAGAAGCGTGGGGCATCCTTCTTTGCCTCCAATTGGCTTGGGAGTTAAACATCCCCAAGATAGAAGTTGAAACGGATTGTAAGCAGCTGCTTGAGCTCCTTAATGAGACTCCATCTATCCCAGGTCCCTTCTCCAATCTACTATCTAAGATCCTTCTAATGGCCTATTTTCCTAAATCAAAATATTGTGGCCCAAAAGTGAAAATGACTCCTTCTGGTTGCCTATTTTAATTATTACCTCTAATGTTATATTATGTCTATAGTATTATTTATATAATATATATTTATATAGAAATATTTGTATATAAAATAATAAATATTATATTAAAAAATATATTAGTATTAATATATTTTTATATAAAAATATATTTGAGTTTTTTACATTACGAAGTTCGATTCCCCAACAGCCCCTATCCCTCACTTTTATCACTCTATGTGACATGTGCTACCACCATCCATAAACACATAATATTGTAGTCGACATATGCCCAATAAAATAAGTAATTTCTTAACAACGCAATGACTTATTCGTCGCACCTATTATTATTACAATATATAGTTTACCAACTAGGAAACGATGATCACATTTTTGCCTGAATTAAGCTCCAAACCAATCCCTCAATTATTATTATTAGGTAGTTGCTGTGGATTGTTGTTGGAAGATGATGATCGGACACCAAAACGTCTGTTCCTGCCCTGAAAATAGACGAGGGCATCCACAAAGTCGGCCTCCTCAAACTCTGGAGACATTTTTTTGGAGAAGTAGAGTTCCGAGTAGGCCAATTGCCAGAGCAGGAAGTTGCTCAACCTCACCTCTCCCCCATGCCTTATCAGTAAATCAGGACTCGATGATGAAAACTCCTCATCGTCGTCATCGATGATGCAGTTGGTCATCAGGTGCTGCTCCACTACCTTGTCATTTATCTCCTCTGCCCTCAAAACCCCATCCTTCACTTTGCTAGCAATTTTCTTGCACGCTTCTGTAATCTCCAGACGCCCCCCGTAGCTAATCCCCAACACAAAATGCATGCCCTTCTTGTTGCCTCTACGACTCAGTTCCTCGGCACCCGATATTGTAGCCTGCAGAGATGATGGCATCCTCGATCTTTCACCAATCACATTAAACTGCAACCCGTTCCTGCAGCAATCGTTGTTCACCAACAATTTTAGCCCTCCTCCTTTCTAACATAAATAAAATTGTAAAATTACATCCTTGAGGTAGATGTAATGATGAATAGGGAAGAAATTTGTTACCGCTGAATTAATTCCATGACATCCGTTTTTATGAAATCCTCGATGATGCTGAACAACCAGTCAACTTCCTTCTGTTCAGATCGATATTCAGGCACACATGTATCAATAATATATACTTAAAATGTCGTTCAATAGTTGGATTGGCCTGATCAGGAAGGTATATATACATGTGAATCATAACCAATGTTGTGTTGATACCTTAGGGCGATTCAAATTTTCTGTGGACAGAGCGTAAACGGTGAGAACTTTAATTTGGAATTTGGAAGAAGCAGAAGAGATCAAGTTTGCTAAATTTCCAAAACTTATACGGTGGCCCTGTTCCGTGGGCAGGCCTCGCCCCTTTGACCACCTCGCGTGCCCATCAACGATCATAGCAACGTGCTTTGGCATTAGCTTCGGATCAAGATTGAGGTCGACGGCTGCTTCGACTTGTGCTTCATCATTGGCTGCATCATCATCCCCATCGGCAGTTTCAACTGCAACATGGCGGCCAGAAGCACCCAACGGTAGCCAAGAAGCAGAAACAGAAGCAGCACCTGCATTTGGATAAAGCATATGTATATAGATTGAAACAAGACATATTTTTTTGTATGACTGTAGATAAGATGAGTACAATAACCATGTCCGACTAAAGCTACTTGAGCCTTTGTATAACAGATCAGCGTCAATGAAGCAACTCTCTTATTGGCCGCCAATCCGGCCGTGGAGATTGTCATGGCCATTGGAGTTGGAGAACTCGACATTGTTGCCATGTGGGGAATACTCGACAACATTGTTCGAATAATTAATTATTCACCAATTTTTATCTTCTTCGTTAGGGATCGAATGCGAGGTATGACTTTTAGTTTAATTTATAGATCGAGTTGAAACTGGGGATCGTATCGGATAGGAGACTGCATGTAACACCCGATTTTTCTGACTCGCGGGTGTTACCGCCACACTTGCTAAATAAGGCTCGATCTGACACATCGGAACACATCGGCTTATTCAGGAGATGTTAAGGCTAAAACGAGTATATCAATTACCCATTTCAAACAATCATCAATCATACATAAAGATAAAAGATATAATATTTCATTAAAACGAACATGTTTCTCAAAACAATACACAATGTAGGGATAATAATCATTTTTGAGATTATACACAAAATAGCAAAACCACAACATAGCGTTGTAAAAAGTCTGACATCTTGCAAAACTATTGAAAAGTTTTATGTAGAAAATATGCAGGTGAAGTGATCCCTTCCCCAGTCAAGCTTTAATTTTATCCTGGAAGGGAAAATGAAAAAGAAAAAAAAGATTGTTAGCGACAAATTCGCTGATAAGTTCCCTATACTCAGAACCAATAACAACCAACAAATTATAGGCACAATGAGGATATTCTCAGATCAATAACAGGAACTCAACAATACGAACAACATAATAAGGGAGTCAAATCAACAACCAGGAGCTCAACAATCGGAGCGACACAACAAGAGGGTCAAATCAATAACCGGGAGCTCAATCATAGGTACAACACAACAACGGTACTTTCAAATCAGTAACCAAGAGTTCAACCATATATAATTAACCATCTCAATGGTTGCATGCATGTTAGAGAGACTCAGAATGAACCTTACAATACCAGTATCCTGTACTAAGTCTCGGGTCTCACCCGATTTCATTTAGTTCATGGGTCACTCTACATGACATTTTCCAGGGCCTACTGAACACGGGCCGTCACACGGCAAGTCAACCTCAATCATGCTCGTTATCTATTAATCAATAGATAATTACCCTTCAAGGGCGCCCACAGCCCAAAGATTCAACAACAAGTTGGCTTACCTCACCAGGTTCAACAAAGATTATCAATGAATTGATCTCACTCATATTCTGCCATGAAACCCCTCGGCGGGATGGCTATAACCTATGTTGTCGTACTTAGGGCATATAGTCAAAGGGTTATTTATACAGCAAGTTTCTACGTAAATCAAAAGAAATTGGAATGAAGTCAAAAGTAAATACACGACGAAAAGCAAGTGAAACAGGAACAAAAGGGCTAATAACAAACAAAATAATGATCGAGGAACGAACAAACGATAACAAATAACGTAGGCCAATTAGAAACAACAAAAACCTACTACTAGTAAGGCAAGAATGAAAAAATAAATGTCAACTACTAGCCTGTTTGGAATGACTTTTTTTTCAAGTGCTTTTGGCTTTTACTTCTGCCAAAAGCACTTCTGAAGAAAAAAGAGTTTGTTTTGGCTTTTTAGAAAAAACAAAAGCACCTCGAAAAGCTGCAAAAGTGCTTCTAGGAGAATCCGCCCAGGGGGTGCTTCTCTGAAAAGCAGAAGCCAAAAGCACCTAGTAATGTATGCAGAGTCATAAATGAGCCCATTAATTTATTTAAATTACACTATAAATATATACCATCATAATAAAAGCATATCCTTTTTGGTAATTTATACATTTCAAAAGCAATTTTCACTTTTACACATTCAAACACACTTTTGAAAAAAAAAATTCTTTTCAAACATTTCATCAAAACACAAAGGTTACCTGCTTCTGCTTTTAGCTTTTACTTCTGCTTCTACTTTTTAAAAGCCAATCCAAACGGGCCCTAAAGCAGGAACGAAAATGAAGGCCTGCGATTAAGGAAAAGACCAACAAAATAAATAAGGAAAGCGGATAAAAGAAAGCCAAACAAAAACAAACTAAATAAATACGGAAAGCGAAAAAGGAAAGAAAATAAAATAACAAGGGCGGATGCTATAACAAGGGCCGAAAGCATCACCCCAATTTTAAACTTATAGAATAGTATAGGAAACTTACAGAAGAGTATAGGAAACCTACACCAACTCGCTTAGCAGATCCTCAGCGTCTTTTCGGCCACTACTCTGCTACCAAAATTTAACTAGGTTCTCCTTACAAGAAAAACCGGGGTTGGGATGACACAATTAGCATCACCCCAATAATAATAATAATAATAATAATAATAATAATAATATAATAATATAATAATAATAATATAATAATAATAATAATAATAATAATAATAATAATAATAATAATAATAATAATAATAATAATATTTAAAAAATTGAACTGACCATACTTACCTTGCAGGTAAGCTTTTCGGTATGAAATTTAGGTGGAAAGTATACATAGAGGAGGGACCTATATATAAGAATTGAAAGAGCACTCTATCTCCATTTATGATCGATGTGGGACAAAATCAATGACACTACAATTTCTATATTTGTGTGCTGCATTGAAATCTTGTTCTATTTATTTATTTATATATTACTACTCATTATTTCCATTCAACAAAATAAACTTTTCTAAAATAATAGTAATATATAGACTTTATTATACATATACATAAATACTCATAATATTTTTTATCAACAATATAATCTTTATTTAAAATAATAATTTTAAATAAAACAATACCTTTTTCTGTACTGCAAAAAAAAAAAAAAAAAAAAAACAATACCCTTAGTAAAATTTTAATAACCTAAAAAATAATCCCTAAAATAATATTGAGGACATAATCCCATAAAAATAATAATATCAATTGTGGGTAGATTATAATAAAAATACAAGGTGTTACTATCTATCCCACTTAAGAAATGACTTTGTCCCCGAATTCGATATTTTGCTTTTTAAAAGTGAGGTAAATAATCACCAAAGCCAAAATAAAATATACCCAAAATACAATGGTAACCATGCTTAGAACAACATGGTAACCTAGGGTGAGGTGTTACATCCTCCCCGGGGAAAAAAAAAGGCCAATATAGTCCTTTTTTGTACAAAAAAAGTTAAATCAGTCATTTTTTTTAATTTTTTTGCCCAGTTGGTCCGCTACATATACTAATTACGTCCCCTATCGGTCCATCACCCACTAATTATGCCTTAATTATATATTTTTCGCCAAATCATTCCTTTTTTTTTTCAAAAATCTAAATTGGTCAGTTATTAATTTTTGTCTCCTTTCATGTAGTCCAATGCACATTTCAAATTACTAATAACTCAAATTCGATATAAGTAAAAATTCTAAAATTTCAATATTATAAACTACACGACGAGACGAATCTAACAAGATCTTATTTGGCTCATTTTAATTTGTAGATCTATGTTTAAACTTTAAGTGAAAACAAGTGTGTGAACAATAGCAAATTAGACAATGTAGTTATTAAAAAAATGGATGGAGTATATCGCAATTGGTCTTTATTTTATGGAGAAACACAAAAAAAAAATCACTGAACTCTAAAAGAAGATCCACCACGATAGTTGATGACTAGAACTCAGATGGCATCCAACGAATGTACTATCCAATCGGATGCGAGAATGGGCTTCGCATATATGAGGGAGTCGCACAAAATGATGTTCTTGGAAAACGTAGGTCAAGCGACTCCCTCATCTGTTGGAAGCCCATCTTCGCATCGAATTGGGCAGTACATTCGCTGGATGTGATCGGAGTTCTAGTCATCAGCTATCGGGGTGGATCTTCTTTTAGAGTTCGGTGGTTTTTTTGTGTTTCTCCATAAAATAAAGACCAATTGCGATATACTCACTCTATTTTTTTAATAACTACATTATCTAATTTGCTACTATTCACACACTTGTTTTGACTTAAAGTTTAAACATAGATATACAAGTTAAAATGAGCCAAGTAGGATCTTATTAGATTCGTCTCGACGTGTGTTAAAATGAGCCAAGTAGGATCTTGTTAGATTCGTCTCGTCGTGTAGTTTATAAAATATCAAAATTTTAGAATTTTTACTTGTATCGAATTTGAGTGATTAGTGGTTTGAAATGTGCATTGGACTGCATGAGAGGGGGCAAAAATTAATAACGGACCAATTTAGATTTTTGGAAAAAAGAAAATGACTGATTTGGCCAAAAATATGTAATTAGGGCATAATTTGTGAGTGGATGACCAATTGAGACGTAATTAGTATATGTAGCGGACCAATTGGGCATAAAAAGTAAAAAAATGACTGATTTGACTTTTTTGTTAAAAAAAGGACTATATTGGCCTTTTTTCCATCCTCGCCCCATTAGGATTCTAGTTATGCCCTGATAACTACGTCGTGTTCGGCGAAGAGTTCTGGATACTTTTATTGCATCTCAGTTTTCGTTTCCCACATTTTCCCCTCACTGCCATGGTTGGACCAGGCGTATAGTCTTATCCTCGTCTTTCGCTCGCTCCTTAGTATCGATGATTCAATGGGTTTTCTCTTCATAAGTGAGATCTTCATGTAAGTTTATTGTTACGGGTGGACGAAATGTGTTGGATTATATACATACTTTCATAGTTGCGAGCTGTGGAAAACATCATGTACTACACTGAATGTTAACGGTAGGACAAGTTGGCGAGAGTACTAACAAGCTTCAAAACTGCATATGGCTCAATGAATCGCGGGCTCGGTATCCCCTTTTTCCCAAAATGCATTACGCCACGCATTCGAGAAATATTCAAGATCACCTTACCGAAAACTTGATGTTCAACATTTGTGTCATTGGGCTCGCGATGTTGGAGAAGTCCTTAACGAAACGCATATAATAGACAACTAGGCCAATGAAGCTTCGTACCTTGGAGAAGTTTTTAACGAAACATTGTCAAAGGGAAGTTAGTTAAGTTGGATGCGAACTCAACATTGTTAATCAACAAAGGAACCCAATAATACGATTTAGAGGAATTCCCAATGAGATTGTGTTTCAGAGAGTGCTAGTTAAGGCACTACGTTCGAGGATGAAAACGTATCAGTCATCACGTTTCTATGTCCATGTACATAGGCTTAGTTTAACACGTTAAGTGGTCACACTGGCTGTTGTTGCGGGTATGCTGAGTAGGTACTATTCGAGTTATCCCCATATCTGTATCCTGATTATATTTCCCCTGGAAACCATTTCCACGGTCATCCATATGGCGATCTCTTCGATCATTGATTCGATTCCCTGCCAGGTCTTCCATTTTCGTAATTTTGTCAAGACGAGTATAGCAAGTGACTCTTCGATGACCCTCCAATAGCGGGAACTTGTTTCGGGGCATGATTGGTGTAGATGTGGTTTCTGGCATTTTAGGCATCAAGAGGAAAGTTTCTCATTGTTGTCGACAAATGGACGAGTATCGTTGCCACGATCGGTCCTCATACCATCTCGATCTCTCTCTCAATTTTGGTTACCGTCTCTCCGATCAAAAATCCCTCGTTTGTCCTGGTTAAACTCTTGTCGTTGGGACTTGTTGCTAGATTATGCTTTGTTGTACATCCTCTTTGATGTAGAATCTGAGACATCATAATTGCTCGATCACAAATCTTCTGGAGGATTGTAAACTCCTTGTGCCATAATGATTTGCGGATTAAAAAATTCAATCCTATTTCGCACTTCTGCGTTTTCTCTTGGACTGTGGATGCCGGATTAGGTGCAAATTTCAACAATATTAAGAATTTGGCGTAATACTCCTAGATCTAATTCATAAACACAAGTTACTTAGATCTATACTATGTTAGCAAAATAGTAAGCGAGGTAGTAAGCTCGGCAATAAACAACACATGACACATGTCAAAACTATACATAAGTATCAGGTTATTAAGTAAGCATTTCGAAAATGGAGATCCTAGGAGTGCGGGTATGTACATGACCCAACATTGTTCTCTGGGTCCTCCTCACGATGAGAGGGACTACACTACAATGTTTCCTCGGAAGGGGCTTAGGGCCGCAATGAAGTGGCAGAATCTCATCACGCAGAAAGTCGAATGGCCGCCGTTGGGGCTGCAACAATAGTAGGGCCGCTGTCATTGCTGTAGAAAGTCTGGCTGGTATACTAGGCCCCGCAGAAAGTCTATATGGGGTGACTGGATAGTCAATGCAATAAATAGCTTGTACTTAGCATCAATTCCCAGATTTCGTGTCGCAGTTCCGTATTCTCGAAAATCAGAATAGTTAGTGCTGCTACCGTCTGGTGATCGTTCAGGGAGGCCATTTTCTAAAATACTTTAAAACCGAGTATAGATCTAGCTACCTAGATAAAAATGAATTTGTCCCAAATAACCCAGTGTCGAGCATTGCAATGTATGCTAAATTTTGAAAACATAAAATCTCTAGGAAGTTGTCGGTTTAAAATTACTTGTGTAGAAAGTAATTTTGAAAAATACTTGTATGCTCTGATACTACTCTAAACATCTTGATTTTTCTGACAGGCGTGTGTTACCGCCACATCTCCTAAATAAGGCTCGATATGACACATCGGCTTATTCAGGAGATGCTAAGGCTAAAACGAGTATATCAATTACCCATTTCAAACAATTATCAATCATACTTAAAGATAATAAATACTCCCTCCGTCCCATTTAGAATGTCCTATTTGATTTCTGCACACAATCCAATACACGTTTTAAATCGATCATATCTCAAAATATATAAGTAAAAATTATGTAAAATATATATTCTAAAACTACACGATTAGACGAATCTAACAAGACTGAACTCGATTTTTTTTTCCAAATATATACTTGCAATTATGTTGAGTCAAAGTTGAACAGTGAACAGTACCAAAAAGTCAAACAAGACGTTTAAAGTGGGACGGAGGGAGTATAATTTTTCATTAAAACGAACATCGTTTCTCAAAACAATATATAGTGTAGGGATAATAACTATTTTTAAGATTATACACAAAATAGCAAAACCACAAGGCAGTGTTGTCAAAAGCCTGACATCTGTCAAAACTATTGAAAAGTTTTATGCAGAAAATATGCAGGTGAAGTGATCCCTTCCCTAGTCAAGCTTTAATTTATCCTGGAAGGAGAAATGAAAAAGAAAAAAAATATTATCTGCGACGAATTCGCTGGTAAGTTCTCTATACTCAGAACCAACTCGGGGTGTCAATTTCAGGTTTCGGGTCGTGTTCGTGTCGTGTTTCGATCAGGTTGATCAGGTCGTGTTTCAGGTTTTACAGATTCGGGTCGTGTTCGTGTCAGGTGTTAATAACGGTATAACACAAAATATGTAATCCCGAACACGACCCGAAACCCGAAATGAGCTTGAAATGTCAAACCCGAACAAGATCTGAAAATTTTTAGGTCGAATTTCAGATTAGAAAAACCAAAAACGACTAAACCCAAAAAACCCAAAACTGCATCGGGTTCGTGTCGGTCGGGTTCGTGTTTTCGAATCGTGTCCAAAATTGACACCCCTAGAACCAACAACAACCAACAAATTATAGACAGATGAGAATACTCTCAGATCAATAACCAGGAACTCAACAATACGAACAACACAATAAGGAAGTCAAAGCAACTACCAGGAGCTCAAAAATTGGAACAACACAAGGGGTCAAATCAGTAACCAGGAGCTCAACTATAGGTACAACACAACAACGGTACTCTTAAATCAGTAACCGAGAATTCAACCATATATATATATATTAATTTCGGGAGCAACCCGAAATCTCAACAAGGGCAACTGCCTAGATATAATTAACCATCTCAATGGTTGCATGCATGTTAGAGGGATTCAGAATGAACATCAAAATACTGGTATCACGTACTAAATCATGCCCGTTATCTATTAATCAATAGTAATTACCCTTCAAGGGCGCCCGCAGGGCAAAGATTCAACAAGTTGGTTTACCTCACCAGGTTCAATAAAGATTATCAATGAATTGGTCTCACTCATATTATGCCATGAAACCCCTCGGCGGATTGGCTATAACATATATTTTCGTACTTAGGGCATACAGTCATAGGGTTATTTATACAACGAGTTTCTACGTAAATCAAAGGCAATTCGAACGAAGTCAAAAGGAAATACGGGACGAAAAGCAAGTGAAATAGTAACAAAAGGGCTAATAACATACAAAATAATGACCGAGGAACGAATAAACGATAACGAATAACGTAGGCCAATAAGAAACAACAAAAACCTACTACTAGTAAGGCAAGAACGAAAAATAAATGTCAACTACTAAAGCAGGAATGAAAATAAAGCCTATGATTAAGGGAAAGACAAACTAAATAAATAAGGAAAGCGGATAAAAGAAAGCTAAGCAAAGACAAACTAAATAAATAAGGAAAACGAATAAAAATAACAAGGGCGGAAAGCATATGGAACTTACCTAAGAGTATAGGAAACTTACTCTACCGCAAAATTTTAAAATAACACCGACTTGCCTCGCAGATCCTCAGTGCCTTCCCAGCCGACTCTGCTACCAAAAGTTAACTATAAGTTCCTCCTTAAAAGAAAGACTGGGGCTGGGGACACAATTAGCAACACCTACTACTACTAATAATAATAATAATAATAATAATAATAATAATAATAATAATAATAATAATAATAATAATATTTAAACAATTTAACTGACCATACTTACCATGCAGGTAAGCTTTTCGGTATGAAATTTAGGAGGAAGTATACATAGAGGGGGACCTATATGATCATTTTTGAATTGGAAGAGCACTCTATCTCCATTTATGATCGATGTGGGACAAAATCAATAACACTACCATTTCTATATTTGAGTGTTGTATTGAAATCTTGTTTTATTTAATTTTTATTTTTATTTATTTCTTTTTTTTCATGGCTACGTAAGTTGCTCTTTTCTTTTTCTATTTTTTTTTTCTATTCTTATAATTTTTACTAGTCAAATATAATAAATAATACTACTAAAATATACTCCCTCCGTCCCAGCTCAAATGTCTCGTTTGACTTTTTGACAATGTTCATTGTTCAACTTTGACTCGATATTATTGTAAGTATATATATTTGAAAAAATAGTCAAGTTTGGTCTTGCTAGATTCGTCTAATCGTCTAGTTTCAGAATATATATATTTACATCATTTTTACTTGTATATATTTTGAGATATTAACAATTTAAAAAATGCATTGAATTGTGTGCAGAAATGAAATGAGACATTTCAAATGGGACAAAGGGAGTATTAAAAGCTTTAATGTATTTATATATTACTACTCATTATTTCCATTCAACAAAATAAACTTTTTCAAAATAATAGTAACTAGATTTTGACCCGCGCTTCGCGGGCGGTGATTTTTCTTTATTTTTTTCCCAAATAAATGTGGTCTTATTATTATTTGTGCATAAAGTTTGCTTTACTTTAAATTCATAACATAGGCATAGGAAATCATAAGAATCTGTATCAATTTGATCATAAAACATGCAATAAATAAATAATCAGTTCATTACCTCGACATAATCAACATCAATTTCTATAGGAATATCTTGATCCACCAATTTCAATAAACCAAGCTATTCTAAACCATGAGTACGAATCTCCACAATTCCAAAAAGATAGTAGGAGTGATGGATTCAATTAATTATATTATACAAACCATTATTTAGAAGACCTAGAAAATATTAGATTTTAATAGAGCTTTTTTGGATGAAAGATTTTAATAGAGTTGAGTATGAATGTTGCGTCATGAATTAAAAATTTACAATAAAGAAAACATTCATACTTAAATCTCAGCCCTATAACCAATTGTTAGATTCGAAGAGAGTGATATGTTTCTCCATGAATTATAATAAAGCAATCACTGATATCAGATCTCAGCCATAATCTCAAAACCAAATGTAAGATTCAAAGACATGCATGTATACTTGTGTAACACCCCCGTTTTCCCGTCTTAAAAATTACAGCGGAAGTTACCAATAGGAAAGCGGGGTTGTTACCGCCACACTTCCAATTAAGCTCGCCTTGGCCTTGCCTCGGCTAACTTAATTAAAAGTGCTAAGGCAAATTTAAAAATAATTACAAACATTATTTAAACTATTAACTAAATTTCAAAATATATTTAAATTGGCAAAATATCAGAGTTTATAAAATACACTAACTACGACCGACTATTAAAACGACAACTTTACTGAAAATAAAACATATATTAAAATAACCACTGTAAAACGATACTGACTCCCCTGCCCGTGCCCGTGATGTTAATGAGCTTCACAAATGTCAAATCCTGAAAAAGTGAGTAAGTAACATTTATCAGCACACCGACTGAGTAAATAAATTTTTACCCCTTGGACAAAAATAATTAACTACGACTCAACAGTAAATGGCATGTCAAAACAGTTGCAATAATTCAATCCACATGTAGCTCGACTATGATGCCTACACCCGGGGTATCTCATAGGACCTAGCATGCCCTCATAATGACCGAAGTCAAAATATGAGTACACAAGGATGGCCCTACCTTGCGATCTAGAAAATGACTGTGAGACCCTTGGTCAAACACAATCCTGTTCATGAGGATCCCTTGGATAACCCACGAAATATCTCACGAAGATATCCACCTCTGGGGTATATCTCGCATAATAACAATTCAATAATTCAATTAAAATTGCCTAGAATAAGCTAATTCCAATCAGTTGTTTTGCCAAACAGGGCCATAATTGGGCAATACCTTTGCATAAATAAATTGCATGAATAAACCCTAACATTATTAAAACACGAAGGTATTTAGACATGCAAAAATTTAATCCTACGACAAAAGCCCGTAGAATAAAAATTTACTTACAGTTTCTTCCGTAGTTAGCAATTAAATCTACCGCACTCCCTCCACTTTAGTGCTCCCTCTCTATAGTATTCCCTCTTTCTATTTAGTGATCTCTCTACCAATCTTCTTCTTTTATATCTTTAAGTAGGCTTGCTGAATCCTCTACCTAGACTATAGCTTTGCCTCACTGGAAAAACCATAATTTCCCACGTGCTTGCATGTCTCTTTAGGTAAGTGCACGTATAGCTTCAAATCCAACTCTGCATGAATGAAGAGCACGTATAGTCCCATTCCTTTACACGTATTATTCTCATTTGGGTGACTATCCAATATAGTAGGTTTAATTATTATTATCATCTCACATCTTCTCTTTGTTTTCATGCAGTGTAGTGGGTGTAATTAATCTGCCCATGTTTTAACAAATTTTCAATTATTATTATTGCTTAAATGTTTAATTAGTAGAAATTTATAAATCTGCTCAAACGTTTAACTAGTAATCCATTAGCGAGTGCGATAATCATTTTCCTAAATTTAAATGTCATTACTATTACAATTGCTTATTATTATCTATTTAACAATTATAGGAAAATTTTTCATCTAATGAATCTGCTATACATATCATAAAGTGTATAACAATTTCCTACTTAACACTCTCAAATCACTCCGTGGTAATTAATTCTTATTGTATTTATTTATTGTAAATTATAAATTTACATATCATTAATGTTAAATAAAAATCATAGTTATAAATTATGAGTTGAATCTTACTAGACTATTTATAAATTTCAGAATTTGTATAAAATCATGTTAGGAAGAAAAAAACTTAACTAATACTATTTTCAAGTTTTCATTTTTATAAGATATTTTTCTTGGAAAAAAAATATATTTATCAAATCAACTAAATTATTTTCCCTTGGAAAATAATTCATTTCTTTCAAACCAATCTCTATCTTGGAAAATATTAATTTATTTCCCAATTCAATTTAATATTATCAACATAGCTAATTTTTGGGGTATCACAATCTACCCTCCTTAAAACAAACTTCGTCCTCGAAGTTTACTCAAATAAACTATTGCAAAAACTAAAAATAATGTCAGCACATAATTAAACTTTTCTTACCTTATTCTCTATAGACAGGGCTATGAGATCTCCTCCCCCACTTGTTTTCACAGCTATGTCCCCATAGCTGGATATGTCTCAAGAAATAATTCTGGATACTTGGTTTGCATTTTTGCTTTAGTTTCCCAAGTGGCGTCATTCTCGTCGGGGTTTGACCACTGGACTTTGACCATGCGAATGACTTTACGTCTCGTGGCTCGTTCTTTAGTATCTAAGATTTTAAATGGTCTCTCTTCATAAGTAAGATCATCATCTAACTCAATAATTTCTGATGGGATCAATCTCTTAAGGTCATGATGATATTTCTTAAGTTGTGATACGTGGAATACATTATGAACTCGAGATAACTCTTCGGGTAAGTCTAGTCGATATGCTAATATACCAACTTTGGCAATGATATCGAATGGTCCAATCTAACGAGGACTTAGCTTACCACGCTTACCAAATCGCATCACACCTTTCATAGGGGATACTTTTAGTAACACCTTGTCACCTATTTCATATCCTCCTTCTTGCCTTCTCTGGTCAGCATACGTCTTTTGTCGATCTTGGGCGGCTTTTATCTTGAGTTGGATTTGCTTAATAACATGCTTTGTCTCCTCAATTAGTTGTGGTCCAACAGGGATTGGATTCTCGCCCTTAGTCCAGCAAAGTGGACTTCGACATTTCCTACCATATAGTGCTTCAAATGGGGTCATTCCGATACTGGCATGATAACTATTGTTATAGCTAAATTCAACTAACGGTAGGTGATTTTCCCAACTCCCTTGAAATTCTAAAGTACAAGCTCTTAGCATGTCTTCAAGGGTCTGGATGGTTCTTTCAGTTTGGCCATCGGTTGTTGGGTGAAATGCCGTGCTCATCTTTATTTTAGTACCAAAGGCTTATTGTAACTTAGTCCAGAAATTCAGACGAATCGACGGTCTTGGTCTGAAATAATGTCTTGAGGAATTCCATGTCTCCTTACTACATTCTCAATATAGGCCTTTGCTAGCTGATCCATACTCCAAGTTTCTTTCATAGGTATGAATATAGCTGCCTTTGTCAATCTATCGACAATGACCCATATCTTATCGTTTCCTTTAGGCATCTTTGGCAAACCTAAGATGGTCCATGGAAATACTATCCCATTTCCATTCTGGAATTTCTAGTGGTTTTACCAATCCAAGGGGTTTCTTTCGCTCGGCTTTGACCTTTTGACAGGTCAGACACTTTTCCACGAATTCTGCTACCTCTCTTTTCATTCTAGGCCACCAAAAGACCTTTCTTAAGTCTTTGTACAACTTGTCTCCTCCAGGGTGTACAGAATAAGGAGTTTCGTGGCCCTCTTCGAGTATACGTCTCTTAAGATCTTCGCATACTTTTGGCATGCACCAATGACCCTTAAATCGGATGCTGCCGTCTTCGTGAATTTGGAAGTCTGTAGCTTCACCTTGAGCTATCTTTGCTTTAATCCTTTTCAATTTGATGTCACCGGATTGTCTTTCTCTGATTTCGTCAAAAATGGTTGGCTGGATTGTGATGGTATTGATTCGCCGAGTAGGCGTACCTTGGTATACCAACTCAATGTCAAATCGTGCCAATTCCATATATAACTCGTGCGGCAAGATTCTTGTGTTACCCAGATGTTTTGACTTTCGACTTAGTGCATCAGCCACTTTATTGGATTTTCCCTCGTGATATGTAATGCCTAAATCATAGTCCTTCATTAGCTCTAACCTGGCGCATGTTGATCTCTTTCTGAGTATAGATGTACTTTAGACTTTTATGGTCTGTGTATATCCGACACTTTCGTCCGTACAAGTAATGTCTCCATATCTTTAGAGCAAAGACGACTGCAGCTAACTCCAGGTCATGAGTTGGATAATTTTCTTCGTTTGGCCTTAGCTGTCGAGATGCATAGGCTATAACTTTTCCTTTTTGCATTAACACGCATCCTAACCCAAATTTGGAAGCATCACTATAAATTTCAAAATCGTCTTTCTCATTGGGTAAGGTTAGAACTGGTGCCGTGGTTAGCTTCTCCTTTAAGGTGTGAAATGCAGCTTCGCATTCGGGTGTCCATATAACCTTTGATCCCTTCTTCAAATTTTGCGTTAGTGGTCTCGCATTTTTTTAGAAATTTTTAACAAATCTCCTATAGTAGCCTACCAAACCAAGGAAACTTCTTATCTCAGTTTGAGATGTTGGTACAGGCCAATCCTTTACTGCGGCTACTTTGGCAGAGTCAACTGATATTCCATCGGCAGAGACGATGTGACCGAGGAATGCAACTGTGTTGAGCCAAAAGTCGCACTTAGACAACTTGGCATACAGTTGATGGCTTCTTAATATTTACAGGACTTGGTGTAGATGTGTTTGTGTTCTTCCTCACTCTTGGAGTAAACCAATATATCATCAATGAACACAACTACACATTTGTCCAATAATTTTCGGAAAACATTATTCATCAGAGCCATGAATACTGCTGGAGCGTTGGTCAAACCAAACAACATCACGGTAAACTCATAATGAACATACCATGTTCTAAATGCCGTCTTTGGGATATCCTGCTCAGCTATCCTAAGCTGATCATATCCAGACCTCAAATCAATCTTCGAAAAGACTCTGGCTCCTTTGAGTTGGTCAAATAAGTCATCAATTGGTGGCAATGGGTACTTATTTTTCACAGTCACTTGATTGAGACCTCTGTAATCAACACAAAGTCTCATTCCACCATCTTTCTTTCGTACAAATAGGACAGGTGCTCCCCATGGAGATGTACTAGGACGAATGTATCCTTTCTCTAGAAGGTCTTCGAGTTGTTCCTTCAGTTCCTTCGTTTCAGCTGGTGCCATCCGGTATGGAGCTTTTGATATGGGTTCCGTACTTGGAACTAAATCAATCGTGAATTCTATCTCACGTTCAGGTGGCATCCCTGAAATATCTGTAGGAAATACATCCGGATATTCTTTTACTACTGGAATATCGTTTAGATCCATCTCCTCTGCTTGGAATTTATGGACATAGCAAAGATAAAGAGGATTCCCTTTTCTTACTAATGTTGCCAATTGCATTGCTGAGTTCGTTGTTGGTCCTTTGGGCTCCATATAATACGAAATTCGTTGTTTATTCGGCCCATACATCGTTATCTTCTGCTGGGCACACTTAATGGTGGCTTGATATTTTGTAAGCCAATCCATTCCCAAGATAACATCAAAATCTCATAGCTCGAAATCAATGAGATCAGCAGGGAATTCAACTTCGCAAAACGGATAGGAACTTTCTCATGACGTGTTGAGCAATTAATAACTGCTCCGTTAGGTAAAGAGATTCCTAATCCTATTTCCTGGGGTTTATCGAGTCCCAACTCGGGCAATTTTCTATGAGATATGAATGAACAGGTAGCTCTAGAATCAAACAAAGTACGAACTTTAGAAGCTTTAATTTCAAAAGTACCTTCAACCAGGTCACCAACTTCTTGAAGATCAGCTTGGTTGATTACATTCAACCTTCCTTGGCTGGGTCTGCCCTGGTTTTGTGGAGCTCTATTGTTTAATCCTGGATTCATTGGGAAAGTTGGACGTTGTCCTTGATTTCCTTGTTGGTTTTGAGGCCTTCGCATTTCTGGGCAATAATCCTCTTTTCGCAAGTCAGGCCGAAGTCTGTTAGGATCAAGCTTCAGGCGACAGTTTCTGGCCCTGTGACCTGTCATGCCACAACGGTAACATTCTTCACCTTGGGGACACTGATGAGTTGCATGCCTCTTGCTGCACCGATTACACGGAGTGGGTACCGGCTCCCTATACTGGTTGGGATAGGGAACCTACTCCTGTTGTTCTGCTGGAAATCTCCCCTTTGCCTGTTATCTTTGATTTCCTCAAATTTTCGCTTTCCTTTATTCTGAGGAACTTGTCTTGAGCTTTCTCCTTTATGTTCTGATCCTTCGACTTTTTCGACGGTCATAGCTCGATCGTAAGCTTTTTGTAAACTTGTAAATTGTTTCTCACCAAATGCCTTTTGAATGTACTTGTTCAGTCCAAGCACAAACTTCTGGGCCTTAGTCTGATCTGTTGCTACCAAGTCTGGAGCAAATCCCAAAAGTTCAGTAAACTTAGCATAGTATTCTTGCACAGATCGACTACCCTGTTGAAGAGTAACAAATTCTTCGTATTTAGAATTTTTAAGACTGAGTGGATAAAATTGTTCTCTCAGACTCTTTTGAAATTCTTCCCAAGTAATCTGGCGATCTTCTTGTGACCTCCACCAAGTATTTGCTATTCCGGTCAGGAAGAAAGTATATACTCCCACCTTACGCTCTTCAGGGCATTCTACTGCCTCGAGTAGCTTTTCGAGTGATTCAATCCACCCTTCTAATTTGGCTGGGTCCTCTTGTCCGTTATATCGAGGAGGTTGAAACTTATTAACCGCCTCGATATAATCCCCTTGTGTTTCTGTATGATGTTCTCCTCCTTCAGCTTGCTTCTGAACAACTGCTCCAAGAGTGAGCAATAGTTGTTCTATCTGTTGTTGGCGGTCGTTGTTATCGGCCATGTTGGTTTTATATTAGTGCTAATCCCCTTGTTCCTATGAAACATCAGTTAGTTAATCAGTTAATTGCTTTTGTTAATCAATATAAACAAATAATACTAGTTTTCTTTTATAAAATAACAAGAGTACACTTCAAAACTACCAGTCAAATATTATAACTTGCCGAGACTGGCTTACAAATACAAGTTAAGCTAATATATTATTTTTGGACTTGTCCTCTCTAATCTTGAATGTTCTTCGTGTGACAATCCTTGTACTTATGCCCCTTCCTTCCACAACGGAAGCACTCTCTTTTGCCGGGGCAATGACACGTTAGGTGTGGCCTTCCACATTTATGACAAGGTGGCGGCACGGGGAATCCTACGGGATTGCACTCTGCATTTCTCAAGCGTATCTCTAACTCAGTGGTCCGCCCTTCATAGTATGAGAGCCTAGCTTTCAGATCTTTTATTTCTTGGTTTCTTCGAAAAATTTCTTCCTGACTCCAGGATATAAAATCCTTTTCTAGTAACAGTTCACTCTTAAGGCTTCTAATCTCAGCTTCCATCTGATCTTTCTTGTCTAGCATTTCGTTTACTTCCAAATTATTCATCTGCAAGGGACTTTTTAGTACATATGACAAATACCAGTAATAATTCTTTTAATATTATTAAAATACTTATGCAAATAAAAAGATAGATTATATTTCTTTAATACAAGATACACACCAAAATCGTCGACATTTTCATTAACTAGCCGAAGTCGACATATGTTAATACAAGTTTGAAGATTTGTATATACAAAATAGTCTAATATATTAGTGAGTTTCTAAGATATCTAATGTTTCCGAGTTGTTACTATCTTGCTGTGGCATTCCCAAAAGCGACATGCCCAACCTTTCCGCATCGAAAACACTCCCCAGGTTCAGGGCATCGCCAAATGAGATGTTGTTGGCCACATTCTCCACATCGTGGTGGAAGAAGCTTTCCAGGAAATCCTTTACGAATCAATCCCTCATTCTTTCCTCGTAAAGAACTAATCATCTCCTCATGTTTGACAGCCAGGCTTTCTAGGTATAAAACTCTATCCTTCAGCCTCTGTATTTCTTCTTCTTTTTGTATTACCTCTTCTGGGCTCCTTTCGCAAAATACTGCTCTAGGATTATAGTTTCCCTTAACTTCCTTATCTCAGATTGCATCTGAGATTTTTCGTCAAATATTCTGGTTTCCGAACTACTCATCTGCATATATAACTTAATTGATTTAAATTATAAACAACTTTTAAAACTAGCTATATAGTTAACTGTAAATATATATTTCATATATATACTTTAAATAATGGAAGGAAAGAAAAAAAAAATAAAGGGAAAGAAATACCCTGTAAAAATTCATTCCTAAGTTATGCTGTTATAAATACATCGATGGATTAAAACTAATAAACCTATTACTTATTGTAAGGTTGCGTAATTCTCTGATCACTTAATTGTTCAATGTAAGAGACAAAGTTAGTTGAGATTTATTCACTATTAGAAACACATATACAATGTATTATGGGAATGTATAATTATCCTTTATTAGGTAAATAAAATGACTTCTTAAATCGATAGTACACTACCAAGAAACTCACACTATCTTTACAAATTTTGAAATTATACTTGACTATATTTAAATGATAAAATCTATCTATTTTTTTTAAAAAAAAAAACACAAAATAGAAATTATATCAAGTAAGCCGAGAAAATTTCATTTTGCTTTTATATAAACTTGGATACAACGATTCAAAATTTCCAAGTTAAAATAGATACACACATATATAGCGTTTAGTCTATACTATACTAGACTATACTATACTAGACTATACTATATGGCATCTAGTCTAAGGTGAACTTCATATCATGGACTGGCTGGTGGTACTCCGAAGAGCGGCTACGTTCACGGACTGGACTTGTCCTTTCTTCCTCCTCTTGGTGTTCGGAATCTTCAATGCGCTGAGGACGGGATGAGGATCCTGGGTCACTCCTACGAGCAACTGCCCTGCGGCCTCTCCAGTGTACTGGTCGGCTTGTCTACGTATGATTCTTTTATGTCGCTCTATAGTTGCTAAATTACGGCTATTCTCCTCTTGACTATCTTTCAGTTCCTCATTCACGTCCTCCAACTCCTTCTTTATGTCCACCAATTCTTTCATTTTCTCCGTGTAAAGGGCGTCGAACTCATCCTATTGCTCTTCGGCTGAAACTCTCATCTCGTGTTCTTCATTATATTTGTTTTCACTTTCCGCCTCCTCTTCTAGATGTTTTGTAAGTTCCGTAATTAATAAGTCTTTTAAATGTTCAGCTCGAGTATGCTCCCGTTCACATGTTCTTACTAGCTCATGGACTAGGTCCGGGACTACTTCCATCATTCTAGCGCTAAAGTTATTTCCGGCCATCTAACCAAACAACATTGTCATAAGCATAATTCAATTATTAAGCATAAATAACAATAAGGGCTGTGTCTAATGCAAGTGCATCGTGTCCCATCCCAAACTTTTTTTTCTTAAGTAAAAACATATATATATATATATTTTAAAAATTTCTTATGAAACTCAACTCCAAAAATTTAATTTGACTTTAAAGAAATTTTGACTCACGCTCTGATACCAACTTGTAATACCCCCGTTTTCCCGTCTTAAAAATTACAGCGGAAGTTACCAATAGGAAAGCGGGGTTGTTACCGCCACACTTCCAATTAAGCTCGCCTTGGCCTTGCCTCGGCTAACTTAATTAAAAGTGCTAAGGCAAATTTAAAAATAATTACAAACATTATTTAAACTATTAACTAAATTTCAAAATATATTTAAATTGGCAAAATATCAGAGTTTATAAAATACACTAACTACGACCGACTATTAAAACGACAACTTTACTGAAAATAAAACATATATTAAAATAACCACTGTAAAACGATACTGACTCCCCTGTCCGTGCCCGTGATGTTAATAAGCTTCACAAACATCAAATCCTGAAAAAGTGAGTAAGTAACATTTATCAGCACACCGGCTGAGTAAATAAATTTTTACCCCTTGGACAAAAATAATTAACTACGACTCAACAGTAAATGGCATGTCAAAACAGTTGCAATAATTCAATCCACATGTAGCTCGACTATGATGCCTATACCCGGGGTATCTCATAGGACCTAGCGTGCCCTCATAATGACCGAAGTCAAAATATGAGTACACAAGGATGGCCCTACCTTGCGATCTAGAAAATGACTGTGAGACCCTTGGTCAAACACAATCCTGTTCATGAGGATCCCTTGGATAACCCACGAAATATCTCACGAAGATATCCACCTCTGGGGTATATCTCGCATAGTAACAATTCAATAATTCACATGCCACACACTGAAATTTCACTTTTTACATGCATGGCCTAGCCCTAAAATTAATTTAAACACATAATTGGGCAATACCTCTGCATAAATAAATTGCATGAATAAACCCTAACATTATTAAAACACGAAGGTATTTAGACATGCAAAAATTTAATCCTACGACAAAAGCCCGTAGAATAAAAATTTACTTACAGTTTCTTCCGTAGTTAGCAATTAAATCTACCGCACTCCCTCCACTTTACTGCTCCCTCTCTATAGTATTCCCTCTTTCTATTTAGTGATCTCTCTACCAATCTTCTTCGTATGAGATTATAATTGAATTGGCGTATGGGAGCCAGTATTTATAGGAGGATTGGGCCACACTGCCTGAATTTTATCTTTAAGTAGGCTTGCTGAATCCTCTACCTAGACTATAGCTTTGCCTCACTGGAAAAACCATAATTTCCCACGTGCTTGCATGTCTCTTTAGGTAAGTGCACGTATAGCTTCAAATCCAACTCTGCATGAATGAAGAGCACGTATAGTCCCATTCCTTTACACGTATTATTCTCATTTGGGTGACTATCCAATATAGTAGGTTTAATCATTATTATCATCTCACATCTTCTCTTTGTTTTCATGCAGTGTAGTGGGTGTAATTAATCTGCCCATGTTTTAACAAATTTCCAATTATTATTATTGCTTAAATGTTTAATTAGTAGAAATTTATAAATCTGCTCAAACGTTTAACTAGTAATCCATTAGCGAGTGCGATAATCATTTTTTTAAATTTAAATGTCATTACTATTACAATTGCTTATTATTATCTATTTAACAATTATAGGAAAATTTTTCATCTAATGAATCTGCTATACATATCATAAAGTGTATAACAATTTCCTACTTAACACTCTCAAATCACTCCGTGGTAATTAATTCTTATTGTATTTATTTATTGTAAATTATAAATTTACATATCATTAATGTTAAATAAAAATCATAGTTATAAATTATGAGTTGAATCTTACTAGACTATTTATAAATTTCAGAATTTGTATAAAATCATGTTAGGAAGAAAAAAAACTTAACTAATACTATTTTCAAGTTTTCATTTTTATAAGATATTTTTCTTGGAAAAAAAATATATTTATCAAATCAACTAAATTATTTTCCCTTGGAAAATAATTCATTTCTTTCAAACCAATCTCTATCTTGGAAAATATTAATTTATTTCCCAATTCAATTTAATATTATCAACATAGCTAGTTTTTGGGTATCACAACTTGTTTCATTGAGGAATCGGGATACACAACATAATAAGATGTCATGAGACATGAATGATGATGCATATTAAAACGTGGATTATAATTCACAATATCCTCTTATAAATTATAAACAAATCAACGGGGAAGAAGATCAAAAGATAATGTGTAAGAGTAAATCCTTAAGCAGTAAGAGATAATTGTTCCCAGCAAATAGAATTAGAAACTATGGCCTAAAGGACTAAAAATGCAGTCTCAAATATGAAAAGATGATTGGAGTGTAAACTTCATTAAGACTATCGGAAAGCATTAGCTATTACAAAGGTTTATGAGTTAATATGTTACTATAAATTACTTTTTACACCCATTGCATGCATATATAGATTGTATGTTGCATTTGAATGAATAGCTTAAAATGATTTTTCAAGTTTTTATTATAAAAAATTATATATACAAAATTTAATTCTTTCCTCAAAAAGCTCCAGATAATTTTATTTTTTTTTTAAAAAAAAAAGAAAGAACCAAATTAAAAAAAAATAAAACAAAAATGGAATGGATGGATTTTTACGAACACATTATATACTCTCTAATTTCCTATATAAAATTCATACATTAAGAAACCTAAATGTAGAAATATATCAAATTCACTGCCATTTGCATCTAGAATTCCCTTACAAATCAAAACAAAATTGAACAAAAACCAAAGCGATTAAACCCCATTCAAGAATCGTTAAATCATATGCAAAATGTAAAATTCTTGATCATTTGTATTATAAAAGGAGAGAATTCAAATAGGAACAGAATGATAGGAGAGAGTATCATTATATCAATATTGTAATATAAAATTGCTAAAATCACCTGAAATTGCCACAATCACACTGAATGAGATATGAGCAATCAAATTCAAATAGAATAGAATTATATGAGAGAATTAATTTCATAGTATCATTATATCAATATTGTAGTATAAAAACTACTTATGTGGAAATGATTATGTATGAAATTAGTATATAGTCATATTGACATTAAATAACAATATGTAATGGCATTTGATTTATTTATTACTTATGTATTGTAACTGTCCGTATATGAATCACTTTTACAATGATTATCCAATCATATTTGTTGTTATTGAATGAATTCAAACTATCATACTTCATTATATTTATCATTTATCTTAATATGAAGAATTATTTAACTGTGAAAAATAAATCCAAAATTGTGTGTTTAATAATTGAATATAAAATTAGTGGAGAACAATAAGGTAATACAATAAAGAAGTATCCACTTTTTGTACTTATATTTTCAGCGAAATTAGCAGTTTTTCAACTATTATGGAATGATTGTCTTTCTATTTTCCTTAGTAATAATATATAAGTGAATATGAATACATTTTTGGTACATCATTAAAAGTATTATGCATGTTTTTAATGCTATGCACGCTTCGATGCACAGAAGGGCTCTGTTCTATAGTCATATAATTAACACTTCAGGTTTTCATTTTTTTCTTGGCAATATATCAGCAAATGATATCGTAAAATCGACTAATAAATTTTTTGACCTTTTTGAGAAACTAAAAAAATGCAAAATTCTGGATTATGTTCATAAGAAGGAAAAAATTTATTTTTTCAATAATTATTTTTTCTTTATATTATTTTCTTTTATTAAAATTATTTTTATGATAAAAAATATATTTAAAAATTAAACCTTATACAAAAAATAAGGATTAAATTTTGACTAAATTTTTATAACGAATTATAATTTCTTATTAACTATATATATTTTGATAAATTACCTAAAAGATGATTATTATTAATTTTTTAATTTATTATATTTTTTGGTAAATATTGACACCTATGTGTCGTCAAATATGTGTGTAAGCCTAAACTATACATTTTTTATTTTATTATATTGATTTAGGTTAATATTTTAGTCGTGAATTTTAATATAAATAATATAATATATATTTGAAAATATTAGTTATTTAATTAAATAATTTATAATGTACTGATTTAAATAAATATGTCATAAATATCAAATATATTATAATTTATTTTCAATTTATATTTTTATTAAAAAGTATATATGGAAAGATTTTCTCAAGATTTTCTTGTACTAAAAAATAAATTTATTATCTAAATATAGAATATTTAAAAGATTAATCATGTGGCATGCAGACGTGTAATTATTTTGGATGACTGTACTATCTTTCCATGCTCTTATAGAATTTTTTCGCCCGCTGCGCACGGATGTTGAACTTATATGAGGATTATAAAATTAGAAGATAACTTTTTTAGAGTTATTACATAAGGTTCAAAGTCTTTTGCTTAAATAGTGATGGAAATGTATGGAACAAAAAATTGAGGGAAATAAAGGAGATAATAGGAGCATGGAAAGAAATTCAAACCCCAAATAGGTGGATATAATATAAATTATTTTTTCAAACATTGAAAAAATAAATATATAGTTTCGCTTTCATATCTAAAATACTAAGAACAATTGGAAAAAAAGATAACCTTTAACTATTCAAACTTCGAATTATTTCAAAATTATGTATGACTACCTACCACAAATCTTTACGTATAATTTATACTAAAATACTTCTTAATCCTTTTAGAGAACAAATTGTTTATAAAAATTTGTATAACAATTTACTCCGACTTTCATATACATTTTTATTTATATCGAAATAGTTAACAATGAAGGATATGATGTTTAATAATTAAACTATGATGTGTTACTTTTTTATTTTCTTTAATTTTTTTTAAAAAATGATGTAGAATTTATATGAACTAATTACACCATAAATAATGAATTGACGTTAAAAAAATTATATAGTCCGTACAAACAAATAAAATATTTAGAATTTATATTTAGGTACTTATAGATAATTAAATATATTAAAATACTAATAACATTATATGTTTGTTATAATACCTAGTTTTTCTTTATATTATTTTGTTTATCAAACTTATATTTATGAGATTAAATTTCAACATTAGACCTGATATAAAAAACTGATGACAAAAATTTGATTAAATTTTTTATAATTGATTAAAATTTATAAATTTAATTATTTCATATATTTAATGAAATATTTATATTAAAAATATATTATCATTAGTTAATAATGTTTGAAATCTATGATGTTAATTGTTAAATTCGTTATATTTATACTAGTGGTGATTCTGTGCGATGCACGGCGAATGAAGACGTACAATGGCCCATGGAGGGAAAAAAAAAATTATAGGTAAGTGTGCGTGGGTTCCCATCTATATATTTCATTCTTATTCCTGCACTTTTCTTTATCACTACAGACATGACCAGTATCATCCTTCATGCAAGAAAGAACCAACTGAGGCCAAAAAATAAAGCATACAGGAATATTGTAACAGAACTACAAGTTATCATTGGATTTCACTTAAAGATGAACTGACAAGATATACCTAAGCAAATAAGTTTTTTCAACTTCCTCCTAGCTGCTACAAAACTTGCTTGCTTGAATCAATATTACTTGTTCACAACACGTTAGAAGATGACACATAGCACACACTTACTAATGCATTAGAGTTCTTGCTTATGTATAACAAACAATATACTACTATTGCATGAAAGCAAGAATTTATCAGTAAGAACATATCCAAGAGTAAGGCCTTACCTGAGTAAGAATATATCCAAGAGTAAGGCCTTACCTGAACAGGTACATAACTACTTGGAACTGCCCATGGAGAAGAAAAAAATAATTGTAGGTGAGCGCCGTCATTTCCTTATATGACACTTATTATGTTTAAAGAAGTTTAGTTATACTTAATTTACAAGGCAAGTACGCAGGGATGATGAAGCCAAAATCAGACAATAGAAAATTTACTTAGAGTTGAAATTTTCTAACATCCACAAATCAATATAAACAAATGTGAAACACACGAATTTTAAAAATACCCACGAATTTAATTTAATAACAATGGAGATTCCCCATGACTTTGTCATAGGTATAATATGGAGTACCCTTAATACAGATCATAGTACCTTAATATGATGGTCGATGGAATCTGAGAAGTCAAATGATACCTTCTCCTCTACTTTCTTGAACAATGAAGATAATGTTGTTTGAACAAGATGTGTTTGAGATCGATCCAAGGGGTCTTTTGCTATCTCTGAAGTCACACTTTGTCCAGCATCATCCTCATCGGCAATCTCAAAAACTACACAGCAAGAACTTTTTCTCTACAAGTTTTATAAGGGAAAAAACTCAGAAGATTGCAGGCACTATTGAGTAGTGCCAAGAATGACAGAGTCACATATATATAAGGGTACAAAATGAATAGCTTCATATATTAAAAGCGAACTAATAAAAAAAACATGCGATATCCGTTCTTACAACCGTTTCATATTTCGCATACTCTGCTTCATGAGTTTAGTGACCATCAACAAGAATATCATCGCCAGATGACCCCTCTACATAACAGAGCATAGACACTCTCAGTACCCTAGAATACTTCCAAGTTCCAACTGATTCAGGGTAGTTAAACAACTGTATTATAAAAGAAATATTGGGGGTGTCAAGGAATCGACACAACTACAGACCACAAGAAATATCTGCTTCCATTTTTAAATAATAATGAGAAAGGATGTACAATTTGTATCACCATTTGCCAAATAAGCGGTTAAGCAGTAATAGCATTGAGAACCGCTTATTGACAGTTGGCACAGCTCAGGCTCTATATATCTACACATCAAATAAGTTCAAATCCATAGGAAAAATAACTTCTCTAGATAGTTCTACAAATCTACTCTGCACTCTAATATTGTTTCCATCCCCTCATAAAATGCTACTGCATATAGAGCCAAAACAATAATTGTCTAAGAAAAATGATCTTAAAATATGAACAATACATCAGCAACGCATGGATGCCCACTAAAACACATTTTGTATATTAGAAACAAAAAGGAAGTAAAAAATTCAACTGAATGACCCAGACTGTTGCCAAAGGACCAAATGAAATCTGTGCAAATTAATTCTTACCAGACTGTTGCCAAAGGACCAAATGACCCACTAAAACACATTTTGTATATTAGAAACACATTTTATCAAATTACATCTATTGAATTTAAAATGAACTTACCTTCATTCTTCGAATACCAAATTAATTCTTCACTGGTTGAAAATGCTTTGAAATCTGTGCAATCTTCTTATGATATAGTTGGATGACTTGAAAAGCATTTATGTTGAAATCTGCAATCGTTCGGAGAGATTTCCATGAATACAAATATAGAGAAATTAGGCACTTTGCATTTTGCACCTACTAAAATGAACTATAAAGGTTAAAATCTCAAGACATAATTCGTGAACCGTCAATGTAAAGTTCCTTCACATCCCAGCGAACATCCATAACAAAGGATCTAACCTTTACAAAGGGGCTTCATTTTGCTGGTTTAACAATAGCACCTACGCAATAAAGCAGAGCATAAATAAAGAAAATCTGAACAAAAATTTAGATGCATGAAACAAATCGATCAACATATAGGATCAAGGCATATTGAAATTTCTAATTTTCTACAGTGACGGATCCTGACCTGCCCGACCTGGCTGCTTTATGTCAGAAAACGAACCAGGTTAGAAAATGAGTACTTACATGTGACAACAGTTTTGATAAGAATGCACACATAATTTCCCTGATGTGGAGCCCAATACAAATGTTCCCAATTTAGAATCGCTTGAGTGGAACATCACATGGAAAAAAGGTTACCACCTCAATAGTTGATATTTACTATCAAAGCCAATACATCATATTTTTTATACTTATGCAGTTCTTGAGAACTATGATTTGTTTGGTTTCACACTTACTACCTAGTATTTCAGAGAGAGAGAGAGCTGTGTGTGCAACAGGAAGAAACATAAAACAAATTAAATACCATGGCTGGAGGGTAACATGCTGTGGGAATTGGTACTCTTTATGGAATAAATGTAAATTAACAACCTACGAGTGGTAACATGGAGAAAACAAATAAATACATACAAGGTAAAAAAAGTTGCCATCTTGCAAGCTGAGAATGGAGCATTGCCAAAAGAAATGAGAATTATGAGTACCTGACTCGGGGTGAAACATCTAAAAGATGAAGTTCATGTAAAGAAGGTTGTTTATCTTTCATCTTCCCCTGAAACAAAGATATTCACAAGATCAGTCAATAGACAAACACTAAAAAGTAGCAGAAGTAAGAGAACTATATTATCCTATGAATCTTTACCAAAATCTTGGAAGTAGTGCCCAAAGTTATAATGTCCCCATTTGAAATATCAACTGGATTACTCCAATGACTGCTTCCAATGACTGCTTCCAGGTTGGGAAATGTGTATTGACTGGGAGTTCAAGATTGTACCATTCAAGCTACCCATGTCAACCAGCTCCCATTTTAATTTCTACACTATTGCGAATTATATCGTGGCTCAAAGCAGACATATATAGATATGTATATATATAACTGTACAAGTGGCAGCCTTACATCTATTTTCCAATTTATCATCGCATGCTTACCAGAGACCTCAGAGTCCTTTAAAATTACATCCCCAGGAGACACTCTTCCAATGGTCACCGGGAGCTTAGATGTATTAGTTGACTGTACAGAATGTTGCAGCCCATGAGAAGGACCATATATTACCTCCAACATCAGAATACTGCCTGCACTTCTAAGAGAACAAAATGATCACATGTTTTACATACTTCCACCAATAGTAATTAAAAATATCATTACAATTAGTAATCGATGAAAAGAAATTACCTTGACTTGCACTATAAGACGGAACAATATCTTTGGAAGCATCTTTATCTGTGTCATATTTTCGGCCATAATTGTTATCCTCTTGATTCTTTTGTATCCTTTCACCAGTAAATTGAGATGCTGAAAGTGGACTTTCCAGTGTCTGATTAATCATAGAATTCTCTGAACTACTTGGAATGTTAAGAACAAGACTGTCACCTGAAAAAGGAAAGAAAGAAAGAGCAATTCTTGTCTCATCCAAGGTTTTGGACAAGTAAATCAACTAAAGTCATAAGAAACTATTACTCTCTGTCACAGGCAGGGGCTTAGGTATTTGTTTGGTCACTACAGAATGCAATGAACTTATATTCCCCTGCTCAGAGGAATTACTTGACGAAGACACAATGTTGTGGCTTTCTGAGATACACAATTCTCCTTGAACAAGGGGTCTCTCGATATCATCATCCTGTATGAAGAATGTTGCAACATGTCAATACTCCGAGAATGTAATTCATATAATCCAAAAAAGTATATGAAATGCAAATCTCTATAAATGAGCAATGGCAAAAATAATTTGGTGAAGACATGCATAATATACACGGTACCCAACAGAAACTACATATATATTGACAAAAGAAGCAATAAAGAAGAAGGGAAATAAGAGTACATGTGTTAGATATTAAGTTATTTGTGAGGTATAAAGAAGAAATAATAAATGTCAAATTGGTTTATGCAATTGTTGGTCCTCCACTGCCTGATGCACTTTTTAAAGATTACCAATGACTTTGGAAGCTGCAACAAATTTTTATGTAGTATAGAAAGGCTTACTTCTTCACGTAGCTTCTCGAGTTCTGCAGTGTAGTGATCAATGGCATCAACACTGTTTCCCCATAGGCACCAGAAACCTGTCTATACTTTCAGAAAATGAGGATGACATACTTGTTCTAAATGATGCAGAAGACATATTCAAGTTGCAACATAAGCTAGAAGCATACATCCCCCCCATGAAAGTACCTTGGTCGTTGGCCTCTGTTACGGGTTCTTCTCATACTGCATCATGGAATAAGTTCGCCAATTGTGTAAAGCCTTCTTCCTCTCAACCAACTCAGCAAGCTTGTTGGCGTTATATATCAGCTGCAAACAGTGTGGAAAGTTCAGAATAGAATTCACAAGATTAACCTGCTTCACATATATAATCATTTCATCAAGGGTGGTTGTACTACTGCTACATACCTTATGCATCAGAAATGGTCCTCAATCACAGTAATAGCAAATTAGCAATGCTCACTGATTCGTTGACACTCCCTAATAAACGCTTTACTCCAGTAATCATAGTAACAATGTTGTTGTTGGAAATCATTACTCCCTTAGGGTCTCCAGTAGTTCCACTGGTATACATAATTGTACAGATGTCCGTCTTCTTTTTAACAGGGAGATCAAAATGTTTATTTTCACCCTGGAGCATGAAAGGAGAGAAAGTTAAGATATAGTTACCTCTTGAAATAGAATGACATTAAATGCAGCATATAACAGGCTGAAGAAAAGAAGCAGATAAATCATTCCTCCCGCAAATTAAACAATGATGTTTCTTTTAAGGACCCCAGAAAAAATGACAAATAATACTTCAATTATAACAGCCTCCAATTATAACAGCAGAAAAGATGAAAAAAAGAGACTGAAATTCAAAAAAACAATTCAATTTGGGGCACTAAATCCACAGCAGAAAACATATCATTTCACCTGCACTGCCTCACATAAAAGCTTCTTCTATATTAATGAACACTTTTTTTCCTATAGTATGAAAAACACCATCGAGTACAGCAGATGCAGAATGAGAAAAAATTCATTTACAATTGCAAAGAATGATAGTACTATACTACTATTTATATGTGATCATCTAACTAAAAGAGATAATAATCCGAAAAAATAAATTAACAGATAGTGTGCTACACAGCTGCAATGTGCCCTATTATACATCTAGAGAAGGTGGTCATTCCTTGTGCAAATGGTCTTTGTACGCCACGCCAAGTTGTGGTTTCTTTGCACTCTTACTTCTGCCGTGAATTGTAATTCACCATTAAATCCTTCCATATTTTGACAACCACCTCATAAATTGGATCATATCTAATTTATGCTTCATACAGGAAGACCAAAAATCTATTTCTGTTTAACTTTTCAACTTATGGATCCAATCTCACACAAGAATGAAGTAACTGATCCAATTTGAGATTCTTACAATTGACAAGAATTCATCCCAAGAGTAACCTGCCACACCGAATTTCTCAATTCCTTCCTTCTGCTGGGGAGCAACTTTCCCAAAGCTTACCAATGCTGATATTTAAACAACAGATTAATTGTTTCATCGGTGTCATTGCAGAAGAATCAAGAGCAAGTATGCTTACTCTTCAAGTACTTTGTTGCAACAGGAAATGTCTTTAACAGCTGCAAATACAGAAAAATATCTTAGAAAGATAACTCAATTAAATAAGTATGATAAAACCAAACTATGTACACACTTGTTGCCACAGTAATAACTTGGTACAAAATATCAAATGTAAACAAACATAAAAATTTGTACCTCAGAAATTTTTTTCTCTTCTACAAAAGCAATGGCAACTTCTGCATGGCATATAATGAATTCAACGGCCCCAGCACCTAAATAAAGTACCCAGCAAAATGAAAACTTAAAGTCTAACAGAATAATTGCTGTTGATACTTCATAAATGCAGCATACAAAAGTGTAAGGCTGTGCATTTGCTTTTCTGCAAAGATGTATATTGATCACATAAAAATTCCAGAGGATAAATAATACATACCCAAAGTGTCATACAAAGGAATACAATACAACCCTTGAGTATTACATGCCTGCAATGATTGAAAAATAATAAGTAAAGTAGTAAACCATCCGTACTTCTTTCCAGGTATCATAAAGATAACATTTATTACAAGAAAGAGAGAAATAACTAATTTTGGAAAAAAGAACAATAGAAAAATACTTCATTAAACTGATTTTTTTGATCGACTAATCATGTGACCTTAATCATTATAATCGCTGACCCTCATTTAGATGCATTTACTTTGCAAGAAGATGCCTAGAATTTGAACCTTATAAATAAAATAAAATAAAAATAAAATAAAAAGACAGGAAAGTTTTAATAATAAAATTCTAGGAGAAAACAATTTAAAACCTCACCACGATTCATGAGGGATAATTTAACAAATGGTCATTAATAAATAGCAATAGAGGTTTGTTAGGTAGAATTTATGAAATGAATACGCCTCATAAAAAAGCTACAATTGTTTTCTTTAATAAGTATCTTGGCATGACCACTGAATTTAATTTCTACTTCCAGCATCGATGGTGAAATCACAATGAGTCTAAAAGAACAACCTAATGCCTCAAGTGTGTATATGAATAAACTGGACCCAAAAGATTCACGTGGAGGAAGGGAGAGAGTTCAGAGTTAAAATCATTTGACTACCTCCATGCTCATAATCCATTCAGCACAATTAGCCCCAAATATTCCACATCGACCGCCCTGAAAACCTCAGTTGAAATACAAGAAGGAAAACAATAGCAATGAATTTAATTTTATAATTTAAAAAAAAAAATCAAATTCAACAATGCATACTTGAAAGAACCAAAGCAAGAGATCATGTAGCAACAGAGCAGATAAATAGCATATTTACAATAGAGAAGCAAGGAAACTATAACAGGACATGCCACCAGCAACAATAAGTTACAACACAGTATATTATTAATTATTAATAAATGAAAAACTGGTACCATCGCACAAATGAAGATGAATTCCAAACATCATGAAGACTTAAAAGAGCCAAACGCAAAGAGATCATTTTGGAGCCGCAACAGAGTGTATGAACTATGAATAGCTAAATCACAATAGATAACTTTGAAAAAGATACCTTGATCCTGTTGCTAGCAGCAATAAATTGCAGTTCAGAATGATGAAAAAATTAATAAAAAATAAAAATAAATAAATAAATAAATAAATAAATGATAGCAAAATATAAGTTCTAGAGAAATTCAGTGATGCTTACTTCCTCAATGCCACAACTGCGAATTGACTTGCCAACTTTTACCACTCTGTCATACACTTCTTTGTAAGTCATCCAGATGTATTTACCAGGCTGATGGAGAATATTAACAACAAAAAGAAATCAAAAGGTTAAAAAGTACTGTATAAGAGTAGAAAGAAGTAAACATCTGAGGAAAGTAGAAGCTTGAACATGCAGGCCTCCCCTGCCAGTATACCTTTCCATTGACAATTTCTCGAGTACCAAGCATTCGGTTATGAGGAAATTTCTCTACAGATAAGCTGTACATGAAGAAAGACATGTATAAAAAGACTAAATATCTGTCATATAAAATTTAGAATGTTAAGAAAAATACTAAATAAATATTGAAAATCATGGATAGGGAATGGGAAAAATTACGGGCTTCCGCAGATGTAGACGAGAATCGAATAAGAATCGCAAATTACCCCCCTTTTGTACTTTGATGGCAGCGTCATCGTGTCCAGGGTTAAGAAGGCCCACCGGCGGCGCCCCAGGCAGAGCCAATAATGTAGGGGACGAAGCGATAGGGTGGAAAGCGAAACCATTATAACACATCCCGCCTCACGAACGCGAGGGCCGGCGAAGAAATCGAAATATGAAGGTTTACCTGAATCGGGGACGGACACAACGAGACAGCTGTGAGGGCTGATGAATGAGGCGACAAGATGCACGGCCGGATACTTCGCCGCAGCCGACGAGCGTCCCTGTACACCGGCAGAGCTGGAATTAATGGATGCCCAAGAACGACGATGCGAACAACCAGAGCACAAACCCTAGATGTCTAGGAGCACTAAAAAACTAAAAAATCCATTTCTAAAAAGAAGTAATTTTTCTTTTAAACCCGATTGGTGAAGCAAGAGGAAGCGAACAAAAGAAGCGAGGGTACACGAAATTAACTACGGAATCTGAACTTTGATCGAATGAGGCAGCGGAACGGTCGGGCCTGAATCGGAGGAAATAGAAGAAGACGGGAAGGAGATGGAATCTGGAAAAGACGAGCGACTTCGCAAGGATAGAAATAAAAAAGAGGTGAGTGAATTTGCAGGGGGCGGGTGTCGAACTTGGGAACATTGAAAGAATGCCGTAACATTCTCATCCAACGGCCGGGATTTCAATTGAATTTTGGATCCAACGGTCAATAATGAAATTCCATTTGGCAGGTTTTAGCACTCTGCCTCTTATAGAATATAATAGATAAAATTATATTTTAATTAGTTACACATTTTAAAATTATTTAAATTTATTTAATAATATTATAATATGTCAATCTTTATTAAATATTATTATATATACAATCAAATAATTTATATTATATAGTTTTATATTTCTTAATATTTGAAATGATAAGTATATTTACTATAATTAAAAAAACGCATACTTACATTTTCCTTTATATTTTTTAGTTTATCAAAATTGTATATGTGAGATTAAATTTTTAAAATTAAGCCTTGTACAGACATGAGAATTAAAATTTCATTAAATTTTTATAGTTCACTAAATTTTTTTAATTTGATTATTTGATATATATTTTTAATGTAGTATTTTTTATTTAAAAACGTTTATTATATTCTTTATGTTGATATATAGAATTATACTTGTAGATATAAATTTAACATAAATTAAATTTATTTAATAATATTATAATAATATTTATTAAAATATATATACAAACAAATAATTTATATTATATAGTTTTAATCAATTTATATATTTTAAGTGTAATAAATTTTTTATATCTTGTTAAAATTCTCAAGATTTTATTATGTTAATAGTTAGATATATTTTCTAATTAAATAGCTAATGAAAGTAAAAGTAATCGCAAAATCTCCTATTCATTCCTCCCAAGTCCTACCATTTACTTTTACGTAGCTCCTCCCAAAATGTTACACCATAAAATTCCCAAAGCAGACAAAATCAGACCCAGATTCAAAAGAAAAACAATAATCAAACAGACATACTCAAAATTCTTTTTGAGCTGATTTAAACACATGCAAATTTGATCTTGCTATATATAATGCCTATGAACTACAATCGTATCATTCATACTGAAGTGTAATGATCATCTTGTGGAAAAGTTCATGTAATGTGGGGTACCTGACAAGATATGTTTCTGCATAAAACAACTTCAACTTCGTATTAAATCTCACCAATGTATAAATATTGCAGTTCAACAAAAAGAACCTTCAACAGAGTATCACACATTCAATATAGCACCACAGCATACAAGATCAACAGCAGGTCATTACTGCAAATTACTATGGTGCAAAGACATCATAATCATACCTTCCATCTGAAGAAAAAAAAAGAAGTTGCTTAGTAGCCAACATCACTTGGATCACCCGTGTACTCAGCAATCTGCTCAAGCCTCACGTGCACAGTCTCCTTTGTATCCGTATCTTGAACCACACCAGTCTCCTTGTCAGAGTCGCGCTCCAGCAAACTCCCGTACACACCCTTGTGCTGGCCATACAAAACAAGCACAGGCCCCCCTCGTTTTGGGAGTGCTGTCTCCAAACATTCCTGCTCCACTTGTTGCACTAACTCCCTGCTCTCGTCCATTGAAATAAAACAAATCCCTGGCACAACAACATCCACCACTACCCCCTTTTTCAGGAACAATCTCCCATTCTTAAGCTCTTCACTTACAATCCTAACCCTTATATTGTTCCTCAACCAATTTACCCTCTCTCCCCTTGATTTTTCTTCTTGCCGACTCTTTCTCAGAAGATCTTTTTCCCTACTCTCACTGCCAACATTTCTTTTTGATTTTCAGTTGCTTCAACTTCCTCAAGCAGCTCTTCTCCTCCGCAGAGCCCAACAAGGCCACATCCCGGGCACGGACTTGCACCTTCTCATTGCTCCTAGATATCCTTAAAACCAACATGTCTCCACCATGCCTCGCCTCGACAATTTTACCCAATGTCCCTATGTCCCTTCCGCTAACGATCCTGACTTCTCTCCCCATATCAAACCCTGTCTTTTCTTTCCTTTCTTTCCGGTCGTACGCCCTCTTTGTATGGATGTTTCCATTATTATTCCCAGAGTTAACAACGGGATCATCCGGAAAATCTCCAATAAACCCTATCCCTCCTCTCCCTGCGTTCCCCCCAGAGTTAACAACGGGATCATCCGGAAAATCTCCAATAAACCCTATCCCTCCTCTCCCTGCGTTCCCTTTAAACTCATAAATTTTCACATCCTCTTTAGCATTTCGTCCAATTCCTCTGCCCTTTTTCCATCCATATCGCGAACAAAGTAAAGCTGCAGCGAACCCCTCCACAGGCACATCATTGAAGTCATCCATCCCTGTAGCCTCTGGAAGATTCTTCAAATTCTTCAAGTCCGAGAAGTTTCCCCTCGCGCCGGCTGAGGTTCGACGAAGATTGAGACCATAACCGATGGAATTGTCAGATGCCTCCGGGTTTAAACCAGTATCCAGCTCGAATTGGAGAACCGGATCATTTGATTCGGAAATCTGCGGGAGGTTGGGAAGGTTTTTGAGTTTCTTTTTGGGGCGCGACGCGTTCGGAATCGGGGCAATTGTCTTTCTTTTGGAATCTGGCTGCGGCGGAGCACCGGCAGAGAACTCCGTCACGTAGTGCCTGGTGGTTGGTTCGGAGGCGGCCACTCCGCCGGAGAATTGCTTCAAATAGTTCCCGTTGGTTGAATCGGAGGCTGCTGCATCGGAGGAGGAGGCTGTGGGAGGCCTCTTGGAGCGTCTCGATTGGGGTTTCGAGTTAATCGAGAACGATAAACTCATTCTGCACGAACGTAGGAGAATATTGTGGAGAGAAAAGCAAGAATATTTTCAGAATCGGCGAACGAAACTAGGGTTTTAAAATTTTAACACAGATTAGAATTTTGGAAAGATAAAAGTGTTGCGATTAAGACCCTCTGTTCTTTTATACTACTACTAGCATATCCGTCCGCGCAATACGCGGGAAGTAAAATCTATATATATATATATATAATCTAATTCAACTACATCAATCATATATACTCCTTACATCTATAATATATATATATATAAAATCTAATGTTTAATTTCAACAAACTAATCATATCATATATACTCCCTAAATCTATAATCTATAATACTCTTAGAATTTTAAATTATCTACAACAACCCCATTCACATAATTAAAATAAAAATTCTAGAAAAAAAATCTAATATATATTTTAATTACGTATAATATCATTAATTATATATACAATCACCGATTTTCCCTTATTTCTCAATATTTATTTAAAATCGTGGAATTTGGATTTAAATTTAATATTCAATTTCTTAGACTAAAATATTAGAATTTGGATTTAAATCTAATATTTATATCTAATATTTAAAGATTTTATCTATATAATAAATCCTGAATATTTTTTGGCATGTGCAGACTGTATTGCCCTTATTAAATATACTTGATTCTTTCTTAATTTTAAGGGTTATACAGTAATTATGCCTTAGGTTTCCACATAAATGCTGATTAATCATCAAGAAACGTATAGTCATCCAAAATAATTACACGTCAGCGTTGAATCATCCTACATGCCACGTGATCAATCTTTTAAATATTCTATATTTAGATAATAAATCTATTTGTTAGGATAAGAAAATCTTGAGAAAATCTTTCCATATATTTTAAATATCTATATAATAAATCCTGAATACTTTTTGGCATGTGCAGACTGTATTACCCTTATTAAATATACTTGATTCTTTCTTAATTTTAAGGGTTATACAGTAATTATGTCTTAGGTTTCCACATAAATGCTGATTAATCATCAAGAAACGTACAGTCATCCAAAATAATTACACGTCAGCGTTGAATCATCCTACATGCCACGTGATCAATCTTTTAAATATTCTATATTTAGATAATAAATCTATTTGTTAGGATAAGAAAATCTTGAGAAAATCTTTCCATATATTTTAAAAATATATAAATTAAAAATAAATTATACTAATATCTTTGAAATTTATGACAAATTTAATTAAACCAATATATTATAAATTCTTTAATTGAATAAGTAATTTTTTCAAATATATATTATATTATTTATATTAGAATTCAAGTCTAAAATATTAATCTAATCAATATAATAAAATAAAATATGTGTACTTTTGGTTTGAGCATACCTTTAACGACACACATAGGTGTCAATATTTACTAAAAAATAATAAATTAATAAATTAATAATAATAATTTTTTAAGTAATTTATCCAAATATATATAGTTAATAAGAAATTATAATCCGTTATAAAAATTTAATCAAAATTCAATCCTGATTTTTTGTATAAGGTTTAATTTTTAAATATATTTTTTTATCATAAAAATAATTTTAATAAAAGAAAATAATATAAAGAAAAAATAATTATTGAAAAAATATTTTTTCTTATGAACATAATCCAGAATTTTGCATTATTTTAGTTTCTCAAAAAGGTCAAAAATTTTATTAGTCGATTTTGCGATGTCATTTGCTGATATATTGCCAAGAAAAAGATGAAAACTGAAGTGTTAATTATATAACTATAGAACAGATCCCTTCTGTGTATCGAAGCGTGCATAACATTAAAAACATGCATAATACTTTTAATGATGTGCCAAAAATGTATTCGCTTATCTATATAATAAATCCTAAATACTTTTTGGCATGTGCAGACTGTATTACCCTTATTAAATATACTTGATTCTTTCTTAATTTTAAGGGTTATACAGTAATTATGTCTTAGGTTTCCACATAAATGCTGATTAATCATCAAGAAACGTACAGTCATCCAAAATAATTACACGTCAGCGTTGAATCATCCTACATGCCACGTGATCAATCTTTTAAATATTCTATATTTAGATAATAAATCTATTTGTTAGGATAAGAAAATCTTGAGAAAATCTTTCCATATATTTTAAAAATATATATAAATTAAAAATAAATTATAATATATTTGATATTTATGACAAATTTAGTTAAACCAATATATTATAAATTCTTTAATTGAATAAATAATTTTTTTCAAATATATATTATATTATTTATATTAGAATACAAGTCTAAAATATTAACATAATCAATATAATAAAATAAAAAATGAGTAGTTTGGGTTTGAACACACCTTTGACGACACACATAGTTGTCAATTTTTACCAAAAAAATAATAAAATACAAAATTAATAATAATAATCTTTTAAGTAATTTATCCAAATATAAATAGTTAATAAGAAATTATAATCCATTATAAAAATTTAATCAAATTTCAATCCTGATTTTTTGTATAAGGTTTAATTTTTAAATATATTTTTATCATAAAAATAATATTAATAAAAAAATAATATAAAGAAAAATAATTATTGAAAAAATATTTTTTCTTATGAACATAATTCAGAATTTTGCATTTTTTAGTTTCTCAAAAAGGCCAAAATTTTTATTAGTCGATTTTGCGATGTCATTTGCTGATATATTGCCAAGAAAAAGATGAAAACCGAAGTGTTAATTACTCCCTCTGTCCCAACTAAGATGTCCTGTTGGACTTTTGCACACAATCCAATGCACTTTTTTAATAGTTAATATCTCAAAATATATACAAGTAAAAATTTTGCAAAATATATATTCTAAAATTATACGATTAGACGAATCTAACAAGACCAAACTCGACTATTTTTTTCAAATATATACTTACAATAATATTAAGTCAAAGTTGAACAATGAACAGTATCAAAAAGTCAAACGAGACATCTTACCTGGGACGGAGGGAGTATATAACTATAGAACAGATTCCTTCTGTGTATCGAAGTGTGCATAACATTAAAAACATGCATAATAGTTTTAATGATGTGCCAAAAATGTATTCGCTTATATATTATTACTAAGGAAAATAGAAAGACAATCATTTTATGATAGTTGAAAAACTGTTAATTTTGTTGAAATTGTAAGTATAAAAAGTGGATACTTTTTTTTTATTGTAGTAACTTATTGTTCTCCACTTATATTCAATTATCAATCACATATTTTTGGATTCATTCTTCACAGTTAAATCATCTTCATATTAAGATAAATGATGAATATAATAAGTATGATAGTTTGAATTCATTCAATAACAACAAATATGATTGGAGAATCATTTTGAAAGTGATTCATATACGAGACACTTACAATATATAAGTAAATAAATAAATCAAATGACATACATATTCTTATTGAATGTCAATATGACTATATACCAATTTCATAAATAATCACCTCCACATAAATAGTTTTTATACTACAATATTTATATAATGATAGTATGGAATTAATTCCCTTCTATCATTTCTGTTCCTATTTGAATTTGATTGCGCATACCCTATTCACTGTGATTGTACCAATTTCAGGTGATTGTTATTTTCTTATGATGCCCAATAAATTTTCCTTTAGTAACATAGTAATATTTTTCTTCATATTTTATTGTATACTTTATCTATTCATGTTGTGTGGGCCTATGAGTTATGAGGTTTAGTTTTACAATTAGTTGGTCTTGGTTGTCTTTGAATACAAGTTAGTTGTTTGCTTTTTTCTTCCCTTTCTTTTAATCATATTTATTGGCAATTTTTTAGGTTAGTGACTGTATATGAATTTGGGAACTTGAAAACAAAAAAAAATTTGCTAGCCTGAGAAAGTGATCTCATAGAAAATTTAACGTTATGAAACTGATTGTATATAATGATGAACAATTATATAATGAGAATAACCTGATAATTACCACCAGTATATATAGGTTGTAGTTATAGTAAAAAGGATTGAGATTTTTCGATTTCTTACCAACTAAAAACTTATTTTCTAATATTTTATAGGTCTTCTAAATAATGGTTTGTATAATATAATTAATTGAATCCATCCCTCCTACCATCTTATTGAAATTGCGGAGATTCGTACTCATGATTTAAAATAGTCTGGTTTATTGAAATTGGTGGATCAAGATATACATATAGAAAGTGAGGTTGATTATCTCGAGGTAATGAATTGATTATTTATTTTGTCGCATGTTTTATGATCAAATTGATACAGATTCTTATAGTTTCCTACGCCTATGTTATAAATTTAAAATAAGCAAACTTTATGCACAAATAATAATAAGACCACAAATACTTGATTTTATTTGAAAAAAAAAACACCGCCCGCGAAGCGCGGGTCAAAATTCTAGTTCTAAGAAATCGTGGAATTAAAATCATGGAATTTGGATTTAAATCTAATATTTAAAGATTTTTAGAGCATATAATTGTATCTTTTCATGTTCAAATGAACTATTGTATATTTTTTAAATTTTAATTTTATAGTGAATCAAAATGCATCTTTCAGATTTGATTTTTAAAGATTTATTTGGATCCTATAATGTTATTTTAATTTTAATTTTAATGTTTATACATAAAAATGATATGGATGGTATGTTTTGTCTTTATCTTTCCTCTATATTTTTTGTTATGCACTTTAATTTATTCTATATTCCTATTAGAAAAAAAATTTATTTCATTATCATATAGTTATCTCTTTAGACCAAAATCATATTTACAATCAATTTTATATACAACCATATTTTTTTAAAACTTCGAAAAGATTTTAAATTGGTCTAACTTAATTTTTAATTTTAAGGTTTTAATCAACCTCATATTCTCTATATTCAATTAAAGTTTTAACAAATAATAAATAATGTTTAAATAAATTATTTAATATAATTGCTAATGTCAAAATAGAATTAATTATTGGCCATGTTTTACGTGTGTAATAAATTGTTCAAAATTACCTATTTGACAATTTTGAGACTAATTTTTATCTACAATAAGCTGAAATCCAAAATAATATTCATTACAGCGAATTCAAAAAGAGTTGTTTGACAATTTTGAAACCAATTTTTGCCTACAATAAGCTATAATAAAAAAATAATAGTAGTACTAATTACAGCGGATTCAAAAAGAGTTGTTTGACCTAAGTTATTTTGTGTCTTTAAGAAAGTTGTTTTGTCACACAAATGAGCTAATTTAAATATTTGTTTTGCCAAACACCCCATTATGTTCTAAAATAGATTTGTTTTTATCTACGTTATCAATATTTTTTTCTGAAATTAGTGATATAATTATTGTTTGTTGTATCTATAAAATGATTAGTTATTCAAACAAAAATAAATTTGAATAACTAATTATATAATAAATTATTTAAAAAGACTCAATATATAATCAATTTGTGTGTAATTGATTTACATATATAATTATATACTGCCTCCGTCCCGCTAATAATGTCTCAAAATTTTTGGCCACGGTATTTTATGTGGAGATAGCTAGTATTTAATGTAGGGGTAGATTAGTGTTTAAAGTGATGGTATATTAGGAATTTATGTGATGTGATTTGAATGGGCCGGGTTTGAAATTTTAATTGATTTATTTATGTGTGATGTGATAGTTGTGTGTTTGAAATTTTAATATATTTATTTATTGATGTGATATGATGAAAGAGAGTTTGGTAACTAAAGTGTATAATTATTTCCTAAAAGGGAATGTGACAATTCTAATGGGACCAAAAAGGAAAGTGAGACAGAATTAGTGGGACGGAGGGAGTATTATTTATTAGAGATGGATATGACTATAACAATGCATTATATATCAACAGTTTTGATAGTTGCAGTGAATTAATGTGTTTATTAAAGGCATAAAAAATAGTAGTCAATTAACAAAACGAGCTCAGTAATTTGGATTATTGAAAAAATCACTTCAAATAATTTCTATTCTCTTTCATGTTTCTTTTTTATATATATATGAAAAATAATCTCCATTATCTTTGATGTTTCTATTCCAACTTTGGATCAATTGCCTTTTATTCTTGATTGAGAAAAATAATATGGAAAACACTTAAATCAATGTTGGAAACTTAATTAGTTTATCCAAAAATAATATAGAAAGCTCATAAATCAATCTTGAACATATTCACAAATTAATAATCCTTGTGCTATGGACATTTTTTGTAGGGAGATTACTTTTACACATTCAGCGGACGATCTTTATTTTATCATTATTTTTTGTCATATTTTTCCTCAATAATATATGATCGGGAAATGGGCATGACACAATTAAGTTTATGTAATATATTTGAACTTCTAAAGTATTATGTTATATTTATAAAACAAAAAATATAAAGTATACTTTCCGCGCATTGCGCGGGCGGGTGTGCAAGTATATATATATTAATAAAATTATTAATGAACAATCTATCCTACATTTAATCTGGTGTCTCCATTTCAAATTTTCAATTTTTATAGATTTTTGCATTTTTAATTTATTAATTTTAGAGTTTCTCATTTATTTCGTTATTCATTATAGATTTTCAGTTTTTGAAATATATGAAATTTTCAATTTATACGGAATCCCACAATATTGTTCATTTTTAAAAAGATTTGAAAGATTTGAAATTTAAAATTTAAAAAGATTTGAATGATTTTGAATTTTAAATTTATATAGAATTTTCATCCAATTTATATATATTATATATAATTAATATGTACTTATATCATTCTAATTGTATATAAATACATTTTCTATATTCAAATATTTTTTACCGACCCACTTTTCACACAGTTCAATGTACATTTTTAAAATATTTATACAAAAAAATAATTTATATTATATATTTTTAATCAATTTATATATTTTAAGTGTCATAAATTTTTTTATATCTTTTTAAAATATATAGGGAGATTTTCTCAAGATTTTATTATGTTAATAGTTAGATTTATTTTCTAAATATAAATATTGATGACTTGGAATGTGAGTTGGAATTAGTCAGCAATTAATCAGCGATGATGTGGATTAATTGCAGCCATTGATTATAAAATGGTGGTATAATTACGGATAAAACCCTAAAGTTTAAAAAGAATCAGTTATATTTAATAAGGACAATACAGTCTGCACAGGTCAAAAAGTATTCAGGATTTATTATATAGATATATAGACTTCACTGTACTGAAAAAATATATATAAATATTCATAATATATTTTTTATCAAAAAGTAATCTTTATTTAAAATAAATAATTTCAAATACAACAATACCATTTACTGTACGGAAAAAAATAATACCCCTTAGTAAAATTTTAATAACCTCGAAAAGAATCCCGACTTTTGTTTACAACCGAAGGATACTCCACCACCTAGGCACTCTCATTGGGGAAGTCGTTGGCATCGACTTCAACACTGACACATCTGAAAGGGCTAGGTCCATAATATATATTTTTTTATCAAAAAATAATCTTTATTTAAAATAAATAATTTCAAATACAACAATACCCTTTACTGTACTGAAAAAAAATAATACCCCTTAGTAAAATTTTAATAACCTCGAAAAGAATCCCGACTTTTGTTTACAACCGAAGGATACTCCACCACCTAGGCACTCTCATTGGGGAAGTCGTTGGCATCGACTTCAACACTGACACATCTGAAAGGGCTAGGTATGCTCGTCTGGCCATAAGGCTCCCTCTGTTTAAACCCCTTGTTCCGCAGATTACGGTGGCTGGCCGGATAATCAAACTGGAATACGAAAACCTCAAGCTTGTGTGCTTCCAGTGTGGCCTCTATGGCCATGTCAACCCAAATGCCCAGAATCAACCACGATAGTCCCTCGGCCCCAAGAACCTGCTAACCCTCCCACACAAGTCCGGACTAATCAACAACCAAAATCTTCATTTGGTCCCTAGATGATTGCAACACGTCGCCGGCCGCGCCCCAATCCCAATCCAAGAACTCCCAAATCCCCTACCACCAACCAAGGCCGCAACAGGTTTTCCCCACTTGACGATGACAACGTGCAGGTTGATCCTATGGAAGACGACTCCCCCCGGCATCAGACTCCTCTCCCCAACCACCAACCATTGCCCCAAGGCAGTAACACCAACAGATTTGGACAGCCAAGGCAACGTTCCCCATTCCTGGCTACCAGAGTACAAGAACCTTCCGTGAACCATATAGCCTGGCTTACTCCACCTTCTGGTGCCCGAATTTCTACTGTTCGAACCATCTTGCAGTCAGACCACCATGCAGCCGTTATTGTTGAAGATCCGTCTTCACACTCACAGAGCAAGGGTGGTAAGATCTGTGGTGCTCAGGGAGGTCGTCCACCTGACCAACCGGGGACAAATATTCACGACCCCATGGACGTGGGGGACAATAAGTCCCATGCACTTTCCAGCTGGGCGGCAGGCCTGTCGACCCACTTCCGTAGCTAAGACTACTTACCTCTTCCCTCATTTTTCCTGATGAATTTAAATATTATGTGTTGGAACGTGCAGGGAGCAGGATCCAAGGAATTCCGTCGTGAATTCAAAGACATGACGATCCATAACAGAGTAGATTTCATGGCCATTTTGAACCAAGAATCAGTGGTATCCGTGCTGATAGATTTGTCAACAGATGCCATTTTCCTAACTCCTTCCGCATTGAAGCTGAATGTTTTGCTGGTAGGATATGGTTGTTCTGGAAAGACTCTATTAAAGTGGAAATAATTGAATACCACTCCCAATTTATTGATTCGGTCATTCATATGTCCAACTCCTCCATCTTTGTCACTATGGTCTATGGTGCCCCTAACAAGTACAGGCGATCTTGGCTATGGCCGCAATTTTCACGCATTAAATGTAATAGATTCGGTCCTTGGCTGGTCGGAGGAGACTTGAACTGCATCGCAAGGAATTTTGAGTCCCGGGGTGGTGCCAAGACCAACATTGTAGGTCAGAACTCATGAACTGGATCAATTCTAATGACATGGTCGAACTCAGAACTTTCGGTAGCCAATTTACATGGGGTCGTGGACCTCTCAGAAAGCGCTTAGACCGCATGATGGGCAACAAGGAATGGTTTGACAACTTCTCTCACGAAACGGTGGAAGTCCTTCCCAGAATTCTCTCTGAGCACGCCCCACTTCTCATACGCCTATCAGACAGACGCCATACCAACACCTGCACCAACGAAAGGCCCTTTCGTTACAAAATCTGCTGGCAAAACCACTCCAGCTTTCAGGATCTTGTACGGGCAGTCTGGAATGATAGAAATTCTCTCAACACTAAACTTAGCAACCTGCAAAAGGCTGCCTCTGGATGGCACAAAAAAAGTCTACAACAACATTGGCAGATGCAAGAACCACATAAGAGCTAGGTTGGCTGGCATTTAGAAGAACCCGAGCTGGTCGATCAATCACTTCCAGCAACGCCTCCACTCTCAACTTTGCACTGAACTTGCCCGGATCCTTGAAACTGAGGAACTCAATTGGATTCAGTGCAGCGTAAGGGACTGGTCTTCCGTTGGAGATCAAAACACTAAATTCTTCCAAAACTTTTTCAAGCACAGGAAGTCCAAAAAATCTTTTTCAATCCTTGAAAATGCTGAGGGTCAAGTCTTGACAGAGGAAAAGGACATTCAAGACATGGTCACTTCCTGCTTCAAACTTCTTTTCAGTGATCCACAAATCCCTTCGGCCAACTGTTTCCCTGGATTAGGCACCATTTCCCCATATCTCTCAATCTAATTCCTTCCTCCTAGATGCTGAACCTTCAGATGAAGATATATAGCAGGCCGTCAAAGGAATGCCACCCCTGAAAGCTCCCGGACCAGGCGGGTACCATGTTGCATTTTATTCTAAAGAACTGGGAGGTTGTGGGCAAATCAGTCTGTGAATTAGTCAAGGATTGTTTCAAGAATCCTCGAAAACTGGAGGCTATCAACCATACCCTTCTAGTCCTTATTCCTAAGATCCCCAATCCCAAATCGGTTACTCAATTTCGTCCTATTAGTCTTTGTAATGTTCTTTATAAGATAATGACTAAAATCATCACTAATAGACTTACTTTTGTTACGCCTAAGCTGATATCCACAGGGCAAGCTAGCTTTGTCAAGGGCCAATTCATCCAAGACAACATCATCATCAGTCAAGAAATAGACCATTTATTGGAGAAATCTACGGCTAGACCTGGGTTCATGATTACTAAACTTGACCTTGAACGATAAGCTCCGATGACAATTTATCCATGAAACCATGTTAATGGCAGGTTTCCCTTCTAATTGTACCAACTTCATTATTAACTGTGTTAAAACTTCAAACTACTTCTATGTCCAATGGATCAACCTCCCATCTAACATCTTCAAACCCTCTCGCGGTGTTCGCCAAGGAGATCCAATATCCCCTTACTTGTTTATCCTCTGCCTTGAACGCCTGGGAGACATGATCAACGAGGCCGTCTCTGCTGGCTTATAGCATCCTGTTAGCTGGGAATCAGATCTCTCCTTGCAGGATCGTGCCACTCGGCCGCTATCACAACTAGACCTCACTTGTACAGTTGACCACTACGTTGAGAATGGACAATGGGCGATGCACAAATTCGTGGATAAACTCCCACTGGACGTTGTTCATTCCATCCTCCGATGCAACCCCCCACAATAGAGGATCAGCCTGACCAACCACGATGGAATCCTTCACCACGAGGGTTATTCTCAACAAAATGTGCCGGGAAACCCTAGCCAACCAGTCCGACTCAGACGTTCCTGGCTACAAAGAGTGGCAAGCAATCTGGAGATGGCCAGTTTCTCAACGTGCCCACATTTTTCTCTGGCTTGTAGACACGATAAAATTCTCACAGCGGAAGAAAAAATGAAGAGAGGCATAAATGTGGAGCCTACCTGCTGGAAATGTGGAGAAGTGGAAACTGGAATTCACGCACTTCGCGACTGCCTGGACTCTACTAGGGGTTGGATTTCCCTTGGTATTCAATCTCTCTCACCATTCTGGTCCCATAATTTTCCTACTTGGATAGACTCCAATCATTGTTGTTCCATTGGTGACTCTAAAGCCTCGCTCTTTGGATTTGGTGTATGGGAAATTTGGAAAGCCCGGTGTCGCGAGCTCTATGGCAACGAGAGGATCCATTGGGATCACATACACCATCAGATTCGCCGCATGCAGATCGAATTTTTGGCTGCTCGCACTTATCTCAAAACCCCCGGCCTCAAAAGCTGGCGTACTAAGAAAATCAAATGGGCCAAGCCTCCCTCATTGGGCAAAGGCTAATTGTGACGTCCGAACAAGTAGACACTTCAGCATGGCTGGTGGAGTCATCAGAGACAATCAAGGACAATGGATGGGCGGCATCCGGGCCATAGGTGGAACTAAAGACACAGTCCAGATAGAAGCGTGGGGCATCCTTCTTTGCCTCCAATTGGCTTGGGAGTTAAACATCCCCAAGATAGAAGTTGAAACGGATTGTAAGCAGCTGCTTGAGCTCCTCAATGAGACTCCATCTATCCTAGGTCCCTTCTCCAATCTACTATCTAAAATCCAATCTATCATCCGTTGGCAATGGGAAGTGAAGTTCAAATGGATACCTAGGGAAGCAAACTATGTTGCCAATTTACTACTCAAAGATAACTCCCTCCTTTGGGGAGTGAAGTACCTCAATAGGCCTCCCGATTGTATTCAATCTGCTTCATTGATTGATTGTAATGGATTGTACCATTCTCCAAAAAAGTTTTGAATGAAAAAGCTTCGGCCCCCCTTCCTTAAAAAAAAATGAGACATTTTCTAGTGGGATAGGGATAGATTGAGTATTTATTTATACAATAAGAATGTAATATATTTAAAATAATAAAATATATTATATCTTTTTTTGGTAAACATTGACACCTATGTATCGGCAAAGATGTAAGGAAACCCAAGCCACACAAATTACAAAGGGGGATAAAGAGGAGGGATAGAGGGGCGGGTGGGAATTGAACCCCCAACCTATGGTTGGAAGGCAGGGAATATGCCACTTGGGTCAAGTCTCATTCCATATATTATGGTCTGCTCTTCACGCAGCTTCTGAAAGCTTTGAGGAGCTTTACCTTTTATTTCAAAATAATAGTCCCGTTCTGCACACTAGCTTTTGAAGGCTTTAGCTGTAAATTGCAGCTCCGAAAAGCTCTACAATTAGGGGTCCGTTCAGCATACCGAGCAGTTAATATGGGCTGTAGCTAGACCTGTCAAACGGGCTTAGCCCGTTGGGCCGGCCCGCCCCGCATGATAAAAAGTGCGGGGCGGGCTCAACTTTTAGAGGCCCGTTTAGATGCGGGCCTCAACGGGCCCAACCAGCGGCGGGGCGGGCTTTTGCGGGTAGGGCTCGCGGCGGGGCGAGCCTACCCGCGGGCTTTCAGTTTTTTTTTTTTTTTTTTTTTTTTTTTTTTTTTTTTTTTTTTTTTTTTTTTTTACGTTGTGTATCGAACGAATTTATTAGTCTTTAGTATGAATGTTTAGCATAAAGCCATTAAATATTTAAATTATTGAATTAATTGCATATTGAATTACAAATCTTCATACAAATTATCTGTCTCTTCTAATATTTTCATGTTCATTAATTTTATCGGTATCAAGTTTTTAAGTTTAAAACTCCTTTTATTCTATTTATTAAAAATTATGGGTGCAAAAAAAATTTTATTTTTTAAAATATAAATTAATGAATTATGCGCATACAGTCTTACCTAATAAAATACAAAATTTAGTGAATTATGTCCAGACAGTCTTACCTAATAAAATATAGAATTGATGAATTATGCTCAGACAGTCATACCTAATACAACTCTAGCAAATACTTCATCTGTGAGATCTAAAATTTTAATCAGTTCAATCATTAATTATAAAAATTTTGTCA